>CM061055.1:17157458-17572871 GCA_030762865.1 Paraleonurus japonicus | reverse complement strand
CTCCCTTCTCATTCTCAATTTGTCTCGAATGATCAGAATCTTGTTCATAGTCTCATTTTTTCTTGAAAAGAAATATAACCCAAGTGTATCTAGAGAAGTCATCTACTACAACAAGAGTATATTTCCTTCCACCGAAGGCCGAGAGGTGTAACAGTCCAAACAAATCCAGATGAAGGAGTTGCAACACTCTTTCGGATGAGGAGGAGTTAATACTCTTAAATGAGTGTCTAGGCTGTTTACCTTTTTGACAAGCATCACATTTAAGATCGGTTGATAAAAGTTTTTCAGGTAATCCCTTAACAAGGTTCTTCTTAGCCAGACTTACTAAGGGTCTTGAAATTCGGATGACTAAGCCTTTTATGCCATAGCCAGTGACATTTTCTCCACCCTTAGCCATCGACAAGTATCTTGGGAACAACTATTAAAGTTGGCCACATAGACATTACCCTGTCTCAAGCCGATTAATAGTACCCTATCTCGAGGAATTATCCAAAATATCACATTTATCCCTTGAAAATTTTACAGAAAAACCTTTATCACAAAGCTGAGAAACAGATAACAGATTATGTTTCAAACCTTCAACAAAATATACCTCAGATACCTGAATATCCTTGATAATCAAAGTACCTACACCTTTAGTCTGACCACAATTATTATCACCAAACACAACTCTTGGACCATCAATACTTTGAAATTTTGATAACAGCTTCTTGTTATGGGTCATATGTTGTGAATAAATGCATTGTCAATGTACCATATTGAAGCTAAGATCTCTTCCTTAAGTGATGATCCCTGTGAATCCTGTAAAACAGATTAGTTTTGAGGTACCCTAGTGATCTTGGGTCCTTTTGGGTCAAGAATCACTTTAGGAATCCAAACAAACATCTCATCTGCAGACAACAAATCAGACTCAGATTTTCTACCAAATCTGTCTACAATAATATCATTTTTAAATGATAACTTGTTGTATTCAGATTGGATAATTTTCCTAAACTTAGGAAATGTAGGATAGCATTTGCTCCTTCCATCAAAAGAATTATAATAAGAAAATCTTCTTATTTTGGTTCTTGGATCCCTTCTAGTCTGATAGGATTTCTTGGTGAATTCTTGGTTTCGATCGAAGTTGTAGTCCTTATCTCGACTAGTTGGTTTCCATGGACCAATTTTAATATCCTTTGATTGAACAGATGCTTTCACAAATTTCCTAGGTTTTGAACATCGATTTATTGTTCCTATCATAACCAAGTCCTGTCTTATCATGAGATTTCGGAAGTATTAAAAATATGATCTATTACTGATTGTGAATTATAAAGTCGACTAATTTTGAAGACAAGCTTCTCATTGTCTTTCTTAATTAATTCATTTTCAAACAGACTACTTCTTCAAATTTATCTTTTAAAGTTTTCATTCATTTTCTAACCTTTCGGGTAAGGTGGTGATGTACTAGCTTGATCGATGAAAACATTCCCCTTGAATGTTTCCTCGGTCTCTGAGCTGTTCATCACCTTCTTGCCTTTATTTAGAATTTGAATCGATCCTTTAAAAAATAAATTCTCTGTCTCCACTGTTTATAAGCAGCTAAAGATGTTTTTAAATCTCTCAATAATTCATGTATAACAGTTTGGTCATGATCGATGCGGCATCGACAAGAATCATTATCTCAAGATGAATAGTAGATTACCTCATTAGCCATGAGACAGATCTCATCATCGATCCAAAATCGATGAGGATGATGAAGATGATGATGATTTCTTTGGCTCTTTTTCTTGACCCAATAAAGCTCTTTGATCTGCAAATCTCCCCGTCTCTTTTCTTCCTCTTCTCTTCCCTTTCTTTAGGAGTCGATTGAGGACAGTCATAGCTGAAATGTCCTGGCTTATTGCAAGTATAGCAAATGTCACTCCTATCTCGATCTGGGACTGGAAGTATTTCTTCTAACAGGTGATCTATATCTTCTTGTCTGCTCTCTTGTTTTTGTCATCATCTGAAGATTTGTCTACCTTCCTCTCTGATCTGGATCTTTGTCTATCTCTACCTGCAAATCTCAATTTATTTCTCTTATACTTCATTCTCAATTTATCATACCTTTTTGTAAGTAAAGCCATCTGCTCTTTCAAGGATAGATCAGCTCCTACAGCCTCTGTTGACATCTTGTCTTCTTTACTGACAAAGGCAACAGATTTGGATGAGGTGCTTGACTCCATCTCATCTTCCTCATCTTCTATCTGAATGTCATATTCTAAAGCTTTAAGATGAGAAAATAAAGTATGGTGAGTAATAGAGGATAAATCTTGAGTTGCTTTAAGGATATTGGATTTTTCCCTCCATCTCTTGGTTAATGATCTCAGAATCTTGTTGTTAATCTCCTTTTCTGAATAATTCTTTCCAAGGTCAGCTGCTTTGTTTAGAAGATTGGTCAACCTCATATCAAACTGATCTACAGACTCATTTTCCTTCATCTTGAATGTTTCAAATGTATGCAATACTGACTGTAACTTGTTCTCCTTAACTTGGTCAGATCCTTCACAAACATTAGCTAAGGTTTGCCACATTTCTTTGGCTGTTTTACATCTCTTAACCTTCTCTATCCAGTCTTTACTCAGAGTCTCTATGATTTCTGTTCTAGCTACTTGATCAAGATTGTGGACCTTCCTTTCATCATTAGTCAATTCAGAACTCTTCTTCTCTTGCCTAGTTCTTGATTCAGCTGCCTCTGCTCCAGTGCTGGTGCCTCCATGGAAAAACTTTATAGGACCTTCCTCAAGAACCTCTTCCATTCTATCATGAATGGCTTTTAGATGATTTTCCATCCTAAATTTCCAATAATCATACTCTTCAATTGAAAATTCAGGCAGATTCCTGGACTTATTACTTTTACCTGAAGACATGATGAAACAAAGACAAAATACTCCACAAAAGCTTATTAGTAGCACTGTTAGAAATGAAAGAAAATGAAGAAAATCAAGATTATTTCAGAATCTTGTTCAAGACCTAAAATCAATATCGAAATGACTTAACACCGCTTGCTCGATACCACTTGTTGGTCCCGGAGAGTTGAGATGATTAATACCTTGAGTAAGCTTTCTAGAACAAAATCTAGAAAGGGGGGGTTTGAATAGATTTTGTAGATTTTTCAAATCTTTCAAAACCAATTCAAAGTATCAGATTAAGCACAGCGGATTAAGAATAAATTCTCAACTTCTTATAAGATCAAAAGCAAGGTTGAAATACTGATTTTAGTTATGATTCTGAATTTAACTCTTGATGAAACACGATTGTAAAATAAACAAAAATTAAAGAAAGCAAGAAATAACACCGGGATTTATAGTGGTTCGGATTTTAAAATCCTACATCCACTCTCCTTCTTCAATTTGAAGAAGGGACTCTGCCATCTTGCTTACTTTCTCACTTCCACTTACAACTTACAACTTGTACAAATCTTCAAATCTTCAATCTCCTAGACTCTTCTTCTAGAAATCTAACTATCACAATGTATATTGAATTTTGAAGATTACGGAAAAGTGTTCTAAAAACACTTAGAACTTTTTGAAACTCTCTAGATATTCTTGTGAAAAGATTGTGAAATCTGAGTAGTGACTTGTGTAAATCAAATATGCATAAGTGTTATCTCTATATGAAAAATGAAAAACCTAGACCTATATATAAGTCTCAAAAAAGTCGAGTTAGTTTGTTAGTTAGTTCTAACAAACTTGAAACTACTAACAAACTTAATCGCTCTAGACCTCACTGATTCTTCATACTCATCTGCAGCTGACTTGGTGAAAACTCGCCTTTCTTATTCTACTCGGCTTATCTTGACCTCGTCTGAGCTCTTCATAATTGTCTCCTGCAGATGACTAGACTTGAGCTTGTCTCCAGATGACTAGTATATTATCAAACCTCAGCTGACTAGCTTAATGCATGACCCCGTCTGATCAGCTTACATCCTCAGCTGTTCTTCAGTTTGGCTGATTAGTCTGATCTGCTCTTTAACTCATCAAAACCTCTTGATCCAACAATTTCCCCCTTTTTGATGAAGTTAAAACCTATAAGAAGGAAACATACTCACAGCTGAAGTTAGTAATAGATCTAGTTAAATCAATCAGATAGATACAGTATAATTTCACACTTCAACAGATTCAATCACAATAAGAAATTTAAGTCTTTTAGACTTTTTAGAAGTATTTTAAAAAAAAATTTTAACAAAAGATTTTAACTCTGAGATATAAGAATTTCTCAGATGTTTTATACTTAGAAAAATTTTAATTCTGAGATAAAAAAATTTCTCAGATGATTTATACTTAGAAAATTTTTTTTTAATTCTGAGATATAAAATTTCTCAGAAAAAAAATATTTAAGAAAACTAATACACAAAGTTCACACAAGACTGAATATATTCATTCACAGACATTTACAAATTACAAAATAAGAGAACTGATAGAAAATAAAAGATAAGGAAAGAAAAATCCTGTTCTATCGATT
Source organism: Paraleonurus japonicus (assembly GCA_030762865.1). NCBI lineage: Eukaryota > Viridiplantae > Streptophyta > Magnoliopsida > Lamiales > Lamiaceae > Paraleonurus > Paraleonurus japonicus. Next base: position 17,568,389 of record CM061055.1, on the reverse strand, counting down.
CCCCATCGATCGGCTTTCGGAATGTTTAGCCACCAAAAATCCTCGCTCTAAGTCAAGTTTGAGATCATCTTCATCTGTGAGCTCGGATTCCCTTTACGCCTTTGGCCACAATCGCTTCGACCCATTCCAGATCAGGAGAACCATCTTCTTTAAGCTTGGGGGTGACCTGCTCGTAGGCTGGTGCGATCAGATCGCAGTTGAACACATTATGTGCCTCATCGAGCAGCTTCCCATAAAGATCTGCATCCTCCTTCTCCATCCATTCATGCCAGCAGATGTCTTCATTAGCTGCTCCAGATGGCGATGCCTTGAGAATGTACCAGTAATACATCCACTTAGCATCCAGGGCTTGCTTTTTATATTCATTGGTGAACTTCCCTGAGACCATCTTAGGAGGAGCCGTGGTGCGGTGGACAGGGCGGAAATCAGCTTCATTTGCTGCTTTGGACACCCACTTCCGTGTATCCCTGTCCCACTTCATTTCAGCTTTCCCCATCTTCTTCAGCCTCTTCTTTTCTCTCTTTTCAAACATCTCCTTCTCAGCACTGATTCTTCTAATCTGCTCAGCTGATAAGTTGGAGAAGTCTGGTTCCTTTCTTTTGCGCTCGGGCGATCTCGGGCTGATCATCTCGCTCGGGCCGATGGAGTCTTCTCGACTGCTGCTGCTACTGCTTTTCCTTTACCTTTGCCCTTGGGCTCTGGTTTTTCAGATTCTTTCATGCTAGCCAGCAGCTTCTCAGTCTTCTCCTCTTCTTCCTTCTTCCTTTTCTCCTCATCCTCTCGGATGGCTTCTTCAATCTGCGTCACCCTCAGTTGCAAGGCAGCCAACTCATCTGATTTGATTTTGATCTCCACCTTGGCTGCCTCCAACTCAGCTGTGTCTGCCTTTGTATCAAGTCTATCTGTTATTGACATGACACCAGCTGTGAGGGTTTCCATTCTGCTCTCTGCACCTTCCCCCTTTTTAACTTCATCCTTGATGGACTGAAGCTCATCCTCAATTGCTGCACAACGTCGTCTGAAGTCATTCTGATCAGAAGTGAGGGTTGAGACCACGACTTCGTTGTCAGCTGCAGTCTTCTCTTTCAATGCCTTGACCTCGTCTTCAAGCGCACTCAGTCTGGAACCAACAGCAGTGCTGAGATTGGCTGATAAATTTCTGGTCATGTTGACCTCAGCAATCTGCATGTTGGCGAGCATAGTATCTGTGACTGCTCGAATCACCTTTCTGGTTTTCTTCTCCATCATCCTCTGGACTTGGCTGATAATTTTGCTGTGGAGTTGCTCAAAAGCCGAGGAGATGGCAAGAATCGGTCTGTCCTCTTCCTCTGAATCAGATGAGGAAGAGGTGGTAGGAGAAGTTGGATCGGGGAGCTCATGGGAATATCCCCAAAATGTTTGAGGTATCCACATGAGGGTCGGCCGGGATAGAAGAAGTGGGGGTATCGATGGTGGGGGTGGGATTTCTGGTGGGGGAGATGATGGTGGGGGTGGAATTTGAAGTGATGTGGTAGGGGGAGGAGATTGTAGTGATTGGAGTAAGATGAGTTGGGGTTGAGCTGGGAGACATGGAGATGGGGTTGGGGAAAATACTGGGTCCGGATAAAAGGACAAGATATGAGATGGGGATGGTGGAGGAGATGAGGTTTGGATTTGAGGGAGAGGAGATGAGGATGGACTTTGGACAGTTTCGGGAGTAGGCTGTTTTAGAAGCCTCTGAGGTGCCACCTGGGACACCTCTTCATTGCCAGTTTGGGTTGGAGATGGAGAGGGGGAGAAATGTACCTGACCTCGGCTGGGGGAGGGGGTCCCTTCAGAACTTATTAGCTGGACCTCCTCCAGCTGCACCACTTGAGCTGCAATTTGCAGCGTGGATACCTCCTCTGGAAGGAGAGTGGGCTGATCAGCAGACGATCCTCCCAACTCACCAACCTTCGTCTCCTTGGTGCCTTCTCCTTCAGCTTTATTGGCTGTTCAGCCTCAGCTGAGCTCACAGACGGCAGCTCCACCTCCACATCCTCTTCTTCCTCCTCTCCTCGCCTTCCTCTTCACCTGGAGCTTGCTTGAGCTCTACCTTCAGCTCCCACCTTCATCGGGAATCACTGGAGCCCCGAGTGGCTCATCCTTGGTCAGAATCCCTTTTTGTTTAGTGTAAGCTCGGACCCCGTCTGACCAGTTTATTTGAGCTGACAGCAAGTCCTCCATAATCACAGTCACTTTGTTAAAGAGACTAGTGATTGACTTCGCCTGCCACTTTCCATTAACCACCTCCAGACGTCTTCTCTCCGTCTCCAGCCTCTCCAACAGCAAACCAGCCCAGTTGGCCTGAACCCCATCAAGAATCGTTCTCATGACGCAGAGTCTGGGTCTGGTCAGCCCATCGTGGGAGCTCTGTTCTCCCAATATCACCTTTTTGACAATGGTCATCAAAAGGCGATATCGGCGTCGGAGCATCCTCTTCTTCAGCTCCGATCGATTGTCCTTCATGGAGTTCCGGGCAATCATCTCAAATGATTCTACCCATTCATCAGATTTGTAGGTGAGGGGGTTCACACCTTCACTGCTAGTATCAAATATCCTAGCCACCTCCGCCGGAGAAACAATAAGTTCTTCTCCATATACCCTTGTCCTAAACACTCCCTGTTCATATGTCCCATTGACATAGAACTCCAACCCTCTCATATCCAATGTTTTATTGGAGGGGGATTTCTTAGAGCAAAACGTCCTCAATCCAGCCCTCTCCAATAAAGACAGGACTTCCCTGGATTCAGCATCGGTGGTGGTGTCGAAGTCGACATACATTTCCGACTTCACCTTCTTTGCATATGTTTCATTTTGTACATCCACCATTGTCGAAGTTATGCCTCTAACAGAAATGCTCATATACGGATTTTAGAGAGAGTAAAATTTGCAGAGAATTTTTGATAAGTAGTGAAAGTGAAAAGGATGAATTTGGAGAAGAAGATGTATTTATAGGGGAATAGATTGGAAAGAGAAACCGCCATTTTTGAAATCTTGAATTAATCTTAGCCATTTATTCAAAAAGTTTTTACTGAGTATTAATCAACGGTTAAAAACTAAGATAAACGATTAGGATTCAGCGCGTGAACTATAATCGCCTTTGGAATGCGTAAATAGTTACTTTATAGATCGTTGATTTGACAGATGTAGGTTACTTTATGCAGAGAAGTAAGTATACCGACGTCGCCCTAGGGCTACCTTACTTCGCCTAAGGGTTTGTAAATCAGATGAGTTTGAAAAACAGACAAGTTTTAAAAACAGATCAGTGTAAAAACAGATGGGTTTTAGGAAATCATCTGATAAAGTAACTTGTCAAATTCTGAAAACCAACAGTTTAGATGTAACTATTTAGCAATTTTTAAACCAGGTTTAAACAAAACAGACTCAGATTTACTTTTCTAAAACAAATTTTTTAAAAAACAGATCAGACTCAGGTTAAGAATAAAGAAGTTTGAATAAAAGAATGATTCAGTGTTATCTGTGACCTGTTATCTGTCATCATCTGAAGATTTGTCTACCTTCCTCTCTGATCTGGATCTTTGTCTATCTCTACCTGCAAATCTCAATTTATTTCTCTTATACTTCATTCTCAATTTATCATACCTTTTTGTAAGTAAAGCCATCTGCTCTTTCAAGGATAGATCAGCTCCTACAGCCTCTCGTTGACATCTTGTCTTCTTTTACCGACAAAGGCAACAGATTTGGATGAGGTGCTTGACTCCATCTCATCTTCCTCATCTTCTATCTGAATGTCATATTCTAAAGCTTTAAGATGAGAAAATAAAGTATGGTGAGTAATAGAGGATAAATCTTGAGTTGCTTTAAGGATATTGGATTTTTCCCTCCATCTCTTGGTTAATGATCTCGGAATCTTGTTGTTAATCTCCTTTTAATAATAATTCTTTCCAAGGTCACCGCTTTGTTTAGAAGATTGGTCAACCTCATATCAAACTGATCTACTGAGACTCATTTTCCTTCATCTTGAATGTTTCAAATGTATGCAATCATGATCAGAACTTGTTCTCCTTAACTTGGTCGATCCTTCACAAACATTAGCTAAGGTTTGCCACATTTCTTTGGCTGTTTTACATCTCTTAACCTTCTCTATCCAGTCTTTACTCAGAGTCTCTATGATTTCTGTTCTAGCTACTTGATCAAGATTGTGGACCTTCCTTTCATCATTAGTCAATTCAGAACTCTTCTTCTCTTGCCTAGTTCTTGATTCAAATGCCTCCTCTCCTCGATCTTTGTGCCTCCATGGAAAAACTTTATAGGACCTTCCTCAAGAACCTCTTCCATTCTATCATGAATGGCTTTTAGATGATTTTCCATCCTAAATTTCCAATAATCATACTCTTCAATTGAAAATTCAGGCAGATTCCTGGACTTATTACTTTTACCTGAAGACATGATGAAACAAAGACAAAATACTCCACAAAAGCTTATTAGTAGCACTGTTAGAAATGAAAGAAAATGAAGAAAATCAAGATTATTTCAGAATCTTGTTCAATGACCTAAAATCAATATCAGAACAGCTTAACACTGCTCTGATACCACTTGTTGGTCCCGGAGAGTTGAGATGATTAATACCTTGAGTAAGCTTTCTAGAACAAAATCTAGAAAGGGGGGGTTTGAATAGATTTTGTAGATTTTTCAAATCTTTCAAAACCAATTCAAAGTATCAGATTAAGCACAGCGGATTAAGAATAAATTCTCAACTTCTTATAAGATCAAAAGCAAGGTTGAAATACTGATTTTAGTTATGATTCTGAATTTAACTCTTGATGAAACACAGTTGTAAAATAAACAGAAAATTAAAGAAAGCAAGAAATAACACCAGGATTTATAGTGGTTCGGATTTTAAAATCCTACATCCACTCTCCTTCTTCAATTTGAAGAAGGGACTCTGCTTACTGCTTACTTTCTCACTTCCAGCTTACAACTTACAACTTGTACAAATCTTCAAATCTTCAATCTCCTAGACTCTTCTTCTAGAAATCTAACTATCACAGTGTATATTGAATTTTGAAGATTACAGGAAAAGTGTTCTAAAAACACTTAGAACTTTTTGAAACTCTCTAGATATTCTTGTGAAAAGATTGTGAAATCTGAGTAGTGACTTGTGTAAATCAAATATGCATAAGTGTTATCTCTATATGAAAAATGAAAAACCTAGACCTATATATAAGTCTGAAAAGTCAGTTAGTTTGTTAGTTAGTTCTAACAAACTTGAAACTGCTTAACAAACTTAACTGCTCTAGACCTCAGCTGATTCTTCATACTCATCTGCAGCTGACTTGGTGAAAACTCGCCTTTCTTATTCTACTCGGCTTATCTTGACCTCGTCTGAGCTCTTCATAATTGTCTCCTGCAGATGACTAGACTTGAGCTTGTCTCCAGATGACTAGTATATTATCAAACCTCAGCTGACTAGCTTAATGCATGACCCCGTCTGATCAGCTTACATCCTCAGCTGTTCTTCAGTTTGGCTGATTAGTCTGATCTGCTCTTTAACTCATCAAAACCTCTTGATCCAACACTAGCAATAGGCGAGAGTTGAGCTAACGTGATTAGGTGTTAATCGGGTTTCAATTTTGCATGATTGTATGAATTGGGGACTTCTACATTGAGAGATGGGAAGAACTAAGGATACTCACATTAGGCATTGTGATATTAATGGAGTGATTAATTTCATGATGGTTTATGCTTTCTAATTTGATTGATTTGCATTTGGATACAATCATAGCTTGTTAATCATGGATTCCTTGATGGAGATTATCCCTTGCACCCAATTCCCTCATTGATTTTAGTCTATTTGATCTTGCATTCTAAGTGTTTGATAAATTGTTTGCATAATCTTGCCATTTAATTTCTTGCAATTTGTAGTGATTTAGTTCAAGAGCTTGTTGCAACTTTAGCCATTTAGAACTTTTATCCTTGAATTTCGTTTGCATACTTTCTCCCTTGGGTTCGATATTTTTGTTGATTGGTCTTAATAACTCTTACCCTATACACTCCAATCAAATGGCGCCGTTGCCGGGGAGTTAGTTTTTGCACCAATAAGTGAGATTCGAGGATTGTTTGAAGTGGCTATTTGTTGTTTTTATTTTTGTTTTTGTTGATTTTATTGGTGAGAAGTTGATACTTGGATTTGTGGCATTGTAGGTGCATGCGAACAAGATCAAGTGGTGTTCCACCCTTGCCACTAAATCCGGAAATTGAGGCTACGTTGAGAAGAAATCGTGTGAGACGACGAAGGGAAGATATGGAAAGAGAAGATCAACGGAATGAGGAGAGAGTGGGTGGTGAACCACAAGTTGAGGAGTTGAATGGACATGGAGAGGGAAGAGTAGACAATGGAGGTCATGGGAACAATTTTAATGCTCAAGATAACCCTTTATTTCAAGGGATGCCACCACAACACTTTCCTTACCAAAATCCCTATCCTTATCCTCCACAAGTCCATCAATACCCATATTATCCACCTTATCCACCATACTACCCTCAAATGCCTTACATGAATGAGCCACGATACCATGAGCCACCCAACATTCCAAATGCCCAACCACAACCACAACCTATGAATGAGCTACCACCTCAAGGGAGGCCATTGAGAGAGTTTTTTGAGCCACAACCTAGAGAGCACTACGATGGGATAGCAAGGCCGAGAATAGAAGCCAACAATTTTGAGATAAGTCCCGCTTTAGTGAGGATGCTTAGAGAGAGACAATTCGAAGGCAAGGACGAAGATGAATGTCCACATCAACATATGGCACAATTTCTTGAGATTGCCGACACTATAAAATACCATGGGGTACCCGAAGATGCAAAGAAGCTTAGGCTTTTCTCCTTCACTCTTACGGGGAGAGCCAAAGCTTGGCTTAATTCTATTCCACCCGGAACCGTACGTACATGGGAGGACCTTAGCAAAAGATTCTTGATGAAATTCTATCCGCCATCCAAGACGGTGCAAGCAAAGGAAGCTATTTCTCACTTTCGGCAAAAGAATGGAGAGACTATTCCGGAAGCATGGGAGAGATATGGTATGCTACTCATCAATTGTCCGCAACATGGTTTTTCCGATGAGCAAACTATTATGTATTTCTATACCGGCCTCAATGATTCCGATAGAGCTTTCTTGAATGCTTGTGCCAATGGGTCAATTTGGTCCAAGTCGGTGATAGAAATGAAACAAATTATGGAAAATATTGCTCAAGATTCGTTTCAAGCAAGTGTTAGTAGGGGAACCACCATCGGGTGTCTCAAGTGGAGGAAATGGAGAGTATGAAGTCTATGATGATGGCCATGATGGACAAGATTGGAGCTCTTACCGTGTCACAACAAGGGGGAAATCCTCCACCACATGCTCAAGTTGATAGTTTTCAAAGCTTAATGCCTATGGAAGAAGTGAACTATATGGGGAGGCCTCCATTTCAAGGAGGCTATCAAGGAAGCAATCATCAAGGCAATCTCCAAGGTGCAAGGCCCTATCAAGTGCCATACCAAAATAGACACCAAGGAAGTTATCCACCTCAACCTCACTTCAATGGCAACAATTGGAGAAGTCACGAAAATTTCTCATATGCCAACCCGAGAATCGCCGTCCAAACCCCTATACTAGATCCGGGTGCCAAAGCTCCTAATAATGTGGGGAAAGCAACTACGGAGGAGTTACTTGGGATGATAATGAAGAAGTTGGAGGCGTATGATTCAATATTCAAGACCATTGAACACCAAGTGGGACAATTAGCCACAACGGTTGGGAAGCTTTCTTCTACGGTGGATCACATGCAAAACAAAGGGAAGTATCCATCTACCACCGAGCCTAATCCAAAGGAGTTTTGTAGTGCTATTCAACTAAGGAGTGGTGTTAGCTATGAAGGCCCAAAGATGCCTAAAGATGGGGATGTTGAAAAAGAGGTGGTGAAAGAGGAAGAAGTTATTGAAGAAAATGTGGTTGTGGAGAAAGAAGAGGCAAGTGAAGAGCAAGCAAGAAGAGAGTCCAAGAAAAAAGAAGAGAAGTCCAAGAAAGGTGCATGGGGAGTGCCTATGAAAGCTAATCCGGTTCCCTTTCCTCAAAGACTTGTGAGTAAGAAGCTTGATGAGGAGTTTGGTAAGTTTTTAAAGGTTTTTAAAAGCTTGTATGTTGATATTCCACTATTGGATGCCCTTGAACAAATACCCCACTACAAGAAGTTCTTGAAGGAGATTATGGCTAAGAAGAGGAGTTGGGATGAAAAGGGTATGCTCAAGCTAGTGGAGGAGTGCAAGGAGATCTTGGAAAGACACTTACCACAAAAGAGAAAGGATCCGGGGAGCTTTATAATTCCATGTGAGATTGGTGAGAGTGGGAACCTCAAAGGCTTGTGTGATTTGGGAGCTAGTATAAATGTCATGCCTTTGGCAATTTTTGAGAAGTTGGAGCTAGGAGAGGTGACTCCTACAAATATAAATCTTCAATTGGCGGATCAATCATATGCTCAACCATTTGGGATCATTGAAGATGTATTAGTAGGAGTTGGCAAGTTCATCTTCCCGGTTGATTTTATTGTTCTTGACATGAAGGAAGAACTTGAGGCACCTATCATACTTGGTAGACCTTTCCTTGCAACCGGAAAAGCCATTGTGAATGTTGAAAAAGGGGAGCTCACGTTGAGCTTTAATGGCGAAGAAGTGACATTTTCTAGAGCTCCAATGGAAGAAGTTGCTCAAAGCAAGATGGAGAAGAAGAAATGTGGCTACATAGAGATCATTGATTTGTGCCCTTCAATTGATAGGGATGATTCTCCACCTTCTACTTCTTCTAATTCTTTAATTAATGAGCATTTTATTCCTTCTTGTAATATGATTTCTAATAATTCTTGTGTTTCTTTTGATGATTTTAGGAAAGAGAAGGCTCTTCATGTACCTTTGCTTGATCCGGGAGATAGGAAGAAAAAAGGAGTGAAGGAAGTGATCAAACTTGAGCAATGCTCAAGTTTGGGGGTGTTAGAAGAAAGGAAGCCACCACTTGAGAAGAAAGTTGAAAATTTTGTGGTTGGAGATCAAGTGGTATGGAGGGAGTCAAATTGGATGAGACTACTAGGAGTAGAAAGACTCAAAGAGGTGTTGAAAGTGAAGGAGATCAAAGAAGAAGGAAAACTCCTAGTGGAAGACGAAATGGGATGTTGTTTAATGACAAAGGAGATTTTGGTTAGGCACAAGGACCCTTCCACCCCAAAAGAAGTGCCTAACATTCTTGTAGAAGAAAGGGAAGTATGAACTCTTAGAGTTCCGTCCGGCAAAGGACGTTAAACCTAGCGCTAGATGGGAGGCAACCCATCATTTTATTGCTTTTGTGTGTTTGTGTTTTGCTCTTTTTGTGGTTTTTGCCTTGGATTCTTAGGAATTGCTCATGCTAGGAGAAGGTGTTAGTTGATGGAGAGCGTATTTGGTTTTTGAGCTTAATTGTTATATCATTTAAGGGGTTGCATAATTGTATCATTCCCATACTTAATTTTGAATGCATATCCTCATTCAAGTTTGGGGGTGTGTGTATCTAGTTTTGAAGTGCATTCCTTATTGATGTTAAGTGGATGACTAATGATGCCCGTGTGTAGGTATACTCATTACAAGGATTGGAAAGGATCGAATTTGCAAAGGAATCGAGGATTTGGGAAGAAAGGAAAGCTTAAAAGTTGGTGAAAATGAACATTAAGGAAGAGAACCCGGTCTCCTCGATCGAATGAGCGACCGGGCTTAAATCGAGGGACCAAAATGGTAATTTCTTGCATATTTGGGTTCATTAGGTGTTTAGAGGTCGATTTTGGGAGTTTAGGGGTCGGGTCGGACTTGGGATTCGTAAAAATGCCCTGGTCTCGACCCGAGGTCGAGCTTGCATAGACCTCGAGTCGAGGTACTTAGACTTAGAAAAATTTATGGAAATGGCACATTCCTCGACTCGAGGGGGGGAACCTCGAGTCGAGGCTTTTGAAAATGTGGGATTCCTCGAGTCGAGGCCTGACCCTCGACTCGAGGCTGGTGACTGTTATAAATACGCAGATTAGTTTCAGATGTCACGACTCGAGGGTTTCTTCCCTTTCACGATCCTATTCGCCGTTCCTTCATAATTTCGAAATTTTCCTGCTGTTTTCACCGGTTAAACATCACTATATCATCACATTATTAGAGTATTGCATCCAAGAGTGGATTTTGAGGGTTGTATAATCAAATTTTGGGGCTTTTTGAGGAGAATTGTGTGGGTGCTAATATCTTTCATTCCAAGCCAATTTATCCCAATTAAGGTATGTAATTTCGTCTCCTTTGGTTTTCAATTTCATGATTAGTGTTGATTATTGCTTGGGTGTTGATAAGTGCTTGAATTTATTTGAAGTGGAATTTCATTTGGGCATTTTGTCAAGCACTTGGTATGCATGATTGATATTGATAAATTGAAGCCATTGTTGAGGATATTTGAGTTGATTGAGGATTTTATGAGCATGTTTAGAATTGTATATGATGAGTTGCTTGGTTATTTGTGGAATTTGGCTTGAATGGTGATTTTTGGCATACTTTTAGGAATTCCTAGTGCATTTGTGGTATAATTGGTCAAAATTGAGTGGAGTATTGATGATGGAAAGGAAAGTTTTGTGATGCTATGTGTTGGATTACTTGCTAGTTGGCTTGTTATTATTTGATATATTTGTGGAGCATATTTGAAGGATTTTTGGTGAGCTTACATGATGATTTCCATTGTCTAAAGCCATTCTAGTAAGTATGTATATGTCGAGGATTAGTTGAGCACTTCTATTGATTATATTTGATTTGATTGACTCATTGACCATTTGTTGAGGATTGATTGCCTAGTCATTAGGAATTTTGTTGGGCTTGGAAATTATTGTTGACTTGTTCATGGTTTAGAGTGATATTTCGAGCTAGCTTTTTGATTGATGGACTCATTTGTGCTTTTGGGGATTATTTGTGCAGGAAGTATGTTCCGAGGAGTGGATGGCCACAATTATTCGGATGCTGAGATCCGAGAGAGAGAAGATGCTATACGCTTTGCACACCGAATGCCCGCTGAATTGGGAATTCAGTGGGATGAATACAAGTGGAGAAAGCACATTATTTTGTATGCTGAGTTGTACAAGAAGGTGGTCAGGACTCGTCTCGTTGATCATAACTGCATGCTTTCTATGGGGATTGAAGATGATATCCCTAGATTGTTCGAGCATGTAGGCATGGGAGGTTTTCTAGCTAAGAGACCTCGGACCTATCTTGGACTCACTCTCGAGTTCTTATGCACCGTCAAAGTCCACAAGGCTAGGAGGAACAAGTTTGCACGGAAGATCACTTTTGAGCTCATGGGGAATGTTGGTCCCGGACGAGATGTGCAAGGAGGTGGAAAGTCTAGAAGGGGGGGTTGAATAGACTTTACCACACTCAAAACTTTTTACAACTTTTCGTGAGCTGAGTGTGAGGTTAGAAGACTTTAAAGTCTTCTGCAGCAAGGTACTCAGAGTGTGCTAAGTGAGATCAGCAGACTTCGGAAACTCGAAGTCTTCTGATGGTGCGGAAGCTAATCTCGTGTGTATTTGAAAAACCCTTTTAAAGAAAACCTTTGAGAAGAATACTTAGCAAGATTAATGCAGGTTTATAAAAACAATGATGAATGAGTAGATATAATTATGAATGCAGAAAGCTGTAAAGACACAGAGATTTTTATAGTGGTTCGGATATAACGATCCTACGTCCACTCTCCCTGATTCCACAGGGGCCTTACTATCCACCAAACTCGGTCTTGTCTCCTCTAATCTCCTTGAGGATTCGACCACAGGAAGTTTAACAAGTTCCTGCCCTTGGTACAATCGATTCGATCTTTGAGTGTTTAACTCTTAGATCTAAAACAATCAACCTTTTCTCGTACTGAGATAATGAAAGGTGATTTACACTTCCTTGACCAAAAATAAATCTCTTAGAAAATTCAACGTGTTCGATCAATTTCTGGTATGAAGAGTTAAGCGTGTATTGCAGTGAATGAAGGAAAATGTTCTTGATGTTTCTCGCGTGTGTGTCACTTTTTGAAAATCCTTCACTTCAGTTTTTATGATACTGAATTTGACTAGCCGTTAGGTTAATGTGTCAATCAGATCTTTCAAAGAAATGGTAAGTGATCGTTGGAAGATTTGTTTGACTTTGGATAATTGATTTTCTAATACCAATCAATTATGTCGTGATTGATCTTGATTGATAATCAAATCTTCACTTGACTGACTTCGAGTATCTTAGAGTTATCTTTCTGACTTTCATTATCCCTGATGAATTTCTTGAAGTCAACTCTAGCAACTTTCAACCTTGCTCCAGCACATCTAAAGCTTGCTGTAGCATGGTTTCCAACCTTGCTATCTTCACTTGAACCTTTCTTGACAATACTTCTTTTTGCGTAACTCTTATCATCTCTTCTTGATCTTCATGACGCCCTTCTAAATGACTTCGAACGAAATCTCTCTTAGATCTTTAAGTCTTCTTATCAGCAGCCTTTAGTTCTCAACCAATCTGATACAAAAGGTTAAGCCTAGCAAGTTTAACTGTACTAAGACATAAACCCTATCTAGATCATCAGCTGACTAACAGGTTCAGCTGGTCCTATTACACATAGGTTTTAAGAACATCATCAAAACATACAAATTCAAATCCTAACAAATTCCCCCTTTTTGATGATGTTAAAACCTTCTTGAGAACTGCTCACAAACAAGGATAAGCGAAAGAAAGACAAAGAGACCTTAAAAAGATCTCAATCAAAACCAGCTGACAACGAGAAGTTGTCTAGGCGCAAAACATTCACTTCTATTCATATATATATCGATCAGTACAAATTACAGAAGTGAAAAGCAATAAGAACAAGAGATAACAAGGAAATGCATAAAAAGATAAGTACTAACATCAAGACTTCTCGATGTCTAGCTTCTCAACCAAAGAACCTTCATGTCTTCCTCGGTCATACCTTGAAACCCCGTTGGAACGTTTAGCCACTCATACACTCTATCATAGAGTTCTCTGTTATTTGTTCCAATAGGTGGGTTGACCTCGGCCAAGCAGATTTTGAGCGTCCTGCGAACACTCACCTGGTCAAACTTCCCATCTCTTTGTGGATCGAGTAGGAATCTTTTCAAATTCAGCGCGCTGAAGGTTCGAGGTTGAATTCCACGTGCTCTCGAAATATCAGCCCGAGATTACTGTGCTTTTCCTCCATCCAAGCAAAGAATGTTTCATTCGGCTGTGGCCCCGACGCCAATACTCTTGCAGACATAGTATGAGCAGATGAAATCCCTCTTTGCTTTCTTTCCGGTCCTCAAATCTCTCCGGAGGACAAGAATCATCCACAAATCCATCGAATTGTGGGGAGGATAAAGTCTTCCTCGGCCTCTGCTCCAAAGAAGCTTCTTTCCTTTCTTACCCTCGCTTCTTCCTTGACACAAAGAGTTTTGCTTTTCTGGCAGCTTTCTTCGGTATGAATCGAACTTTTTTGCTTTGCTCTCCAAAGACATCCACATCTTTCCCTTGCTTCCCTAGTAGCTTGATCATCTTGTGACTATCCTTCTCTTCCATCCTTCTAGTTTCTAAGTCACCCCGAAAGGCTTCCTCATGCAAAGCCTCCAACTCTTCTTCAAAGAGACTTTCCTTGAACTTTTTCGACATCTTAACCAACCTTCTCCTTTTCAGTGGTTGGGAACTCGACCTTCATCTTCACCCATTCCAGCAGACTCTCTCGCGCCCCTTTTCAGCTCTGCTTTTTCTTTCCGTTCCAACAAAAACTTTCAACAAACCTCCAGCCTATCTTTCGAGATCCTTCAATTCGTTATCCTTAGCCTCATCTCTCACAACCATCTCGGTTCTCAAATCGCTTTCCCCCTTTTAACATCATTCAAAAGAGGGGTCCACCGACCTTCCATTTCCGTCATCTTGGCAAGGATATCCCGTCTCAGTAGGCGAGAAACTTTTCCGTGAACTTGCGCAGTTCAGCATACTCGGCCGCTATTGGAGAAGCAATCTTCTCATCGATTTTGAGCATATCTTTGAGCATGCCAGCAGATGTCGACCATGATGTGCATGAGCCGTCTCCGTCAATCTAGCATTTGCCTCACCGGATATCGCAATTTGCTTTCCCATGTCCAGCATAGATGATTGGATAGCCGCATTCTGATCAATTCCTTCCTTTAACTGTGCTTCCATGGCACTGAGTCTCGTTAACTGATCCTCCATTTTCGTCCGAAATCTGTCCTCAACCGCCTCTCTTTTCAAAGAAACACCTTCCTGAGAGTAGCTTCGGCTTTCTCACCTTCAGCCTTTACACTTTCAACGTGCTTTCTCACCTCATTTATGTTGTTCAACATCATGCCAGAAAGAGTTTCGATGATAGTCTCCTGTTGCTCAGAAAACATATCGGCAGCGGTTTGACGGATCAAAGAGGGGGCCGTCGAATGGCGGCCTCGATGTAGGACTTGGACGACTCAATAGACTCAGCAAGAGGAGTGTATTTAGCAGCCAATACGAAAAACATTGAAGCATCTTTGTTGTGTGTTAACTCAGCAAACTTTGAGGAGTAAGAGTTATACAGATCCTCATGAACAATAACAGGCATAAAATTTGGCAAGCGTACAGATGTAAAGTCAGGAAGAGGAGGAGGGATAGTAGAAACACCTTTCTTGATTTCTTCGAGAATCGTAAAAAGAAGAGCTGAACTACCTTCAGGCGGGTTCTGGTTCATCCATCGGTCGAGCAACTAGGCATGCAATTTGATGATCTGTGGTTAGGTCAAAAGCTTTGGCAACTCCAGCCTTGTTCTGTAGTTCGAACTCCCATAGAGAGAACTCATTATGGCCAATCTCATTTGCCAGAAGAATAAGATCATCTATTGCTCCCAGCCTCGCATTTCTCCATACTAGGATGTCTATCAATGAGGCTTCGCTCCTCCGACATATCCCGTAATCTAGGAAACTTGCTTTGTCTACCCAAGTAGAAACCTCGGTAATCAAACACTTCTCAAATGGGCCACGTGGTCTATCGGCAAGGTTAACCATCTGCATTGGGACATCTCCAACCACACCTCCACCGTGATCACCCTCGGCAACTCTGGGTGATAGGCTCCGGCGGCACCCATGCCCGCAACATCATCGCCAATTTCCATCGGTGCAGCAAGCTTGGAAGAAGAGGGAATCTCGAAAAGAGAAGGAAACGGAATTGGTACTGTTCCTCCTCACCGGGCGGATTCATGAGAGACCATCTCTTGAAGATCCGAAATCGGAGAATCATCAACCTCCATTGCATCCACCACCGACGATCCTTTCTTTCCGGGAGATACCTTAGGAGGCATCTGTGCTCCTCCTCTGGTACGATTGCTCACCGAATCTTTCCGGGTTGCCACGGTGAACCTCTTTGTCTTTCTCTGCGGTAGGCTGTGAAATCGGAATTTGATCTTGTTTGCCGAGAAGACTTCCGAGTCTTCTCCCATACTAGCAGCCTTTGAACTTGCTGGTGCCTGATCACTAATATCCGAATCTTTGACATCTCATCTTTTCTACCAAAATCCATCACCGGGCAATTCCTCTGATGGGTGACACATCCGCAGGTTCCCCCTCAATCTCAGCCTGGTCTTCTTCATCATCAGAATCAGGAGGGCCACTGAGCTCCTCATCCTTATTCAGCATAAACTTTGCCTTGGTGTATGGTTTCGTCCACTTTGGGTCCCACGCCGTGTTGGGCATCACCCTTTCCAGTAACACCGTAATCTTGTTCGACATGGAAACGTATTGTTCCACAGCCCATACCTTAACTTCTGGATGTCCAACCACCTCTGTCCGAAAGAACCTGTTCTTTTCCTTCTGCAGAATCTCAAAGAATTTACTAACCCAATCACACTCGACTCCATCCACAATCGCCTTTAAAGCACACAAACGCCTCTGACTTACTGAGTCCATACTCTGGCGTTCACCAAACATCACTTTCACCATGATGTCAAACAACAGTCTATACTTCCTTTTGAGATATGCTTTCTTCAAATCCGACACATGATGCCGACATGAAGTTTTCGCTAGAGAACGAAAGGCTTCGAGATGATTATCTGACATATAAGATTCTGGGTCAATACCTTGCAGTGATAACCCTAAATGTTGATGAACATCCTCTCGTCCGATGGTCAGACTCTGGCCAAACACTGTCGTTTTGATCCTGTTCTTACCAAAGTCACCACGAACCAGAAACTGTACCACATAAGCATCAAGAGTTCGTCGTTCGGAGAATGAGCCGAACAAAGATGCGATACAAACCCCGATCAGATAGAAGATTCAGAATCTCCACTGCTTCCCGCTGTCCAGTTGTTCTAAAATCTACGGATAATTCACTCCGTACTTTCTCTGATAGGACCAGAGGGTCGAGAGACTTGTGTTTCCCTGCGACTGTTTTCGAAGAAGATTGCTTTGGAGCCATTGATATTAATTCAAAGAAAATGAACAAAGATCAGAAGAAGGAAAGAGATGAGCAATAGTATGAAGTAATAAGGAAGAGAGAGAAAAGAACATCAATTTATAAGAAAGAAGAAAGAAACCGCTAAAATTTTAAAATACAAAATAAGATTTGAACGTTGATTGGCATATTGCACGATCAGATCGAACGGTTATAAATTAAACGGTTCGAATTCCGAAAAGTGCGTGTCCTCAGCTCTGGATTTGAAAAAGGTAATTTTCCAAAATTTGAGAGATTTTCGGTCCGCAGAGAAATAGAATAGGAAATAATATTTTAAAGGAAAATTATCCCATACCCCATGGTTGAAAAGATTTGATTTGACAATTCACAAATTTAATTTTCAAAGCTGAGGATAAGTAAGGAAATAAAATATTCCGAAAATTATTTTAGCTACGAGAAACAAGGAATATTTTATATCAAGAATAATTTTTAAACGAATAAACAGAAGTAAATTGAGAGAGAGAGAGAGAAAGAGGGAGAGAGTAAGAGTAACATATCTGTCAGTTGATATTGTAATCAATCGATACCACCGAATCTTTATAGCAGCAAGGTTTTTATACCCTTCTCCAAAGAGGTTTTGAAAGTTCGCCGCAAAGAAGCTTTTATACTCTTCTTCAGCAAGCTTTATACTCTTCTTTAGCAAGCTTTTCACCCTTCTTCAGCAAGCTTTATACCCTTCTTCAGCAAGATGTTTTCCCTGGATCTAATAAACCTAGTTCCACTGAAAGATCTCTAAACCGTGCTTCGCCAAAGGTTTTGTAAAAATGTCTGCTCTCTGTCGATCTGTTTGAATCTTTTTCCATTGAATGTTTCTCTTTTTTCGACATGATCTCGATGAAGTGATGACGTATATCCACATGCTTGCATCTTGTGTGAAGTCTTGGATTACGTAAATAGCAATGGCACTTTGTGCTATCACAAAAGATAGGAATTTCTTTAGTGATAATGTGATAATCTTGTAATTGTTGACTTATCCAAAGTAATCGTGAGCAACAACTTCCGGCGGCCATATACTCTGCTTCCGTGGTTGATGTAGCCACTGAAGTTTGCTTCTTAGAAAACCACGAGACCAGCTTACTTCCAAGAAATTGACAAGTACTGTGGTTGATTTTCTATCGATTCTACAACCACCATAGTCAATCGAAATATCCACCGAGTTCCAAATTGTCATCAGCGAGGATACCAAAGACCCAAGTTTGTGGTACCCTTGAGATATTTTAAGATCTTCTTTGCTGCATCCAAATGACTTTTCTTTGGGTGGCTTGAAATCTTGCGCATACTCCAATCACGAAAGAAATGTCGAGTCTCGCTTCTTTGTTAGGTACAAAGAAAGAACCTATTAGTCCTCGGTACATAGTCGATCAACACTTTCACCATCCTCATCTGGATCCATCTTGTAATTTGTCACCATGGGAATTTTTGCATCCTTGCTTGTTATCATTCTAAATTTTTCTAGCATATTTTTGGTATACTTTGCTTGGTTTATGAATATTCCTTTTGAAGTTTGCTTGACTTGAAGTCCTAAGAAATAATTCATTTCTCCCATCATAGACATTTCAAACTTACTTTGCATCAATTTACTAAATTTTTCACAAAGCTTCTTATTTGGTGATCCAAAGATTATGTCGTCCACATAAATCTGCATTAAGAGAATATCATGATCTTCTTCAATTCTGAACAAAGTTCGATCAATCTTCCCTTTACTAAATCCATGCTCAAGTAGAAACTGTGATAATGTGTCATACCAAGCTCGAGGGCTTGTTTTAGTCCATATAAAGCTTTCTTCAAAGCGGTATACTTGATCTCCTTGTACGAAACACGGAGGTTGTTCAACGTATACTTCTTCTCGCAAGAACTCCATTTAGAAACGCTGATTTTACGTCCATTTGATATACTCTGAATTTCATATATGCTGCATATGCAAGGAATAATCTTATAGCTTCTAATCTTGCTCTTTTGGAGCAAACGTCTCATCATAGTCAATCCCTTCGATTTGTGAGTAACCTTTGCGCAACGAGCCTTGCTTTATTTACGATAACCTCATCTTTCTCATTTTTCTTGTTCTTGAAAACCCACTTTGTTCCAATCACTTTTTGATGTTTTGGTCTATCAACGAGTATCCAAACATCTTGTCGTGTGAATTGATTTAGTTCATCTTGCATAGCTTCTATCCAGTTTGTGTCCACCAGTGCTTCTTCAATATTCTTTGGTTCTTGAAGAGAGACATAGCAGCTAAACAAACCATCTAGATTTATCCTTCTTCTTGTTTTGACTCCATCTTGAGGATTACCTAAGATTAAATCACTGGGATGATCTGTCATCCAATTCCTTCTATTAGATGCGTTCAACTCTTCTGAAGGCATTATTGGAACATCATCTTGAGTCATTCCCCCTTGATTTGATAAATTTATATCTGGAGTTCTGGGTGAGTCATCAGCAGGTCTTGAGATTACTTCAGCAGACTTTGTTTTGCTTGAGTCTTCTCTTGTCTCAAGAGTACCTTTTCCTTTTTCTGCCAACTTTGAGATTTGCTGATCATCTTCAGAATCGGAATCTAGAATAGGTAAATGAACCTTGACGTAATTTGTCTTATCCTTGAGTTCAAGTTTCTCAAACCCTTCGCGGTGACTCTTCTCTTCCTTTGTCCTTAGACTCAACAATAGATTCATTAAAAACCACATGAGGTGTTTCTTCCACAACAAGGGTTTTCCTATTAAAAACTCGATAAGCCTTGCTTGTCTTTGGAATATCCTAAAAATATCCCATCAATGACCTTGGCGTCAAAAGTTTTTTAACTTGGATTTGCCGTTGTCATGAATGAAACACCTGCAACCAAAAACACGAAAGAAAGAAACACGAGGAATTCTACCTTTCCATAACTCATACGGTGTCTTTCCATATTCTTTGGTCAAAAACTTCGATTCTGAGTATAGCATCTTTGTATTCACAGACCTCTGCCCAAAACCTCCGAGGAACATTGTATTCTGCTAGCATTGTTCGGCACTTCCTTGAGTGTTCTTTTCTCCTCTCAAAGAACACCATTTTGTTGTGGAGTGCGGGCGCGACGTTTCATGTTGAATTCCAGCTTCTTTGCAATACATCGCTATGTGAGAGTTTAAGAATTCTGTTCCTTTGTCACTTCTAATCCTTACAACACTTTCTCCTTTCTCGTTTTGTAATCTCTTCAGTAATTCCGGTAATCTTGTGATGGTTTCATTCTTCTTGAACATAAATATCACCCATGTGAATCTAGAATAGTCATCTACCACCACCAAAGTGTATTTTCTACCACTTTGAAGCTCAATGGGGATACAGGCCAAATAAATCCATGTGAAGTAACCGTAGTACCCTACTTGACGTTGGTACGAAACTTCCTTGAATGAGGCCTTAGTTTGCTTTCCTTTCTGGCACGAGTCACAAATCTGATCTTTTGAGAAAACTTCATTTGGCAAGCCTTCTACAAGAGACCTTCTGACTATCTTGTTTAGCGTTTTGAAATTTATGTGACTCAATCTCTTGTGCCATAACCAGCTTGTTTCAGAAGTACTTTTTGCTACAAGGCATGTATTGCTTGGACATTTACAAATTCTCGCAACATAAACATTTCCCTTTCTCAAGCCGATTAAAAGTACCGATCATTTAAGCCACTCAAAACAACACACAAAGAACTAGAGAACTTAACTGAGTATCCCTTATCACGGAATTGTGAGACTGAAAGCAAGTTATGCTTTAATCCTTCCACGTAGAAAACTTCCTCCACACGTACATCTCCAATGTATAGAGTCCCAACACCTTTGGTAATACCAAAGTTATTGTCTCCAAATACCACCCGTGGGCCATTTTGTGATTTTATTGAGCTCAAGAGTTGCTTGTTTCCAGTCATATGCTTGAGCACCCACCGTCGATGTACTGCACAGTTTTCCCAAAGAACCTCTCTTTCATGTCCCACGGCGTCTGCGCACGTTTAGTTAAGTTTTAGGTACCCTTTAGGTTTGGGTCCTTGAGAGTTAGCACAATCTTTAGGAATCCATAGGAATAGATTCTTCTTATCGTATTCAGAAGATCTTATCCTTCTTCCATACATATCAACATAGACAACCTCATCCTTTGGTGCCTTCTTGAATGTTTGTCTATGAGTGTCGACTGTGTTCCTTCCAGAAAACTTCTGACCCTTCTGAGGTCCTCTAGATGAAGTGATCAGCCGTTGTGCAATGGTTCGAGGGTTTTGATGATAAGGGTACGTTCTACTTGAGCCATCAAAAGATTCATATCTCACGAGCACACGAGATGACTTAGTAGATTGATTAGCAAGCTTTGAAGTTTGCTTAGATTGTGTAGTCTTCAACGAGACTGTCTCCACGAGAGATGGTTTCGGTGATGTCTACCTTTCTCGACCTTCTTTGAGGTTTCTTAAGTTGGGATTCCCCCTTCTTTTGATACCTCATCGGTTGTTTAGGTTGTTGAGTATAACTACTCTTCTTCCCATTCGACCGATTTCTTTGGGTCGGCAACCTTTTTACCCTTATCGGTAGGTTTAGGTTTGGAACCCTCTCCTACCAAATCACTACCCTTAACATGTGTACTCTTCTTAAGTACACTTGTTTGAACTGTGAGGATTGGGCAATGGTAAAACCAATTCCCTTCTTTATGTTAGGTGTTTGAGACGATTCAACTATTGTTTGAACTGCATGAGAAGCTTTGTTCGATTGATCCAACCTCAAACTTAAACGTTCCTCACTTGATTTTATACGCTCATGCTGATGGAAAAGTTCATCGAATTTCGCTTGTAGAATCTTCAATCGATCGAGTTTTCTCAAGATTCTCGGCAAGCAACCTTTCTACCAAAGAAACCTGTTCAAGATACTTCATTTTAAGAGTATTTAACTCTTAAAGTTATCTCGATTAGAATCTGTTAGTGTCTCGGATGTCTTGCTAATAGATTCTTGTGTAAATCGATCAATTTCTTCTTTCAAGCTCACATTCTCCTTTTCCACACAGTTGTAAGCATTTATAGCAGTTTTGAGATCTTCCATTAACTTATCAACAAAGTTATGGTCAAACTCTTCTGCAAAAGACACACGAGAAGCGGACGAAGAGCAGGAATCAGAAAGTACCTCATCTCCTTTTGCCATAAGACACAAATCATTGTCTGAAGAGAAGTCTGAAGATGATGTTGAATCACTTGAAAGAGTATCCTCCTCTTGACCACTAAAGCACGTTTGTCTCGCAAACTTTACATTTTCCTCATCAATCTCTTTTCTTCTCTTTCTCTTGGAGTTAGATCTGGACAATCATAACTGAAATGTCCCGATTTATGACAATTATAGCAAGCATCACTTCTTGAAGATCTTCTTGGACTAGAGTCCCTTTTAGGAGAAAAGTCTCTTCTTCTTGGACTTTCTTCTCTTTTTCTTTCTGGAGTCTTGAACCTCCTATCCTCCTTGGAATCTTCTGATCTCTTATCTGAAGATTTGTTTCCGGACCTGAAACCAGTTTTCTTAGAATTCTTCCAATGTCTTCTATATTTCCCAAATTTCGAATTCATTTTATCAAACTTTAAGTCAAAGAAGGCCATTTGTTCTTTCAAGCTTAAATCCTCTCCAATAGGTTCTTTTGATGACTGATTCAAGTGACCTTGAAAGCAACTTCCTTTCCAAAGAGTTTGAATTTCCTTCGTCCTCGTCTTCTTCTTGTTTCAAATCATATTCATGAGCTTTCAAATGTGAAAATAACTCATGATGACTTATCTGCTCGATTCTTTTGTATCTTTGATCACCGTGATCTTGACTCTCCATTTACTAGTTAGAGATCTCAAAATTTTGTTGTTGATTTCCTTCTCGGTATAAGACTTTCCTAATGAACTTGCTTTATTGATGATATTTGTCGAGTCTTAGATCCAACTGATCTATTGTCTCATCGGGCTTCATCTTAAATGTGTCAAACGAATGTAGAATAGACGCAACTTATTTTCTTTAATTTGCTCGAACCTTCACACATGAGTGCTAGGGTTTCCCACATCTCTTTTGCGGTCTTACATGTCTTGACTTTCTCTGTAAGCTCTCTGGTTAGAGTCTCTATGATCTCTGTCCGAGCAATTTGATCAAGATTAAATAGTTTCCTTTCATCATTTGACATTTCACTCCTTTTCTTTTCAATCTTACGCCGAGAAGATGCTTCGCGCTCCACCGCTCCCGAACTTACTGGTTCAAAGTAAAACTTTATTGGTCCATCTTCAAGTGTTTCGAGCATCCTATCATGAATTGCACCAAGATGATTTTCCATGCGGAATTTCCGGTAGTCATAGTCTTCAATAGAAAACTCGTAGCTTTCTTTTCTTGCTCTTATGAGAACTCATTGTTAGTAATAAAACAATTATGCAATGAATGCAATGAGTTTTATAAAAAAATGGTTTTTCAAAAAGATCTGTTGAGATGACCACAACATCTTTCCTCAAAGACTATTGGTAACCAAAGCCGTGGTCGGTTGAACCACCGCTCCGATACCACTTGTTGGTCCCGGACGAGATGTGCAAGGAGGTGGAAAGTCTAGAAGGGGGTTGAATAGACTTTACCACACTCAAAACTTTTTACAACTTTTCGTGAGCTGAGTGTGAGGTTAGAAGACTTTAAAGTCTTCTGCGGCAAAGGTACTCGAGTGTGCTAAGTGAGATCGGCGAGACTTCGGAAACTCAAGTCTTCGATGGTGCGGAAGCTAATCTCGTGTGTATTTGAAAAACCCTTTTAAAGAAAACCTTTGAGAAGAATACTTAGCAAGATTAATGCGGGTTTATAAAAACAATGATGAATGAGTAGATATAATTATGAATGCGAGAAAGTAAAGACACGAGAGATTTTTATAGTGGTTCGGATATAACGATCCTACGTCCACTCTCCCCGATTCCACGGGGCCTTACTATCCACCAAACTCGGTCTTGTCTCCTCTAATCTCCTTGAGGATTCGACCACGGGAAGTTTAACAAGTTCCTGCCCTTGGTACAATCGATTCGATCTTTGAGTGTTTAACTCTTAGATCTAAAACAATCAACCTTTTCTCGTCTTGAGATAATGAAAGGTGATTTACACTTCCTTGACCAAAAATAAATCTCTTAGAAAATTCAACGTGTTCGATCAATTTCTCGTATGAAGAGTTAAGCGTGTATTGCGGTGAATGAAGGAAAATGTTCTTGATGTTTCTCGCGCGTGTGTCACTTTTTGAAAATCCTTCACTTGATTTTTTATGATACTTGAATTTGACTAGCCGTTAGGTTAATGTGTCAATCAGATCTTTCAAAGAAATGGTAAGTGATCGTTGGAAGATTTGTTTGACTTTGGATAATTGATTTTCTGATACCAATCAATTATGTCGTGATTGATCTTGATTGATAATCAAATCTTCACTTGACCGACTTGAGTATCTTAGAGTTATCTTTCGACTTTCATTATCCCCGATGAATTTCTTGAAGTCAACTCTAGCAACTTTCAACCTTGCTCCAAACATCTAAAGTTTCTTTGTAGCATGGTTTCCAACCTTGCTATCTTCACTTGAACCTTTCTTGACAATACTTCTTTTTGCGTAACTCTTATCATCTCTTCTTGATCTTCATGACGCCCTTCTAAATGACTTCGAACGAAATCTCTCTTAGATCTTTAAGTCTTCTTATCAGTGACCTTTAGTTCTCAACCAATCGATACAAAAGGTTAAGCCTAGCAAGTTTAACTGTACTAAGACATAAACCCTATCTAGATCATCAGCTGACTAACAGGTTCAGCTGGTCCTATTACACATAGGTTTTAAGAACATCATCAAAACATACAAATTCAAATCCTAACAGGGAACGAGTACGAATTGACGTTGGATGAGATTAATGAGCTACTAGGAGCACCTACAGACCCCGATAGATCACTGTTGAATATTAGAGGGGAGTACAACGCCAAGAGGTTCTGGAGGCGTATTTCTGATTCGGGGGCTCCGAGTCAACCTGAGTTTGTGCCGGGGAAGTCTAAGAGCACACACATTCGGAACCCGGTGGTCCGGTACTTAGAGAAGATCCTCGCGAGTACCATATTCGCGAGATCAGAGGGAGGAGCCGTGGTCTCTGAAGAGCTATATGTATTGTGGTGCTTCTTACATGGAGTGAGGTTCAATGCGGCAGCATACCTCTGTTATTTGTTTGAGAGAGCGACGAGCACTAAGTTCAAGAAGATAAATTTTGGTGGGATGATTACTCTGATAGCTTAGCACCTGGGTATTCCGACTCATAATCTTGTGGCACTAGATGGTCCAGATTTGACTACAGACACTATGAGGCGCATGAGGACGCTAGATCGTATCGGGAGGACGTGGTGCCTACAGCAAGATCATGGTGGCGGTTTCCTCTTCCTAATAAGAGGTTAACGACGGTTTTTGGATCTCGAGGCATTTGTGACTATTAACTTACGTATGTGGTCACAGCGTCACACCGATGCCATCGATGCCTACACAAGGGAGCATGGAGACGTGCTTAGAGATGAGGGGATGATGATGATCGGGCGGTCGTCGCCGATCGGGGTCGGATTCCGATTCTTCGATGATGATGGAGATGCGATTAGAGCAGATGTTGCTTGAGGAGGTTGAGTCGAGGATGAGGACGAGGATGACGAGGAGCCGGAGCAAGAAGAGCAGCTGTCCCGGATGGAAGAGGAGTATCAGCCAGAGATTAATATGTATTGGCGGGATGAGATGAGGAGTAGAGAGTACGAGGCGGGGTTCGTCTCGAGACCGTGGGTTCTGACGGAGGAGATGTGGGCGGGACATCGGAGGATGCACATAGAGAGTCGACCGGCGGGATGAGATGTACCAGATGATGGAGGAGTCACGTAGGTTCAATGAAGAGACAAGGAGGATGCAAGAAGAATCAATGAAGACGCAAAATGATATGTATTCTCTCCTTCAACAAATGAGCTCGTGGAATTTCGGGCCAAGCTATCCTCCTCCACCACCACCTTCCGATTACTAGGGCTATCCCCTATTCCTAACTCCCTCTTCTTAGTTTTAGATGCTTATGTTTTGGTGAATTGTACTCGTATTTTGATTAAGGTGTTTTGTGATGACTTGTGATGATTTGATGTTTGGATGTTTTCGATGGATGATTTAAGTGATGCTATGATTTCCTTGATATATTTTTGAGCTTCATTTGTCTTGAGCTTCATTGTGGACTAATTGACATATCTTTGAGTATCATCTTGATATAGTGAGTATGCTTGAGGTTATGTACATGAGCATTTGTGCTTGAGTTGTAAGACTAGTTGGAATTTGATATGATCATTAGTAGATGTGTAGCTTGATGCTAGTTGCTTGATTAATTATGTGAAGATGAATGTGATTGAAAATTCTTGATTCATTGCTCAAGTTAAGCCCGTGAGCTTTTGTGCCTAATAATCGTACATCTTATACGGTTGATTTGATTCCTTTGTGAGTGCATCATTCATGAATTGTATACTAGAACTTGCCACTAGACTTGTTGATATTGATCTTTGTGTAATGTTTTGAAAATGATAAGAGGCCATGTTTGGAATGATGAGTCACTTTGCCAAATATTTTCCTACCAAATACATTTGATTTCCTTAGTGAGCCATTTTGAGCCTTATGATCCATATTCTTTGGCAAGCCAAGTGAAATTGAAACCATTTAGCCTATTTTGACGAGCCTTTCTTGTCCTATATTTAGTTGAGCTTGAATGTTGGCTAATGATGGTGATTTGATTGCTAAGTGTGGGAAGATGATGAGCTAAGTGATGAATGAAGCATGAAAGAAAAGAAAGGTGGTGAAAGATTGAATTGTGAAGAAAATACATGAAAATGAAATGATTCAATTTGTGAGCTTTAAAAGAGAAAGCTCAAGTGAATGGTGGAATGATCATTGAAGTTCAAAAGTAAGAGTGTTGCTTGATGAAAAGTGAAGAGATTGTGCATTTGTATTGATTAGCTTTCATTCAAGTCTCTACTAATTAGTCACTCTTATCTATAAATATCCCACCTTTCCAAAGAGCCTACATTACAACCTAGAAGAAAGACCTCTTTGATTCTTGATTGATCATAATTGATTTTGATTGAGATTAAGTCTTGTGGCAAGCATATGGTGTACTTATTTGTGAATTTGATGATTGAGAGCTTTAAACCTTGATACACTTGAGTGAAGAGTGAAACACTCCATGGAAGGAGCAATGTCTTGAGTATTTGATTGAGCATTTGTTTGATCATGATTTGTCTTGATTGCTAGTGGATAGTTGCATTGATACAAGTGATCATTGATGAGTTCGATTGTCTTATTTTTCATCTAAGGTGCCATGTGACATAATTGCAATCAATTCACTCCTTTGTTCTTAGTTTCTACGTTGCTCGAGGACGAGCAACAATTCAAGTTTGGGGGTATGATTGGAGTGAATTGATACATGTTTTTAGGGCTATTTTTAGTGCAAAAAGTGAGCTAAAGTATGATTTTTGTGCCTAAATGTGAAAAGTATCACTCTTTTGTCTAAAAAGTATTACTTTGAGAGGTTTTGATGTATTTCGCCCGTTTTGCAGGTAAATCGGTGGAATTTTGCCAAACCGAGAGTACCGGTATTCTTATAATGAAAAGACGAACATACGGGACGAAAACGGGGGTCGGGCCCGGAGCCCTTCTCGATAAAAATTCCCTGATCTCGAGTTGGAGTCGAGGGTGCACAGACCTCGACTCGAGGTTCATGCTGGAGGGAAACCATTTTAAAAAGACAGGATCCTCGACTCGAGGGAGGAGCCTCGAGTCGAGGGAGATGAAAAATGCAGGAAGCTCGACTCGAGGGCGAGGCCTCGACTCGAGGCAGGAGAGATTTTTAAAGAAACGTGTTAGCGACTTTTAGGCCTCGACTCGAGGGCCTGAAGCTCGACTCGAGGAGTGCCCAAAACCGAAAATTTCAGTTTTTAAGTGATTGGAAGCCAAAACAGAGGGGGAGTTGATTCTAGCAGTTCAGAGCAGTTTCTAGGAGTTTCTTTGAGCGAATTTTACATTTTGTAGCTTGAATTTACTTGTAATTGCACTAGATTGATAGAATTTAGATAGATTCCACATTTAGATCATTAGATTAGTAGATTGGTGAATTGTAATTGAAGTTTGCAGCTGAGAATTGAGAAGAAGTGAAGTTGAATTGAAGCCTTGTACAAGATTAATCATTCTTATTTTTGCCTATTGAAGCTTAATTGGTGATGTTCTTACCCTTTGCTCTCTTTAATTCATTGCTCGTAGTGATTAGATTTTCAATTGCTTTCTTAGATTTTCTAGCCATGGTTTTTGCTTGTAGCACCATGGGCTAATAGCTTTGTGCTTGGGATAATTGAAATTAGGGATGAAGTGATTGCCTCATGCTATAATTGTTGATAATTGTGATCAATTGAATTAGATTGCTTCCTAATTGTGATTCTTAATTGTGCTTCATGAAAAATTGTCTCTTTTGATTAATGGTTGATCACCCTAGCAACAAAGTAGAGTTGAGCTAACGTGATTAGGTGTTAATCGGGTTTCAATTTTGCATGATTGTATGAATTGGGGACTTCTACATTGAGAGATGGGAAGAACTAAGGATACTCACATTAGGCATTGTGATATTAATGGAGTGATTAATTTCATGATGGTTTATGCTTTCTAATTTGATTGATTTGCATTTGGATACAATCATAGCTTGTTAATCATGGATTCC
Organism: Paraleonurus japonicus; assembly: GCA_030762865.1. Classification (NCBI taxonomy): domain Eukaryota; kingdom Viridiplantae; phylum Streptophyta; class Magnoliopsida; order Lamiales; family Lamiaceae; genus Paraleonurus; species Paraleonurus japonicus. Next base: position 17,540,155 of record CM061055.1, on the reverse strand, counting down.
TTGATGGAGATTATCCCTTGCACCCAATTCCCTCATTGATTTTAGTCTATTTGATCTTGCATTCTAAGTGTTTGATAAATTGTTTGCATAATCTTGCCATTTAATTTCTTGTAATTTGTAGTGATTTAGTTCAAGAGCTTGTTGCAACTTTAGCCATTTAGAACTTTTATCCTTGAATTTCGTTTGCATACTTTCTCCCTTGGGTTCGATATTTTTGTTGATTGGTCTTAATAACTCTTACCCTATACACTCCAATCACTGAACTCTTCGCAACTAAACAAGTATCTTTAGGACAACTTTTAAAGTTAGCAACATAAATGTTACTTTGTCTGACTTCAGCTAATAGAATATTTTCATCAAGACCATTTAAAACATAGCATGCATTACAAGTAAATTTTACACTAAAACTCTTATCACAAAATTGAGAAACAGACAACAGATTATGTTTTAACCCTTAAACGAAGTAGATCTCATTAACATGAACATCACCAATCATCAAGGTTCCAACTCCTTTGGTTATCCCAAAATTATTGTCTCCAAACATGACTCTTGGTCCATCAATTTTTTGATAGTTTGAGAGTAGATGTTTTTAAAAGGTCATGTGTTTTGAACACCCACTGTCAATGTACCAGACGATCTCGAGCACGTTTGCCCTTTCTACTATACCTGAATCTTCCTACAGTCAAAGTTTAGGTTTTAGGTACCCTTTGTAAGTTGGGTCCTTTTTGGTTAAGTTGATATTTAGGAATCCAAATAAACACGTTAATGTTCCTTAAAACAAGGGATTGAAGTTTACATCCATATCTATCAACTAGTGTAAGACTTTCAAGATCAATCTTATTTAGCTGATCTTTAGAGATTGTCTTATACATAGGAAATAATGGATATGACTTGCTTCTTCCATCAAAACCATTATACTCAGGATGAGACTTTGATTAGATCTTTAGTTTGACCTTTGGAACATTTTTCTTCAACTGTACTTTCTTTGCAGAAACATCAGATGAGTTAACTTGTTCTTTAGGTTTCCAAGGACCAAATCTAGTCTCCTCTTTAGTATTAGTAGCCATGACAAAAACCCTTGGTTTAATAGGATCATCTTTCTTGTTTCTATCAAATCCTAGCCCTGTCTCATCACTAGATTTCTGAGAAATACTGAAGATTCTATCTATTGCTGATTGAGTGTTACTAAGAAGTCCCAACTTGAGATTTAATTCTCTGTTAGTCTTCTTAAAACTCTCCTTTTCAGAATAGACATTTGATAATTTAAGTTTTAAAGAATTCAATTCTTCTTCTAACTCAATAGTCTTTTCAGACGAGGAATTAGTGATAATCTTAGGCTGGCATTCCACCTTAAATGAGCCTTTAGATTTTTCACCACTCCTAGTCTGACTTTCTTTGGTCAGACTTAGAATTTAATTCTTTAAACTTAAATTTTCAATCTCTATCTACTTGTAAGCAGATGAAGCAGTCTCCAGATCTTTCAAAAGTTTATTGATAAGACTTTGATCAGATTCAGATTGATTCTCACAATCATTATGAGAAGATGAGTAGTAAGTTACCTCTTTTGCCATGAGATATATCTCATCATCTGATCCAAACCCAGACGAGGATGAGTTTGATGATATTTCATGATCTTCCTCCTTTTATGCTAGAAGAGCTCTCTTATATGCATATCTCCTGTCACGTTTCTTTCTCTTTTCCTCACGTTCTCTAGGAGTTAATTGAGGACAATCATAACTATAGTGACCAGGTTTATTGCAGATATAAAAATTGTCTCCTCTATTAGATTTCGGACTACTATCCCCTCGTCTGACTGGCGATCTAAATCTCCTAGTCTGATCCTTTTTCTTCTCACTATGTGATCCCTTATCTTCTCTTTCTGACGTGTAGCTCCTTCGACCTGATCTGTCCCATTTATTCCTTTTATATTTTTTAAGCCTTTCATATCTCTTTATCAACAAAGCCATTTCCTCTTTTACAGATAAATCAGACGCCTTGGATACCTTATCTGATTCCTCTAGATGAAGAAAAGCAACAATTTTCCCAGATGTTGATGATTCAGCCTCATCTTTTTCATCTTCAATCTGAATATCATACTCTAATGCCTTAAGATGTGAAAATAATGTATGATGTAAAATTGATAATAAATTCTGAGTAGCTTTCAGAATATTTGTTTTTTCTCTCCATCTCTTGCTCAAGGCTCTAAGGATTTTGTTGTTGATTTCTTTTTCAGTGTAGGACTTTCCTAGGTCAGCAGCTTTGTTGAGAAGATTAGTCATCCTAATATCCATTTGATCAATTGATTCTCCATCTTTTATCTTGAATGTATCAAATGCATGTAGTACAGATTGCAGCTTATTTTCCTTGACTTGATCACATATTTGCTAAAGTTTCCCACATTTCTTTAGATGTTTTGCAGCGTTTCACCTTTTCTATCCAATCTTTACTTAAGGTTTCGATAATCTCAATTCTTGCAACTTGATCCAAGTTATGAATCTTCCTTTCATCATTAGTTAAATCTGCACCCTTCTTTTCACGCCTAACCCTAGCTTCAGAAGATTCAATTCCATCACTTACCACTCCATGATAGAACTTAATTGGACCTTCCTCCAGAATTTCCTCCATATGATCATGAATAGCCTTTAGATGATTTTTCATCCTAAACTTCCAGTAATCATAATCTTCCATTAAAAATTCTGGCAAACTCCTGCTCTTCTTGCTTTTAATAGTAGACATGATGATCAAGAAAACTCAATAGAAACTTATTATCAGAATTAGTTAATCAAAGAAGAAGAATAATTACAAAAGCACAATTCAAGAACTATCAAGACCTCAAATATATCAGAAACAGTTTAACACTGGTCTGATACCACTTGTTGGTCCCAATCGATCAAGTTTTATACAAACGGGAAATCAAGAAAGGGGAGATTGAATAGATTTCCAACCTACTCAATTTTTTCTTTCAAATTGATCCAAGACAATCCAAATTAAATTCAGATTATCTAAGTATCAGATTTGTACAGCGGAAGAAATTTTTATACTTTATCAGATTGATAACTCTTGAATAAGCGTTTTGATATTTGAGATTGAATGTAAACAAAGAAGAAAATTGAAGAAATACTGAAAGTAAAGAACACACGAATTTATAGTGGTTCTGTTAGGAAGAAAGTTGTATTTAGTTTTGATGAGTTAAAATGTAAAATAGGATGACCAGCTGAGTATCTTATATAGACAGCTGATGTAGTAATAATATAAGAATAAAGCTAAGTACAAATATTAGATAAGGATAAACAAACTATCAGATGAGGACCAGGAATCAGACAAGGACAAGGAGTCAGACGAGGACAAGAAGTCAAGATAATGATAAGATATCAGATGAAGACAGTACGAAGAAGACAGATGAGGTCAAGAACAATAAACAACCGATGAGGCAAGAGACTAAGACGAAGACAGAGTACATCAAAAAGAAGACAATGAGGTGTTAGGAAATTTCAATAAAAATTCAAGAAGCAGTTAGAACCAATCAAGAAGAAGTTACAAGATTCAGTTTGTTTGTTATAACTAACTGAAACAGAATCTACAAGGAAGTTACAACTGCCAATGAAGATATCTATAAATAGGGATAGGAACCAGAACAGTATTAACTTTTGTAATTTCATGATTATTCACTTGCATTCTCTACACACAGTTAGCACTCGAAATATTGTAAATACACGCACAAATGTTCTATACGTTTCTAGTTTTTAGTGTTTGTAGAACTCTTTTCGAAGAACATCTTCAAGCCATTGATATTCAGAAATTAGGAAGAAATTGTTGTAATACTGAAGATCTACGTTGTAAGTAAGTAAGAAGGAAGAAGGAAGGTAGTAAGTGAAGACCCTTCTTCAAGTTGAAGGAGGAGAGTGGATGTAGGATCGTTTGATCCGAACCACTATAAACTGCTGTGTTCTTTACTGTTTTCTTTACTTATCAGTTCTTATTCAATTTCAATTCCAAATCAAAGTATAATTTCAGAATTAGATCTAGACAAATTATCAGATTACTTTTGATCCAATTAAAGCTGAGTTAAAATCTGTTTCTGCTGTGTATCTTTGGTGTTGTGAATTAATTTTCTATGTTTTGGAAAAATTGGAAAATCTATTCAACCCCTCTTCTAGATTTTCCCTAGAAGATTGATTCATGTTTTCCTTAAATATACTCAAGTAAGCGGGACCAACAAGTGGTATCAGAGCAGTGTTAAGCTGTTCTGATATTGATTTTAGGTCTTAAAAGGATTCTGAAATTATCTTTTGATTATCTTTATCTTCTTTATTTCTCTAACCCTGCTATTAATTAGATCGTATAAGTTTTTGGTTTCTTATCTCATCATGTCATCTGTTAAGAGCAAGAAATCAAGGAGTCTACCTGAATTTTCAATCGAAGAATATGATTATTGGAAATTCAGGATGGAAAATCATCTCAAAGCGATTCATCATAGAATGGAGGAGGTTCTTGAAGAGGGACCTATCAAATTTTATCATGGAGGAACCAGTGACGGTACTGCAGCTGCTGAAACCAGAGTCAGACAGGAGAAGAAAAGTTCTAAACTGACAAGTGATGAGAGAAAAATCCATAATTTGGATCAGGTAGCCAGGACAGAAATAATCGAAACCCTAAGCAAAGATTGGATTGAGAAGGTAAAGAGATGTAAATCTGCTAAAGAAATGTGGGAAACTCTGGCTGGAGAGAGAAAGCTAATATTCTCAAAGCTACTCAGAATTTATCTTCAATTTCACATCACACCCTGTTTTCTCATCTCAAGGCATTAGAATATGATATCCAGATCGAAGACGAAGAAGATGAAGCTGAATCTTCAACATTTGGAAAGACAATTGCTTTTCTTCATCAAGAAGAATCCGAGAAAATTTTTAAGGCATCTGATTTATCAATTAAGGAAGAAATGGCACTCTTGATAAAATGCTATGAGAGGCTCAAAATGAAGTACAAAAGAATTAAGAGAGATAGATCAAGCCGAAGGAGTTACAAATCGGATAGAGAAGAAAAGAGTTCGGACAATGATAGGAAAAAGGATCAGATTAGAAAGCACAAATCACCAATAAGAAGAGGAGATAGTAGTCCTAAGACAGACAGAGGAGATATTTGTTATACATGCAACAAACCTGGTCACTATAGTTATGATTGTCCTCAACTCACTCTAAGAGAGAGAGAAGAAAAGAGGAAATAGCGAGACAGAAGGTATGTTGATCAGAGAGCACTTCTAGCAGAGAAAGAAGAAGTTCATGAAACATCATCATCTGATTTTGGGTCAGATGACGACATCTGTTTAATGGCAAAAGAGGTACACTATTACTCATCTTCAGATAATGATTGTGATACCTCATCAGAAACTGATCCTAGTCTTATTAATAAACTTTTGAAAGATCTGGAGACTGCTCTATCTGCATATAAACAGATAGAGACTGAAAACTTTAATTTGAAGAATCAAATTACTGATCTAACTAAAGTCAATCAAACAAAGGATAGTGAGAAACTAGACTGTACATTCAAGGGGGAATGTCAGACTGAGATTATCACTAACACCGTGTCTGATAAGACAGACAAGTTAGAAAAGGAATTGAATTCTTTAAAAATAAAATTTTCAAATATCTATTCTGAAAATGAGAGTTACAAGAGAACTAACAGAGAATTGAATCTCAAGTTAGGACATTTAAATAACACTTAGACCACAATAGATAAGATCTTCAATACTTCACAAAAGTCTAATGACAAGACTGGAGTAGGTTTTGATAGGAGTAAGAAAAATGATCCAATAAAACCTAGAGTTTTTGTTAAAGCAACTAAACCAAAGATGGAGACTAGATTTAGTCCTTGGAAACCTAAGGAATTAATCACCTCATCTGATACTTTTGAAAAGAAAATACAGAAGAGGAAAGTAGTTTCAAAGGTTAAACAAAAGACTAAGACGAAGTCTTATCCTAGGTATAATGACTTTGATTGAAGAAGTAAAACATATCCATTCTTACCAAAGTATAAGACGATTACAAAAGATCAGTTAAACAAGATTGATCTTGAAAGTCTTATCTTAGTAGATAGATATGGATGTAAACTTCAATCTATGGTTTTAAGGAACATTGATATCTTTGTCTGGATACCTAAGTGTCAACTTAACATGAAAGGACCCAAATTACAAATGGTACCCAAGCATTAAATTTGTGATTGCAGGAAGACAAGAAGATAGTAGAAAGAGGAGACATTCTTGAGGTCATATGGTATATTGACAGTGGTTGCTCCAAGCATATGACCTATGAAAGACGTCTTCTTTCTAACTATCAGTCCATAGACGGTCCGAGAGTAATGTTTGGAGATAACAATTATGGACTTACGGAAGGTGTAGGGACATTGATGATAGGCGATATTCAAGTAAATGAAGTCTACTATGTGGAAGGATTGAAGAACAACTTATTATCTGTTTCACAATTTTATGATAAAGGGTTAAGTGTCAAATTTACTCATAATGCATGCTATGTGCTAGATGGTATTAATGAAAATATATTATTAGCTGGAGTCAGACAAGGTAACATTTGTGTTGCTAATTTTAAAAGTTGTCCTAAAGATACCTGTCTTGTTGCTAAGAGTTCAGATGATTTAAGTTGGCTATGGCATAAACATCTTGGTCACTTAAACTTCAAAACTCTTAACAAAATTGCAAGAAAATCTTTAGTAAAAGGAATCCCTGATAAAGTATTTTCAAAGAACCATGTGTGTGATTCTTGTTAAAAAGGAAAACAGACTAAATCTTCTTTTAAAACAATAAGTAGTCCTTCTTCAGAAAGAATTTTAGAACTTCTTCATATGGATCTTTTTGGTCCAGTAACACCTCTCAGCTTTAGTGGAAGATAATATACTTTGGTAATTGTTGATGATTTTTCAAGATTTACCTGGGTTATTTTTTTATACAAAAAGAATGAGACTATGATTAAGATTCCAGAATTTCTTAAAAAGGTTCAAAATGAAAAAGGACTAACTATTGTTAAAATTAGAAGTGATAAAGGTACTGAATTTCTTAATAAGCTTGTCACTAACTACTATAATGAGAATGGCATAGCTCATGAAACATCTGTTGCACGGACACCACAACAAAATGGAGTAGTTGAAAGGAGAAACAGAACCTTGAAAGAGGCAGCTAGAACAATGTTATCTGAGTACAACACTCCTCACAAGTTTTGGGCAGAAGCTGTTAATACAGCTTGTTTTGTTCAAAATAGAAGTTTGATTGTTAAAGATAAATGCAAGACTCCCTATGAAATTTGGAAGGGAAGATCCCCCAAGATTTCATATTTTCATATTTTTGGTTGTAAATGTTTCATCCACAACAATGGTAAATCTCAATTAAAAACTTTTGATGCCAAGATAGCAGATGAAATATTCTTAGGATACTCATCTGTATCAAAAGCATATAGAGTTTTTAATAAGACAACCATGTGTGCAGAAGAAACTCCACATGTTGTATTTGATGAATCTTTCTTTGAGTATAGTAAGACAGATGACATCACAAAGATATCAGATGATCTGAATCAGATGACTATCAAGAGATCAACCATAAAGTTCTACAATCAAGAATCAGATTCAGATGAAGAGAAAGAATCAGATTCAACCAAACAAAAAGAACCTGAAAGCTCTTCCTCACCAGCTAATCAGACAACCACTGCCACGGATGATCAGGAAGAATCATCTGAAGGTAACATAGAACCATCTGAAATAAATATTTCAACAAAACTTCATCCATTGTAAAAGATAAAGGTAAGAAAGTAATGTCATATCACCCAGCTGAACAGCTAATTGGAGATTTAGACTCTGGAGTTCAGACAAGGACCCAACTAAATCAAGATTGCATGTTCAGTTGCTATGTGTCATTACTTGAACCTAAATCTATTACTGAAGCTCTAACCGATTCCAACTGGATTAATTCCATGCAAGAAGAACTAAATCAGTTTCAAAGACAAGATGTGTGGGAGCTTGTTGAAAGGCCTCATCATCAAAAAGTCATTGGAACTAAATGAGTCTTTAAAAACAAAAGAGATGAAAACAATATTGTGGTTAGAAATAAAGCCAGACTAGTTGCTCAAGGGTATTCACAATCAGAGGGGATTTATTATGATGAAACCTTTGCACCAGTAGCTCGTCTAGAAGCCATAAGATTGTTTTTAGCCTAGGCTGCTTTTAAAAGATTCATAATTTTTCAAATGGATGTTAAGTCAACATTTCTTAATGGAATCTTAGCTGAAGAAGTTTATGTAGACAACCTCCTGGTTTTGTCAAAGGAGACAAGGTTTATAAATTAAGGAAAACTCTATATGGACTTAAACAAGCACCTAGAGCATGGTATGATACTTTGTCTTATTATTTAATTCAAAATGGTTTTGTTAAAGGTAGAAAATTGATAGAACTCTTTTCAGAAAAGAATTTGGTTGTGATCTTCTATTAGTTCAGATTTATGTTGATGATATTATCTTTGGATCAACTAACATATCTTTGTGTGAAGAATTTAGTCATCTTATGAAAAGCAGATTTGAAATGTCCATGATGGGAGAGATAACTTACTTTCTTGGACTTCAAGTCAAGCAGACAAAGAAAGAAATATTCATTAATCAAGTCAAATATACAAAAGATCTCATTGAAATATTTGGAATAGGTACCAGCCGAGAAGCTAAGATACCTATGATGACAAACTTTTCAATGGATCCAGATGAGAAGGGAGAAGACACAGATCAAACCGAGTATCGAGGTCTAATTGGTTCATTATTATATTTAACTGCTAGTAGACCTGATATTTCTTTTGCAGTTGGAGTCTGCGCACGTTTTCAAGCTAATCCCAAAAGAAGCCATCTTGAAGCAGCAAAGAAAATTATTAAATACCTAAAAGGTACAGTAAATGTTGGACTGTGGTATCCAGCTGATGACAACTTTGAGTTGTCTGGATACTCAGATTCAGATTTTGGTGGGTGTAAGATAGATAGAAAATCTACATTTGGTACTTGCCAATTTCTTGGTAGTAAGCTGATTTCATGGTTGTCAAAGAAACAAACCTCTGTAGCTACTTCCACAACTGAAGCCGAGTATATGGCAGCTGGAAGTTGTTGTTCGCAGCTGATCTGGATAAGTCAACAGCTAAGGGACTATAATATTATCACCAAAGATGTACCGATCTTTTGTGATAGTAATAGTGTCATAGCTATTACCCAGAACCCAGTCTTACATACTAGATGCAAGCATGTTGACATAAGACATCACTTCATCCGAGATCATGTTGAGAAAGGTGACATCAGACTTGAAAAAATTCTGACTGATTTTCAAAGAGCTAATATTTTGACAAAACCTCTGGCAGAGACAAGGTTCAAAGAACTATCTGTAGAATTAGGATTATTAGATGCTTCTTTAGTCATTCTATAGTCTTATCTCATGTTGTTCATTCTTTGTCTTTCTCATTTAGTTTACTATGTCTAGAAAGAAGTATCAGACGTGTAGAAGATCATATGGAAAATCACAGAGCTGATATCATTGATCTCCATTAAAGGAATCAAGAATCAAGGATTAATCCATTGATCTTAGACCAACTTGATACTTACTTGTCTGACATGAAGTAATTCAAACAAATACATACTAATCGTTTGTTTTACAAAAACAGATGAGTATATGTACCTTGTCTGAATTTCTCACAAAAAGTTACTAATGAATTGCCTAAGTGTTTTTGATTTCAGAAGGAATAAGGTTTGATAAACATATCTCAACATATGACAAGGACTACTTATCCAAATGATCATGAAACAGACTATGGTGCTATCAATACAGACAAGGTGAAAACTATCAGGAAGTATCCTTTTAACTTTTTCACTCTTAATAAAATTATGCATATTAGTTCATATAATCAATATATGAATTTAATATCATAATCACTTTTGTTTTTCAAAAATGAATTTACTCAGTTGATTAAAAATAATTTTGATTTTCAAAAATAAAAAGATAAGGGTTCCAATTTTATTTTTATTAAAATATGTGTACTTTTCATTTTATCTTTCCAATTAACTGAAAAGTATTTCTCAAATAAGTAACTCTGTCAGGAAAGAAGTTACTACGGACCCGAAATTTTATCAAATCAACTTTCGAATTACGCTGAGTAACCTTCACGCGCTCGAAATGGAGGCGGTTTCTAAAATATGAACCGTCTAAATATCACGCGCGATATATTTAATATTATTCTCTGCACTTTTCAAAATAAATTATCATAATTGTATTAATGGCGATTCGAAAGCTTATATTTACACTTTTTCAGGCAATTATTAGTTCTATAATTGTTTATTATTATATCTTTCCATATAAATAGGAGTACGTGTGCATAATTTCATTTACGCACACATAAAAATCTTTCATAAACTTCTCAAACTTTTCCTTTCCCTCCTAAAACCTTCTATATTCTTCAGTGGCGGATTCAAAGAAGTCGAATATCAAGTATGAGTATGATTTGAAATCTATCAGAGAGAAAACAAAATCTGAAATGTTCGTTGAATGGGATATTTCGACTGATCCCGTGACCAGAGAAATTCTAAGTTTGCTTGAATCCAGAGGTCTGAAAAAGTATTGCACGATAAAACCGTCGAGGAACCTAACTTTTGATGATCTCGCTGCTGAATTTCTAACCAGAATGAAAGCAACTGAAATCGGTTTAGAATCTCAAATCCGAACCAAAGGGAAAAAGAAGAAGGTGGTAGTATCGATTGAAGATTTAGGTGAAATCTTCGGGTTAAGCACAATTGGAGAAAACCCGTTCACTTACAAGGCATCGGAATACTTGGAAAGTTTCTGACTGATGGCAAGGAGGACTCACCAGAATACAACAGCGAATCTGAAAAGACCTATGTTGAAACGGAGGTATAGGTTCCTGATGTTAATTTTGACTAAATGCATCTTGGGTGAGCAGCAGAGCCACGATGGCCTGATGAAGCCCAGAATATGTTGCCTTAGGGCTATAATCGATGGAGCTGAAATCAATTGGGCGAGGGTGGTCTATTCAAGGCTGATGGAAGAAAGGAAGAGGTTTGTCAAAACCCCAGTCTCATCGCAGCTGATGAGATGGTCCTTAACCAAGATCACAAGTATGATGGCCAGAATCACCATCATAGTTGAACATAAGCTGGGGTCAGACAATCTGGATTGGAAGGAAGGAGTGAAAAAATATACCAAGCAGAAGGGACTTTTGGTCAAAGATGAGAAGATCTTTGGACCATCAGACTCAGAGGGAGACGAGGTCGCTCCAGCTCAACCACCAGCACAAAGGAAGAAGGCTTCCAAAGCCAAGAAAAAGGAATTTAAAACTGTGTTGGAGGATGAGTCCTCGTCTGCTAAGACGGAGGAAGCAGAGGATGAGGAGACGGAGACAGCTTCTCAAGGGGAAAGTGTCTCAGCAGAAGCTGCAAGTGGTTCCGGACAAGGAGAAAGGGTAGATATCTCATCCGGAGATGACCAAGAGGAGGAGCCAGCCCAATCTTCATCTTCCTCATCTGAGGATGAAGAATCCCAACCCTCCACATCCAAACCTGGCAATGAAGAGGCAGGCAAGGCCGCTGCCACAGAGCCTCCAAAACGGTCTACTCCCATAAGTCCAACCTAAACTCAACCTACAGATGACCCTTTTTCTTTCCTATCCTCTACATCTTCTGAACCAAATTTATTCCTTAACCTCCCTAACCCATCTGGTGAAATGGGTCCTACTGAGACCTCCCTAAGAATCTTAGGAAAGAAATTCCTTCTCAAAAAGGAATCAGCCCTAGCAGATGAGTCTGATCTTCTTAAGGAATTAATTGATGTATATCTTTTGAGAAGACTCAGATTAGGTTCATTCGAAGAGACAGCTATCTTGATAGCAGAAGCAGGAGGGAACAACTTATCCATCTGGGAAAAGGAAGTACTCAAAAAGGCAAAACTCAAATCTTTCCAAGACATTTTGAATGAAAATAAGTTCTTCGACTACATCCTGCAAAGGGTGTATCTTGGAGATATGGAACCGGAGGAGGTGAAAAAATTAGAGGAGATGGAGAAAGAGCAAGAAAAGGAAAAAACCGAGGAGGAAAAGGTGGCAGAAGTGACTGAGAAAAGAGCTGAGGTGAAAGAACCTGAGGGAACGACTGGTGGAGCTGCCGATGAGCCAGCTAAGATGGATACGGCTGAGAAGGCACAAACAGAGCAGATGTCAGGGCAGGTACCAGCTAAAGGAGAATCAGATTTGCCATCTTCTAAAATGCATTGGGCAGATTCGCCTCCAGCTGCAGTTGAAGCTGATATTCCGATTGAAGAGATAGATTTAACCCTATCCTCTCCATCCGAAGAAACTGCCTTGCCCTCTACCTCTGCGTCTGTATCCGAGGTGCAAGCTTTGAAAGAGGAGGTTGCCAATCTGAAGAAGGCTTGTCTGAATGCCTTTCAACTCGTGTCAAACGTCATTTCATCTTCAATAAAGAAGAATATAGAGGCTGCAATTCATGAAAAGACGAAAATCGACATCTATTTTTCCGGCATCAGACACGAGGAAAACATGGCCAAGGTTAAGCAGCAGATTGCTAAAGAAGAGAAAGCCCAAGGAGAGTGGGTCAGACAGTATGTTCTAAATGCTTACTCTCAGATCTGGGACACTGTCGAGGACCAAGTTAAAGAATCATGGACTGCGAAGGAGTCGTCCTTCTCTCAAGTACTGAAAATGAGCCTGGCCATGGAGAAAGATAGACAGACGAATATTTTAAAGAATTATCTGGAAGGAGAGTTCCGACAAGCTGAGATAGCACATAAAAAGAGATACGATCAGCTAGAGCAAAAGACAGGATTTATCAGGAATGAACTGATGGGTCAGATTGAACAAGTAGCCACTATCTGCAATACCCGATTTGCTGATGTCAAAAAGGGGGTAAGTAGTGAGCTCAAGAAAAGGATAGATGTTCAAGACAACAAGATCCTGGCTTTGAATCTTAAGCTTGAGGAACTGTCCGAAGAGTTGTTGAGATCAGAGGAAGAGAGGAAGAAGGCAACAGATGAGAAGTCTCAGAGGGTGTTGAGGAGACTTAGAAGAAGGACAAAGACGACTGGATCCACTGAATCCGAGCCTGAAACTCAGAAGGAATTGCAACCTACTGCTGACCCTATCCCCATCCGATCAATCCGCTCTCCCTCATCCTCATCTATGCCAGTCGGGACCCAGGCTGAGATAGAGGAGGAAGAGAAAACTCTGAAGAGGAGGAAGGAAGAGAAGGATAAATATAAAAGAAGGGATGCCAAAAAGAGGAGGGAGCAGGAGAAGGCAGCCGGTAAATTCTATGATCGAAAATAGAGGAAGTGGGTTCAGACAAGTCGGGATGAGCAAGGAGTCGAGGTCTTCTGACCATTCCATCGAAGTGATGTAGTACCCAAAGAAATCTTGCAGATGGGAGATCAGGAGATGTGGAGATCGTACGAGGTAGAATGGATTTTTGCTTTCCATGTCTGTAAGAAGATTAAGTGGGGGCTTGAGGAGAACATAGCTTTCCATGTATGGTTGGAAGAAAAGGACTCTAAATTCTATCAATACCTAATCGACCTTGCTCACCAAGAATTTAATGCCGACGTGGTCTCACCCGCCTATGCACCGATGGAACCTCCTAGAACAAGAGATGGTCATCTGGATCATGAACGAGTCAAGCAGCTGATCATAAAAGCAGAAGCCGAGGCTGACTTAGCTGAAGGAGGGGAAACGGTGTCTCAGAAGAAGAGAGTCTTTGACTGGTTAAGTATACCAGAAGAAGACAGGTGGTACGATTAAGTCTATCTTATACTTCTTATCTGATTGTCTGCCATGATCAATATGAGAATGTGCAAGTTTTTGAATATATGTGAATATATGATTGAACTACTCGCATAAATTGGTTGTTTAACTAACTTGTCTTAATCTCAATCTTCTAATCAATTCTTGGTAAAATTAACTTGCTTATGTTTTCATAACACCAAGTCTTCTGAAACACTCTGATCATTAACTATCATGGCGCTTCTGTTTAGCTAACTTTAAAATTGTCTTAATTAAGGATTGTTATTGTTCTGATTATCTGACTATGATCATCTAATTCTGAAGCCTATTACTCGGATTATCTGATTAAATGAAGTATTTGTATAATTTGTAACATTCTTATCTCTTGAAACTACTAACACATTTCTTTTCTTGAGCTATGTTTTAACATCATCAAAAAGGGGGAAATTGTTAGGAAGAAAGTCGTATTTAGTTTTGATGAGTTAAAATGTAAAATAGAATGACCAGCTGAGTATCTTGTATAGACAGCTAATGTAATAATAATATAAGAATAAAGCTAAGTACAAATATTAGATAAGGATAAACAAACTATCAGATGAGGACCAGGAATCAGACAAGGACAAGGAGTCAGATGAGGAGAAGAAGTCAAGACAATGAAAAGATATCAGATGAAGACAGTACGAAGAAGACAGACGAGGTCAAGAACAATAAACAACCGATGAGGCAAGAGACTAAGACGAAGACAGAGTACATAAAAAAGAAGACAATGAGGTGTTAGGAAATTTCAATAAAAATTCAAGAGGCAGTTAGAACCAATCAAGAAGAAGTTACAAGATTCAGTTTGTTTGTTATAACTAATTGAAACAGAATCTACAAGGAAGTTACAACTGCCAATGAAGATCTCTATAAATAGGGATAGAAACCAGAACAATATTAACTTTTGTAATTTCACGATTATTCACTTGCATTCTTTACACACAGTTAGCACTCGAAATATTGTAAATACACGCACAAATGTTCTATACGTTTCTAGTTTTTAGTGTTTGTAGAACACTTTTCGAAAAACATCTTCAAGCCATTGATATTCAGAAATTAGGAAGAAATTGTTGTAAGGCTGAAGATCTACGTTGTAAGTAAGTAAGAAGGAAGAAGGAAGGTAGTAAGTGAAGACCCTTCTTCAAGTTGAAGGAGGAGAGTGGACGTAGGATCGTTTGATCCAAACCACTATAAACTGCTGTGTTCTTTACTGTTTTCTTTACTTATCAGTTCTTATTCAATTTCAATTCCAAATCAAAGTATAATTTCAGAATTAGATCTAGACAAATTATCAGATTACTTTTGATCCAATTAAAGCTGAGTTAAAATCTGTTTCCGTTGTGTATCTTTGGTGTTGTGAATTAATTTTCTAAGTTTTGGAAAAATTAGAAAATCTATTCAACCCCTCTTCTAGATTTTCCCTAGAAGGTTGATTCAAGTTTTCGTTAAATATACTCAACTAAGCGGGACCAACAGATTCAGATTTGTAAAAATCCTACGTCCACTCTCCTTTCACAAACTTGTGGAAGGGTCTTCACTTACTTACTTTCTTCCTTTCTTGCTTACAGTTTACAACTCGAGACGATCTTCGTCTTTGAATCTTCTTCTATCTAACAATGTACCTATCAAATCTAAGAGTACAGTGCTGATCGTGTTAAGAAGGAATTACAAGAGAGTGTTCTTCAAATACTTAGAAAAATATCACAGGATTTTTAATTTAATGCTGGTGAGTGCTCTATGAGAGTGTGTTTTTGAATTAAGTGCAAAAGTCCTTCTAAGGATTGTGCTTATGCCTATTTATAAAGCTGTAAGACGGTTAGTTTGTTGTAACAAACTTATAACCGCTTAACAAACTCTTCTTTAAAACTGTCCTGACTTCAGCTGATCTTGAGTCAGTCGTCTGACTTTAACTTGGTGAAAGCCTGCCTTTCTTATTCTACTTAACTGGCTTTGACCTCGTCTTGAGCTCTTCATTATCCTCTCAATCAGATGACTTCTACAAGATTATCTTCAGATGACCTCCAAGCTTCTCGAACTCAGCTGACTTAGTCTATTCCTCCTAGTCTGATCAGCTAACTAGTGAAATGATCTACTTCAGCTGATCTATACACTTTTCAGCTAGTCATCCTACTTTACATGAGCTCATCTAACCTATACATTTTAACTCAATAAAACTACTCCTGATCTAACAAGTCAATTCAACACTCTTCTTTTCACGCCTAACCCTTGCCTCGGAAGATTCAATTCCATCACTCACAACTCCATGATAGAATTTGATTGGACCTTCTTCCAGAATTTCCTCCATATGATTATGAATAGCCTTTAGATGATTTTCCATCCTAAACTTCTAGTAATCATAGTCTTTAATTGAAAAATCTGGCAAACTCCTGGTCTTCTTGCTCTTAATAATACACATGATGATCAAGAAAACTCAATACAAACTTATTAGCAGAATTAGTTAATTATAGGTGAAGAATAACCACAAAAATACAATTCAAGAACTATCAAGACCTCAGATATATCAGAAACAGTTTAACACTGCTCTGATACCACTTGTTGGTCCCAGTCGATCAAGTTTTATTCAAACGGGAAATCTAGAAAGGGGGGGATTAAATAGATTTTCAAACCTACTCAATTTTTCCTTTAAAAAAAAACTAGAGATAACATAAATAAGTTTTAGATTATCTAAGTATCAAATTTATACAGCAGAAGTACTTTTATACTTGATACGATTGATAATTCTTTGAATAAACGTTTGATTATTCTGGATAGAATGTAAACAGTAAAGTAAATTAAAGAAATGTTGAAAGTAAAGAACACATCAATTTATAGTGGTTCGGATTTATAAAAATCCTACGTCCACTCTCCTTTCACAATCTTGTAAAAGGGTCTTCACTACTTACTTACTTTCTTCCTTTCTTACATACAGTTTACAAGTGCAGTCTTCAGCCTTATAAGTAATTCTTCCTGATTTCTGGAATTCTATGGCTTGAAGATTTGAATAACAATGTTCTATAAACACTGAAAACTATGAACGTTTAGAACGTTCTTTTTGTGTGTGAGTATGAGTATAGTTGATTAGGGTGAATTATTGCATGATAATTGTGTGCTTAATTGTCTCAAATTAATATGATTTTCATGTTAATTCACTATTATTTGGTCTAATTGCACTTAATTGTTTGATTTGATATTATGAGTTTAAATTGCAGGCTTCAGGTCAACTTTGAGTGCAAATTAAAGACATCTATTGTATTTAATTCAATCGAGCAATTACATAGGTAGAAAGAGGGCCGAGAGACGAGTGCAACGCAAAAAAAATCAAGTCATTCAAAGTTCGTATGAAGGAGATACGGATGAACAAAGTTGAGACGGCGAAAAAAGCAAACTGATGCACCCAAAACCGCATACACCAATCAGATTAGGCAGTGCACCCACCAACTACACCCACCATTTAGATTAGTACACCCACTTCGTCTTTTTCATAGATCTGTTGCAGATTCGCCATCGCTGCGCACCTCCACTCATCTGAAACAGCCAATAATCACCACTCATCCACCAAATCCACCAATAAACCTCAATCTGACACGCCCACCATCGCCTCTCTTACCATTCATCGCAGGAGTCGCGAATCGCCCACAACCCTTCGACGTCTTCACCATCATCGCTACCCCTCTCACCAATCACTGCCGTAACTGCTTAACCCATCAACAGCCACTTTGTCGTTGCTGAAATAACACCAGTGCACCGTCGTCGGAGTCGCGTCGCACACCTTCAGATACACAGCCAACCACTGCCGTCGTTGCATGATTCAAATTCTCAGATTCCGTCATGACTAGACCCACCACCATTCACGTCTCGATCCGAGTCGAGGCAAAAATTCCCAAATCTTACAGAAAGTTTTTCAACTTTGTCGATCCAATCTCACCTTAACTCGGGCAAAATCTCCCTCGGTCCGAGTCGAGCGGCGCTTATAGCAGCATAAATCACAATCACGCGTTCTAGGGAGGATTCCTTTTTCCTTATTTTTGCCAATGGGAGTGTGACACGCTGGAGGGAATATGCTTACCATATTTCTTGATTTCTGATCAAATTTTAAAAGGGAATTTCATCGTAAAAAGAGAAGAGGAACATTAGGAGCACAGAAATTAGAAGAAAAATAGAGAAAAAAAAAATAGGGTTTTATTCCTACACACACTTTTACACATACATAGATAGATTTTGTATTTCTTCTCCAATTTTGATGATCAAAGGATGGTTTCTCAATGTTTGGACGCCAATTAGGTGATATTTTTCCTTTAATTTCAGTTTTGTTGGCTTAATCTCTTGTTATGACAATTGCTTATTTCCTTAATGTTATGGGTTAAATTTTTTTATCATGTTTGGCTAATTCCTTAGTGCTAGGGTGTTTTGATGTTTATGGGTGATTGAGTATTGTGTTGAATTCTTATGGGTAATTTTGATTGTTGATTAATTAATTGGAATGATGAGGTTTGAATGATCTATTTGCTTAGTTGTTCTCTAATTCCATGCTTAGTTGTTTGATTATCGCAAGGAGACTTGGGTAGTTCTAATGACTCCTTTTGGTGAGGGGTTCAACTAAGTAATTAGAGTTAATATTGGTTTAATGCAAGGAGACTTGATTAATACCATTAGAAATACATCAATTCCACACTAGATGCTTAGACGAATAATCGGGTAATTAGTGAAGAGACAAAAGGTAAGAAACCTTAGTAGCGAAAGGGGGCACGCTAGGGAAACCTATTGACTCGTGTTATCGCCATGGAGGAAAGGGTACTTCGTCCTCTCAATCTTTCGTGCTTAATTTGTAGAGTAATTCCTAGGCTTACCAAGTACGGGATTATTGCTTATTTTAAAGATTGCTCTTATTAGTTGATTGACATGATAAATTCTCATTTGAATTCGTTGCATGTCTGATTCCCATTTGTTGATAAGCACCCTAACACATCTTTATTATTGATTGCATCTCATTGCTAGTTAATTTCGTTTATTGCTTTAATTAATTGTTGCTTGAATATTATTGATCTTGTTGAATGACTTGTGCTACAATTATGATTAAACTAGTAAATTTAGGGTTATCTCTCACTTGATTCCCACGGATCGATAATTTAACCGGGTAACTTGCTACACGATCCCTTTACACTTGAAGGGTGAGTGTTGACTTTTAAGCTTATCATATAGAGAGTGCTGATTGTGATACAAGTTGTTGTGAATTACAAAGTTTCAAAAGTTATTCTATTCTAAACTAAGGATCTATTTATAGGAGACTGAAGCTTTGTAGTTGTAACTTCCTTGTTGACTCTTCATAAGTTTGTTGAAACTAACTAACTGAATCTTGTAACTGCTTCTTGGTTAGTTATAACCGATCTTGATGTTAGTTATAACTTCTTTGTTTCTCTAACACTTTTAGTCATTTGTCCTTCTTGTCTTCAGACGCCTTCCACCTCATCTAATCATCTTTATGTCTTTTCATTATTCTGATCTTGAAGTGTCAAGTCGTTTTTTACCTTGTCTTCATCTGAGTTTGTCTTTGTCTGACTTACTACCCAGTCTTCATCTTATTCTAAGTAAGTCTATTACAAGATTTCTCATTACATCAGCTTGCTATACATGAATTCAGCTGGTCATCTTATTTTATATACTCATCTTAACTTCATCAAAACTAAGACATTTTTCTTCCTAACAAATTATGAACGTTCTTTAATGTTCTTGTGCGTGAGAGTATGCTTTGAATGTGTGTTGATTGTGTTACAGAATATGCGAATTGCAAAAGTTACAGTAAGTTATTCTATTCTAAACTAATGATCTATTTATAAGAGACTAGTATTGGTAGTTGTAACTTCCTTGTTGACTCATCATAGTTTGTTGAAACTGACTAACTAAATCTTGTAACTGCCCCTTGGTTAGTTATAACTGTTCTTGATGTTTACTATAACTTCCTGATTTCTCTAACACTTCTTGTTGTCTGCTATTCTTAACTTCAGACGCTTTTCACCTCGTCTGATCATCTTGATATCTTTGCATTGTTCTGATCTTAAAGTGTCTAATCATCTGTTACCTTGCCTTCATCTGAGCTTGTCTTCGTCTAACTCTCTATCTTGTCTTCATCTTATCTAAGTACTTAGTCTATTACAAGTTTTTACTTCATTACTTCAGCTGACTATACAATAATTCAGTTGGTCATCTTATTCTACATACTCATCCTAACTTCATCAAAACCACAACATTTTTCTCCTAACACACACACACACACACACACACACACACACACACACACACATATATATATATATATATAATTTTAGACCCATTACAATTTATAAAATTTTCGGGATTGAGTGGACCAATTTGTTGTATTCAAGAAAAACACGGCCCTGCCTAGAAAAGAATTGTTATAGTTTCGGGTCCCTCACCATAGGGTACAATTCACCTTTTTAAATTACAATAGGATACAAACACTCTTGATACATTTTGGCACATGATGTTCCTTAAATACCCTCACAACTATGAACATTATACACCTTAAAATTATGAACGAAATGTGATACTATTCACAAAAAACATGATGCAGGCTTTTTAAAAAAATTGCTACAATAAATCCTGACACATTATATGTTAACTAAAATTTTTCACACTAAATCTTGAACAAAAAATATTTTTTGCATAAGAAAAGATTTTTTTTGTTTAAACAAATAAAAATATTAAAAAACATAAAATAGGAAACACATTCAAATTCCTTCGTTCACAAAGAATACTTCAGTTGTCTTCATCCATCTATACATCAGAAATACTCAAAATCAATCCTTCTCAAATATTTAAAAATTGCATACTAAATATCTAACTATCTCAGAAGATGGAAGAATCTGTTCTACTAAGCTTGAATTACTATTCAAAGTGCAAGTTGATGGAGATAAATGGCAACACCAGATATGAAAATGTAATTTCTCAGATAGAAGGTACTTAGTTGGGGTTGAATTCTTCTGATATTGTTATTTGATTCACAATAGGTAGTATTAGTAACAGTTGTTTGTCTAATGACACTGATTTGAGGAACTTGCGTATTATATGCAATCAGACAGGAGGGAAATTGGTGCATTCTGAAATAAGTATTAGAACGAAATCACTTAACCATGTTCAGGTATTCACTCCTCCATTAAGAGTCTTAGAACCTAAGGAGTTATTACCTTCAGAAAGTTCTTGGCAATATAGCTCACAGTCAAAAGTAAATATAAATTCAGTGGAAAAATTAAAAGTAAATATAAATTCAGATAAGGAATTTGATGGAATTTATAATATCCCAATATATGATATGTGTCCAGTGGAAAAAGAACAAAAAAAATTGTCTAATAATTGGTTGGATACATTTAAAGATGGGGTTGGAAGTGTATTTTTTGGTGGTATTGGGGAATTTAGGAAGGAGCTAATTAAATACATTGTTAAGAAGGGATTTAATTTCAAGTATTTGAGGAATGACGCTCGATACGTTCATGTAGTTTGTAGTTGTGAATCTGCAGGAGAATGTCTTTGGTTTATTAAAGCTAGGCGTCAAGTTCACACGAATTATTTCTATGTTGTGAATTCTAATTTTAAACACAATTGTTTTAGAGATTGATGAGATGAATTGATGCATGAATTTTTTAGGTAATTAATTAAAAAAGTAATTAAAAGTGTTAGAATTTGTGCTTTAAGGTGTAGTGTACCACTCTTTTGCATGAACGGTATTACTATGTGAGAATTAATGGTTTTTCGAAGTGTTTCATCTAATTTGCAGGGCTTTCGGAGGAATTAGACCGAACTGAAAGTACCGGGATTCATACGGCGAAGAGACGAACACGTGGGGTAAAAATGGGGGTTTGGAGGTCAAGTCGGGCCCAAAAAATTCCCTGGACTCGACCTCTGGTCGAGCCCGTGGTTGCTCGGGTCGAGCTTGAAGACTAATCGAAGAAAAGCACAAAAATCAACCTGGCTCAAGTCAAGCGAGTTTCAGATGAAGGCAGCACTAGTCGTGAGTATAACGCTCGAGTCGAGGAATAGATAATCGCTTGAGTCGAGCCAGTGCTATTTCAAGGCAAAAACATATTTTTGACACCAAGCTCGACTCGAGGCGCCCGTTTTCTCCAAAAATCATCATGTAAATACTATTTAACGAAAAACAGAGCACGAGTTCATTAGTGGCAATTTCCATTCAGTTCTTAGGCAATTTTTATAGTTTCTAGCCAATTTTTCCTTTCTAGATCATTAGATTCAAGCTTCTAGTTAGATTTTCATTGAATTGTTGATTAGATTAGCATTTTATCCATTAGATTAGTCAATTGAGATTGTAATTCCATTGAAGAAGAGAAGTTTACATTTGTGGATTCAAGCATTCAATTCCAATTGCAATTGGCCAAATTGGTGATGTTCTTCTTATCTCTTATTTTCTATTGCTTAATTGTTTTGTTAATTGTGATGTTGATCATGCTATTTGATTTTTCACACATGGATTTTGCTCTTTACTCCATGGGCTAATTCTCTTGTGCTTGAGATAGTTGAAATTGAGAATGATTTGATTGTTTTTACTATAATTGTTGCTGATTGTTGTTTAATTGAGATAGGTAGTTTCCTAATTGTTGATGCTTATTGTGCTTCATATATTTTTATTTCTATTTGATTGGTGTTTGATCACCCTAGCAACAAACGAGAGTTGAGCTAATATGATTAGGGATTAATCGAGTTATAATTGTGTGTGATTGTATAAATTAAATGCTTTGTAATTGAGAGATTCATTGCATTAAGAATTCTCACATTTAGGCATTGTATGATTAATGGAGACATTATTGCATGATGTTCATATTTTCTATCTTGGTTGAATAGCAATTTGATGCAATTATAATTGTAATCATTGATTCTTTGGTGGTGATTATTCCTAGCATTCATTCCCCCACTTATACGTAGTTGGAAGTTTGTTTAGCTTGTTAATTGTTCTAGTTCAATTCATAGTTTAATTGCTTGTTTAGTTGCCTTTGGTATTTCATTGTTGGTAGATTGATAGAACTCAACCGTGCTTGTACAATAGTCATCTACAACTTGCATCTTAGGGACTCATTTGCATCACATATCCTTTGGGTTCAATACTTGGTTGAGTCTTAATATCACTTGCACAATAATACTCACAACCAGAGATATGGTTAATATAAATTTAACTAGGTTGATACCTAGTATCATTGTTTATCTAGTTTTGCAACAAGTTAAGAACAAACCTACTATTGGTGGAAATGAAATTATTTTACATATGAAAGACAATTATTCAATAGACATAGAATATTGGAAAGCATGGAGATCAATTGAAAATGCACGTAGTAAATTATGGGTTTCATATATAGAATCTTACGACTATTTAAGATGGTATTGTGAGGTGATTGAAAGGACATATGCAGGCAGTGTTGTGGAACTGCAGAAGAATGAAATTATAAATGAATTTGAAAGAATGTTTATTGCATACAAGGCTTCTATTGATGGTTTCAGATTTTGTCGTCCAATGTTGTTCATAGACTGTACATTTATGAAAGGTCGTGGTAAAGGTACACTTCTTGTAGCAACTGCAAAAGATGGGAATAACGGTATGCTTTCTTATATATTGCTTGGTATACTAAATTCTTTCAATTTTTAAATATATTCAATTATAATTTAATTAAAAATAGAAAATAACAACAATTTATATATTATGTCAGGTCTCTTCCCTGTTGCAATAGGCATAGTTTCTTCTGAAAACACAAAAAATTGGGAATGGTTTTTAATTAAACTACGAGACTTTTGTAAGCATTATAAAAAAGTATGTTATCTCTCTGATGGAAATACCGGGCTACTGAAGTCTTTCACACGAATTGTACCTGAACCTATACATTTTTTTTGCTTATATCACTTGCTTGCTAACTTGAGAGGTCGTTTTCCTGGAGGAGGCAAACAAAAGACTGTGCGTGCAAGGGCAGTTATTAATTTCAGGGATTGTGCTTATGCTCCGAACAGGCGTGTGTTTAAATAAAAGTTTCAGTTGTTTAAGATAGAAGGAGGTTCTATTGCAGAAGAATGGCTAAAAGATCATCCGTTTGAAAAGTAGGTTGTAGCATATTCAACAAATATATAGAGGTATGGAGAAATGACTTCAAATGCAGCTGAATCTTACAATGCTTGGATACATTATGCTAGAGGTCTTCCAATAACATATATGTTGGAGTATATACGCAAAGAAATGTGTCGTTGGATTGTAGAGAGACGTGAAGCAAGTGATTCATGGGAAGGTATTCTTTGTTCTAAAAAGGAAACTCTTTGGCATGAGCTATCAGATATTGGCAAGTCATGGTCAGTAGTGAAGTGTCCAAATGGACAGTTTGATATTTCCTCACAAATTCTTGTTACTGTGGACTTAAAGTTGAAAGTGTGCACTTGCTTCCAATGGCAAATACGTGGATTTCCATGTGCTCACGATGTAGTTGTGATTCGAAAATTTTGTGATAGCGTAGATGGTAATATTGAGGATTGTTTTTTTGCTTCCAATTACCGTGAATGTTATAAGTCAAACATCAATTCAATTCCAGACACCGAGAAATATGAGTGCTTAGCTTACAAGGATGATACACAAGTTATAATTCCTCCAAGATTGGGAAGACCACCTGGAAGACAAAAGACGAAGAGAAATTCGTCATACAGTGAGTATCCGAAGAAAAAGTTTCAGCAATGTGATCGTTGTGGAGTTTCTGGAAGGCATGACAGTTGGACTTGTTCAATTGATTAAAAGACTAACTCACTTTTTGCATATTTTGGTCATATACAATTCTGATGTATATTATTTTTTCTAATTAAATATTAACAATTAATGTAATTATATTGTAATAGCTGTATTTATTTCTATGAATTCAAAATTAGACACAGTGAAATAAATAACATAAATTACCTATTCATAGTTGCATTACATAGAATTCAACATAAAAATAAAGTAATCTACTCTGCAATACATATTAATATTAATCTATCCACAAAACAAATACGCATAAAATCTAATAGAATATCATATTGTAAATACATAACATAAGAAAAAATAAAATGACCAAAATCAAATGTGAATACAATAAAGTTGAGTGAGTTATTTTAAAACATTTATCAGTTAAATGTTTCTCTGGATTTTTTTCCCCTCCTTTGTTTGTTCCATATCTTGATATGTCATCATACTCTTTGTCAACCAATTGATTAAAATTGATAGGTGAACACCAATTAGACCATCCATGCACATCACAATAATAATACAACCTACCTGGATTTTTGGAAGATTGTGACAACCTTATCCTTGTTGTATGCCGACAAATTCGACATGGTGATCTAACATAAACTGCATATTCTCTGGAATTATTATTAACATTAATACTGCTACAAGACATCTTTGCAATAGAGATATAAGATTATTAAAAAGTTTACTCTTAGTGATCTTTCAGAACTAGCAATATCATTGTATTTTATATAGTGGAGGATATGTTTGTAACGGCTATATTCAACGGCTAAGCCAGATCTTTATTATTTTAGATGTTTGTAATGTACAACGTTAAAGTTTGTACATAGTTGTTCAAATATGAATTTGTACTGTGTATGTTTTCAAATAATAGCATACTTTATATTATTAATATTAGTAATACAATATTAGATTTGAAGGGAAAAAAAAATATAATACATAGATTATAATACTCATATATATAATTATAATATATTATGTATAAATAATATTACATGCTAAAATATATATACAATAAAATAATTTTAAACATGTAAAAATAATTCAGCTTGGGATAAAAAATTAAAATGCAAACTTGATAGCCACTCTTTTGGGGAAAACGTCAAATCAGAGAAAGGATTTAAGCTACGCACTTCTTCAAAGATGACGATTTTGCCGTGTTACAGGCAACAAGCCAAATAAAGAAAAAAAGAAATCTATTAATCCTAGTCTAATCCTATTCTATAGATATTAAATATATCAAAGCAACATCCAGTCGTCTTCCAAAACCTTTGATCTAGCAAAAATGAGTGGTAACAAGTACGAATTGACAGTGCATTTAATGTTTGCATGATTGCATGTTGAATTCCAATAAATAATAATATCAGTAATTCAAAGATTTCTAATAATGTAATAACTAGATTTATAGCTGAGGTAGGAAATGCTATGAATTATATTAAAAACAACATAACCTTTATTTTAATAAATATACATGATCCTTTAAATAAATTTTATATTATATTAGAAGAAAATTAACAGCTAATTAAACATATCAAGGGTTAATTTCCCAGAAATGTGAAATAACAAAAAATGAGCATTAATATATATGTTCAAGCAAAGTAGACTAATTAGAAATACGTTCAATTAAAAAAATTTGAATATAATTACCAAAAAAATTTTGAACAAATGCACAAAAATATTTGAATATTAAAATATTCGTAATTTAGAATTTCTTCTTGAACTGATAATTGCATTCTAACATGCTAGTCCTTGCTTCCTTTAAATTTCCATGGACATGTGAAAATAAATTATCACCATGTAAACAATACAATCTTATCATATTATTATAGATGTTGATTGAATACTATCTTATCATATTATTAGAGATGGATTAACTAGAGTAAGATCCCAATTTTATAGCTTTATTCAGACAATTCAAGGCCACATCTCTAGTCTTGAGAAATTAAGCTTGTTGTTTGAGTTAGTTATGTATTTTTAGCAACCTATGTGTGATCATAGATGGATAGAGATAAAATAGCTCAGGGTGTATTTTATGGCTCATTGCTCAGTTTTATTTTAATTACTTTGCTATTGTAAGCTGCTATAAACTGCTAGGACATTACTTATGCCCAAACTTTCTGTTTAACTATTAGTTGCCTTTCTGTTTTAATATTTTATGGTCTTATTTAGAATCAGAGCTGAAGAAGGCACAAAGTTTGCTAATGTGTAAGTAATTAACCTCTAATGCTTTATATTTCCTTGTTTGACTAAATAAAATTGAAGTTAGATTTCTGATCGTCTTTGTCCTGTGCCATATGTCCTAACAGGTACTATGTTTCACAATTGAACAAAAGGTTACGTTCTATGGTTGAACTTGTTGTATGACGATTTATTCGCCCCAAGGCCCAATGGCGACTGGGCCGGCCCACCCGAGCTCGTCTCGGCCCAGAGGATTTCGGCCCCATCAGCAATCGACTCGCCGGGGCGTGACGGACCGACTCGGCTGCGACCGGGTGAGCTCGGCACGACGGGAGGTCGGCTCGCCGGGGTCAGGCAAGCAAACTCGGCCGGGCAGATCGGACCCTCCGGGCCACGCCCGCCGAGGATCCCGCCCGCCTGGTCGAGGCTGGCCCGCTCGCCTGGCGAGCCGAACGTTCCCTCGAGCGACAAAGTCGCGACAGCGCCGGATGGCGAGCGCGGCGAGGACCCCGCCACCCGAGCTCGGCAAGAGCGACGCCTTGTCATCCACGCCACGCCCAAAGTGGTGACAGGTACAAGATATCTGACTCCATGTAAAGGTCAACTTATCCCAGTAAGGCAAAAATACCCCTCAGCCATCAGAAGATCCCCTGCCAGGGGACACCTGGCAGGACGCGAGTGGCTGGCCGTCTACTCTGCCGCAGGGCAGGTACATCTCAATTAATAAGAGATGGTACAACATTAATGTTGATTTGTACTTTATTGTACCTTTGGACTGTCAAAAAGGCAACCAAACCCTTGTATAAATAAGACCTATAAGGCATAATAAACGGATCTGAAAAATCCATCCTTAAGCCTGGGACTAACACTCCCAGCAAACCTTGTGTTCTTACTTGCTTTCCTGCTTTAAATTCTACATTTATTGCTCATTTATTTCTCATCATTTTCATTGATTGTTCTTGGGTATTTATCATAATAAATGCTCCAATCAATATTGTTTTAACCGATCAAAAGCCACATTAACCACCCATAAATATTTCGGTTAACAACAATTGGCGCTAGAAGAAGGGTGTGTGTACCTCCGTTTCCACAAGGAAGTTGCTGAAAAAAAAAAAAAAAAAAAAACTTTGAAGAACACTCACTGTTCTTCAAACCATAACTCTCACTCAAATCACTCCTGTTCCTTACCTTTCCCTTCCAGAGAAGATCCTCCCCCGTTTGGAAGATGACGAAAGCTGGAAACACCGTTCCCGGTGGGGAAAATCTTACCCCTGTTGCTGCTGGCATGGACACCATGCACACTCATGAAGGTGAACAGCCTCAGGGTAATTTCACCCCCACCAGGGGCACGGGGAATCTGGCCCCCATCCCACTTCAGGAGTACCAAACTCCTGAACAGATTCAGACGGCTATCAAGCTTCTTCAGGCTCGGAGCCGTGAGCTCACCATGGCCAACCCTGGTCCTTCTGCTCCCCAGAAGAGTAAGGGGAAAAAGAAGAAGAAGGCCCAACGAGCTCGGGACGGACCGGGATCCCCTAGCCGAGGCGATCAGCCCCAGGGATCCAGGACTGTCTTCGAGCGACTTGGGTCATCTCGGCAGCTGGATTTCGAGTCAGAGTCTGAAACAGAGTCTGGGACAGGGAGCACCCCGGCACGGCGAGCGGCTGAGGATCGCCGGCCTACCAATATGGCCCCCGCACCTAGCGCGCCCCTGGAGCGCGAGGCCAGAAGGGTGTCAGCCAAAGATAGGTTGGGTCCAGCTCCGCCAGAGCACTCTGCTCCCCCGAACCCGGAGCCAGATTCTCGCGATGCTCTCCTCGTCGCCATGCAGAGGAAGATCGACGAGATGGAATCCCGTTTTGGAGCCCGCGATGGGCAGCCAAAGCGAAGCGCGGCGAATGAGCCTCTCTCTATGGAGGTCGAGCAGGCGCCGGTTCAGCCCAAGATCCTCCCCCCTCAAATGCCCGTTTATGAGGGGAAGACTGACCCGGAGACTCACCTCAGTAAATACAACATTTACATGGTTGGAAGGGGGGCTTCCGACGCGACCAAGTGCCGCCAATTCCCACTAACTCTGGGCGAGCTCGCCCACAAGTGGTATGTCTCTCTCCCCGCCCGCTCGGTCAGCACCTTTAGCGAGCTGGGCGAAAAATTCACCACCTACTTCGCCTCCAAGATTCCCAGAGCCGAAAACCGGCAGAGACTGATGGGAATCAAGCAGGGGAAGGAGGAGAGCGATGAGGCCTACCTCGACCGTCTGGACGAGGTCCTTCTAACCGGGGAGCCGGTCGGAGACGAGCTCCAGCTACACGCAGCCCTCAGCGGCCTAAGACCGGAATCCCACATGTTCCGGCACATGACCAAGAACTACCCCGCCTCCTACGCTGAATTCCGCCGACGAGCAGGCGAGCTTATCACCCGCCAGAAGTTGCTCGCTCAGAGGCTGGGCGAGGTTAAGGAGGAGGGGGGCGAGAAAAGGGGGAAGGCAACCCCCAAGGTAGCTCCGGCCGCCGAACCAACCCCCAGCAGGAGGAAAGGCCAGCAGAAGGCTTACGGGGGGAACTTTAAGAGCTTCGAGGACAAACCCCCGCACGCATCCGTCCAGGTCGTGGACAAGCTCAAGTATTCCCCGACCTTCGTTTTCAACGCGATCCAGCACACTGGACTGGTCCCCAAGCCCAAACCCATAAGGGGGGACCCAACCAAACAAAATCCTAACAAGTTCTGCGCCTACCACGACTCCGCCGGACACAACACCAGCCAGTGCCGGGACCTCCTTAAACAGCTCTGGAGACTGTTCGAGGATGGGCTTCTCGACAAGTACGTCAAGAGGCCCCCTCCGCGGCCGGATACTGAAGAGCGGGCGCCCAGGCGGCAGAGGGTGGTCTCCCGAGAGGGTTGCGGCGAGGTTGAGGTCGCCGCCGACATGGAGACATCGGGCGACGAACTCCCGGCTGCTCGCCCGGCGGACGGATCAACATGATCCAAGCCGGGGGTAGCCTTGGCGGATCAAGTTGAGGTGTTCAGCCGACCAAACAGAAGAGGAAGGCCGAATCAAGGGGCCATTGACCACGTCCACCTAATCGGCGCCCCTCGAGAGCCCACCATCTCCAAGACCGCGGTAATCTCATTCTCAAATGCTGACCGCGAGGGGGTTCTCTCGCCCAAAGAATGATGCTCCGTCGTCTCGGCCAACATCCTCGGGAATGACCGTGGACCGGGTCCTGGTCGACAACGGCAGCTTCTCGCAACATCCTCTTCAAGTCTCGCCTTGGACCAGATGGGCAATCTCGCCAAATACATCAAGCCCTATGACCTCCAACTCCGCGGTTTCGGCGACACCGCTGTTTCGCATACGGGAAGATCAAGCAGCTTCGGTCGAGCTAGTTGACTTTGCGAATGATAGGGTTAGGATAACTAGGCCTATTGAATTTGTAATCGTCGACTGCCCGAACATGTATAACGGCTTCTTTGGTCGCCCTTTTCTTGAAACCTTTGAGGCGATCGCCTCTTCCTATTTCTACTGTATTAAGTTCCCCACGGTTGAGGGGGAGGTCGGCACCATTAAGGGTGACCAGAAAATGTCCAAGAAATGTTTGAACTACTCGTGTCCAGATTTAATTTCTGCACTCAGTCTAGATTTTTCGTCTATTCTCACTGTGGCCGAACAACAAAATGCCGAACTCCCTCAGGAGAACACTTCACCCAGCGAGCCCGGCGCCGAGCAGAACGAGGCAACTCCAATGGATTGCTCAAATCCAACACAGTCCGAGCATGCCCAAGACGAGCTCGCCCGCTCGGCCCCAGCTCCCATGGAGCCCGGCCAGGCAAGCGAGCAAGACTTGGAGCCCCGCCTCGGGTTTGAACCCACGCCGCTAGACATTGACCCCAGGGGAAACTTCCAAGACCCCAACGGTCAGCGTTTAAAATGCACTGCCCCGGTCGAAGAACTGGAGCGCATTCCGGTGGATTCTACTCGCCCCGAACTTGAAGTCTTCATTGGCTCTAAGATACCCGCCGAAATGCGGGGGGATGTCATAGACTTCCTCAGAAGCAGCGTGGACGTCTTCGCCTGGTCACACCAAGATATGGTCGGCATCGATCCAAAACATGCATGCCACCACCTTAAGATTGACCCAAGTCGCAAACCTGTCTCGCAAAAAAGGCGGAAATTCGGCCCGGAGAAATACGCCGCTCTAGCCGAGGAAGTGAAAAAACTGCTCGACAACAAGCTGATCGAGCAAGCCGAAGACGAGCCCCAATGGGTAGCGAACGCCGTGCTCGTTAAAAAATCTAACGGATCCTGGAGGCTATGCATAGACTTCACGGACCTAAATGCGGCGTGCCCGAAAGACCACTTCCCGATGCCGCACATCGACCACCTGGTGGACAGCACGGCCGGTCACGAAATGATGTCCTTCATGGACGCTTTCGCCGGCTATCACCAAATTCCGATGGCTATGGAGGACATCAAGCACACCTCTTTCCTCACTGAAAAGAATGTTTACTCCTGGACCAGGATGCCCTTCGGGTTGAAGAACGCGGGGGCAACCTATCAAAGGCTGGTAAACAAGATGTTCGCCGAACAAATCGGAAAAACAATGGAGGTATATATAGACGACATCGTCGTCAAAAGTGTGAAAAAGGAGGATCATTTGAGGGACCTAGCTGATACCTTCGCAATCCTCCGGGAGTACAACATGAAGCTCAATCCGAAGAAATGTAGTTTCGGGGTCGGCTCCGGCAAGTTTCTCGGCCACATCGTGAGCCAAAGGGGGATTGAAGCCAACCCCGCCCAAATCAAGGCCATCCTCAACATGGAGGAGCCTCGCAATGTCAAGCAGGTCCAGAGACTCACTGGGTGTCTGGCGGCCTTGAACAGGTTCATCTCCCGCCTGGGCGACAAAAGTAAGCCTTTCTTCGCCACTATCAAAAAGCAAAAATTTTCATGGGGCAGAGAAAGCCGAGATGCTTTCCTCAAATTAAAGGAGTACCTCGCCAACCCCAACATTCTCGCCAAGCCGGTGCCGGGCGAGAAGCTATTCCTGTACTTGGCAGCCTCCGAATCTGCTCTAAGTGCTGTACTCGTCAGGGCGGAGGGGCAGGACCATCTGCCGATCTACTTCGTCAGCCAGGTTCTCCACGATGCCGAGCTCAGATACACTCCGTTGGAGAAATTGGCATACGCACTCATCATGAGTGTTAGAAAGCTGAGGGCCTACTTCTTCGATCATCAAGTCGAAGTCCTCACAACCCTCCCACTTCGGCAAGTCCTGCACAGGCCGGACACCAGCGGCCGCCTTTTAAAGTGGTCGCCGAGATCACCCAAGATGGAATCACATACGCGCCGAGGACGGCGATCAAAGGACAGGCTGCTGCCGACTTCGCCGCCGAACTTACCTTTCCGCACAACCCCTCAACCCTAACCTTCCCGCCGTGGAAGTTGTTCGTGGACGGCTCCTCAACACAATCCTGTTCGGGAGCGGGAATCGCTTTTGGTCGGACCGAGAGGGCAAGGTGCTTCACGAATGCCGTCAGATTCGAGTTCCCGGCCACTAACAATGAGGCCGAGTACGAGGCTCTGGTCGGCGGTCTGGAGCTGGCCGCCGCGGTCGGCGTCCAACGACTCCACGTCTTCATGGATTCCCTCCTGGTGGTAAACCAGGTCAAAGGAGAATATGAAGCCCGCGGGGAACAAATGATAAAGTACCAGGAGCTCGTCGCCTGCTTGTGCAAAAGGCTTCAGCAAGTTTTTATAGAGCAGATCCCGAGGGAACAAAACTCCCAGGCGGACGCGCTTTCCAAGCTCGCCACCTCGGAGGGGGCGGCGGACATGTCCAACATTGTCCTCACGAAGCTCGCCACCCCAGCTATCAGCGGCCGAGCCGTGGCTACCGTCCAGGCCGAGGAGGCGAGCTGGATGACGCCCATCATCCTTTACCTCAGAACGGGCATTCTCCCGGACGACCGCGTCCAAGCCAGGCAACTCGAATTAAGGGCGGCGAGGTACACTCTGATAGAGAATGCGCTTTATAAACGAAGTTTCTTTCTACCCCTACTCAAATGCGTCACTCCGGAGGACGGGCAGACGATCCTAGCGGACATCCACGACGGAGTCTGTGGAAATCACGCTGGGGGGCAAGCGCTCGTTCATAAGACAATGAGGCAGGGGTACTATTGGCCCACTCTTCGGAAGGATGCAATCGCATACGCCAAGGCATGTCACAAGTGCCAAGTCATGGCGCCCAACATCAAACTCTCTCCGGAACACCTGAAATCGATCTTCAGCCCTTGGCCGTTCGCCCAGTGGGGGATCGATTTAATCGGACCCCTGCCGGTGGCGCCCGGGGGATGTAAGTTCGCAGTGGTCGCCGTCGACTATTTCACCAAATGGGCGGAAGCCGAACCGCTGAACAAGATTGATCAGCAGGCCATCATCAGATTCATATGGAGGAGCATCATCTGCAGATTCGGTCTTCCTCAGGCCATAGTTTCAGATAATGGCAAGCTTGAGGAAAGAAAAGGAAAGTGGGCGGCCAGCCTGCCGGACGTCCTATGGGCTTATAGGACGACCACCAGGAATTCGACGGGCGAGACCCCATTCGCTCTCGCCTTCGGCACCGAGGCTGTCATCCCGGCCGAGGTCGCTGTGCCGAGCTTCCGTACTTCGCAGGAGCTCGGTGAGAACAACGACCAAGCAAGGAGTCTCGACCTCGACATGTTAGAAGAACGCCGACTCGACTCAATTCACAAGAACGCGGCCTACAAGCAGCGTTCAGAAAAGTATTACAACTCCAAGGTCAAGATCAGACAATTCTCAGTCGGCGACCTCGTCTTAAAAAAGATCCACGGTCCTAGCCAAGGGGTATTCGGCCCGAACTGGGAGGGTCCGTTCAGGGTGTCCAAGTGGTTACCCAACGGGGCGTACGAACTCGAACACCCAGATGGCACTCCGGACCAATACCCGTGGAATGCGTGCCACCTCAAGAAATATTTTCAGTGAGCCGTCACCTGAGCCCTTTCTTGTAGCCTAGGAAGGTCTTGGGATGTCTCGGAGTGTTTACAATCCTTGTAAATTCTTGCAATTTTGCAAATTTTCATAATTAATAAAGCGAAGTTCCCCAGAAATTGTCGAAAATCCTCGCAAGAGGTATCCTTGCGGACCCGCTCGAGGCCGACCGGCCAAGAATGGGCCCTCTCATACTCGCGCGGGCCAGACAGTCCGCCGAGGTAGGGACTAGTCCCCATAAACTCCTCGCAGCTAGTTTAGCCTTATGGCGAGGTCCGCCCAGCCCATAAGCTGGGAGGCTCCTACTAAACTCCTCGTGACGCGTCCTGCTACCGTCCGAGGTCACCCGACTTTCCGGCCGGTGTGCCCCTCAAATTCCTCGCAACGAGCTTAGCCTCCGGCCGAGGTCTCCTAGCTTTCCTGGCTAGTGAGGTCCACAAGCTCCTCGGAGTTAGGACAGAAGTCGCGTGGTTAGGTCCTAGCGATCAGCCCAAAGCGCATAGCACGCCACTAGGCGCACTGCATGTGTGCCGCTGAAGTGCCACCGGGTTCTACCCGGAGATAAAAGTCTCCCGGCGAGCTAAATGTACTCACGGCGAGCAACCACTTCGTAACTATTCCTAGCGAGCGGTTCAGTGGTCAAGTCTCCTTTAGCGAGCACCTTCATCAGCTCGCCCCGACCGAACTCGCAGTCGCGGGAACTGGTTTGGGCGACGAAGGATCCGGCGGGCTGTCAACCCGCCATGATACACTTGGGCGAGCTTAGCTCCTCAAGTAAATCCTTACTTGGCCAAAAGCCGAACTCGCCAATGCCGAAACCAAGTCGGAAAGGCACTGGCCGAGCTCAGCCTCTTGAACAAGTAGGGCCGGGGCCTGACAAGCCAACAAAAGTTTGAAATAATCGGCAAAATTGTAAAAATTATGCTAAGTATTTTAAACGATTGTTATATAAGGACGGACCGAGCTCCCTAATTTAATCCTTACTCGGCCAAAGTCCAAGCTCTCCCATGCCGAAACCAGATCGGGAAGGTAAGGGTCAAGCTCTTCCTTTTGGCCAAGTAAGGCCGAGGCCGGATAGGTCATCGCAGCTTGTCATATTTGGGAAATTCCACAAGAATTTTCTAAAATATGGAAAGCAATAAATGAAGCAAAAAATTGAAGTCGGCAAGACTGTCGGAGATATAAAAGGAAATGCAGATTTCATTAATTACAAAGAGGTGCGGCCAATGGCCGAGTACAGAGATCCTAAACCCTAAACCTTAAACCAAAAGAAAAACAAGAATTACAACCGCAGCGGGGAGGTCCAAGAAACCACTTGGAATTCAAAGTATCTATTAAAAAGAGAGAGCAACAGCAGTGGCGGGAACGCGAGTTCAAAGTACCGAGGGGGCACAGGCGAATCCGTTGTTGAATACTTTCAAGAGACATATGGATTTGTTATTCACCTGCCCCCCGCGAGAAGAGAAAACCTGTTAAGCCTCACCACCCGCGGTCCCCCCGGGCTCCCCTGCTCCCGCTCCGCCTGCCCCCGCCGGGAAATCCAGTTGTTCCTGGTCGGGGTACCAGGAGAGGTCCACCCCATGGTCCCTCTCCAGATCTTTGATCTCCAGTGTTAGCTCTTCGTGGAGAGGGTGGGCAAGGGCGTACTCCCCGAAGTACCTCTCCATGGCCCCGTGGGGTCGCGGCTGCTTCGCCGCGCGGATGAGGTCGGCGGAGGCCATGTAGTACGCGAACTCCCCCATCACAGCCGGATCCTGGGTCGGCGGGATGACAACCACTTCCGGGGTCGCATAAGCCGCGGCCAAGAGGTGCTCGGACTTGGCCAATCTCTTTCCAGCCCAGCCTTCTCGCCCACCACCCGAGCAGCCCTCCTCGCGGCTCCGGTCTCTTTCCCTCTCGACCTGGGCAGCCGCGGCTCGTTCAGCCTTCAGCCTCTCCGCGGCCGACCTCTCCACCGCCGCCTTCTCGGCCTCCAGCCGCTCTCGGACGGCCGCCACCGCCTTCTCACCCTCAGCGCGTTGACGGGCGACCTCCTCCTTCAGACGGGCCACCTCGGCCTCTCGCTCCCGGATGGCCGCCAGCGCCTTCTCAGCCTCGGCCTGGGCCTTCTCAGCCACGGCCCGTGCTTTCTCGGCCTCCTTCCTGCCCGAGCCCGTTCCTCCCGGCGGGACTTCCGCTCTCCCACCACCTCCCGATCCCGCCCGTCCAGGCACCGCTCCAGCACGGCGGCACTCTGAAGACCGAGGGCCTGGGCGAGCAAGAGGGCGCTCTCCAGGTTCCAAGAAGAGTCCGCGTCCACCTCGGTCGTCATGGCCGATGGCATCTTCTCCATGGCCCGGATAACATAGTCCGGGAGCTCGTCGGGGGCCGGATCTCGCCGGGAGGTAAGGAAATCCACCACGGGAGGAGGACGCTTGCGGCCGCCGGCCAGAAACCTGAAAAGAAAACCTTTAGCATTTCCCAGAAGAGTCGAAAACCGAAGAGAGTAGAGGAACACAACTTACTTCTCGTAGAGGGCGGGGTCTCGCCCCAGGAAGGAATGATCGTCCGGGTCCCGGCCCTGGCTCGGCCTGGGCGCTGAGCCGGAGCGCTGCGGCGCCGGGGGGCTCTCCTCAACCCGAGGCCGCTTACTGACGACGGGCGGGCGGACGGGCCTTTCACGACCTCAACCGAGGTCTCCTCACTCTGCGCCCCCGGGGACGCTGGTTCGGTCGGCTCCGAGGCCCCCGGGGGGACATCCTCCGCCCGGCCGGGACTCGGATGACCGGGTTCGGGGGGGAGTGACAACATGCTCGGCGGCGGGCTCGGCGACTGGCGGGGCGAATGGGACCCCTACTGGCACCTGCTCGGCGGCATCCTCGTCCGCCGACCTCTCCTTCCCGCGAGGCTTGCTCGCCTTCCTCACGCGGAGTTTCGCCCGGCTGAAGAGATCGGGCACCGCCGACATGATAACAGAGTGGACTGTGCGGAAGGGGGATAATTGAAACTCGCATGCACCCGTAACCTTTAGTTATTCGCTCGCCATGAGAGACACTCAAGGGCTTGGTGAGTAGTGTCTTACCAGCGTCCCGGCGGAGGTGGCGGGGATAACAGAAAAACCGAGCTTCTAGCCTCGACTCGTCGTTGTTCACCACTGAGCACTTTCGGTCGGGCAAAGGGAATGAGAGTCACCATGGCGCGCAAGTCGGAAGTCGGTATTCAGCTCTCCTTCCTTCTTAGGAACGAACAACTCTGCAAAGGAAAAGAAGAATTAGATCAGTAATGATTGTTCAAATTTAAACAAAAAGGTCTTACTTTTGGGTTTGTGCCCAAAGACGGATGGGATATCCAAATCCGAGTCGAAGTCAACCCCAAGCGACCGCCAAGCCCCGCCGACGAAGAACCACCTCCGGTTCCAGTCCCGGAGCTTGGAGGGGATCCCATTGAAGAGTGTCCCACCCTGCCGAGTCCGTATGAACAACTCCCGTTTGACTCCGACAGGGTAAAGATGAAATTCACCTCGGCTGGGGTCGGCATCCGGTACAACCGGAACTTCCCCAGCCAAACGAACAGCGTGAGAAGGTTCATCCACCCGTTGGGATGAACCTGGAAAGGAACGACGTTCCAGGCCGCAAACAGATGCGAGATATTAGGATGGAGAGGAAACCGAGCCCCGCTTCCATCATATGGTAATTCACGGCAAGCATCCCTCGCGGGGGTTGGTCGGGCCTCTCATCCTCGGCAGGCACAAAAAAGTGCACGTCGGAGGGGACCTGCCACCTCACCCGCCAGGCAGCCAAATCGGCCTCAGACACGGAACTTCGCCTCGCCGCGGCGTTGGCCGCCCAACTGGCACCCGCACTCCGAACATTCGGCGAGTCCGCTCCGGCGAACATACGGATGCTCCCGCAGATATTCCCGGTAATTGAAGGTGGGGGCCGGTCCTGCCAATCGATCAACATATTGCTCCCAGGCGGAGTAGGCGACAGTGACCTTCGCGGCGGCTTGCTTGCTCGCCTCTTCATCGGCCTCTTCCCCTTGGACCCTCTCGCTCTCGTCCAAGAGCTCGGCGGCCGTAGGACTTTGAGCGACCGGCGAGGTCCCCGCCGCACCTTCGCTTGCGGTCCTCTCGCGTCGTCACTCCCTCCGAGGAGAAAAGCTCGCCACCATCTCCGCAGCGGGCCCTCTCCAGCTCAACATCGACCGGGGCATCCCCGCATCTCGCCGATCCGCTTGTCGATCCCCAAATCGGCAAGGTCGGCAAATGGGGCGTCCCTGGCTGCCCCCAAACCACCTCCACTAGTGGAGGCGGCACTTGAACTCCCAACACGGCCAAAGACCGGATCCAAGCCGTCACGATCAGACAACCCATATCTCCGGGGCGGCGTCTGCCATCCCCCCCGGGAAGACTCCCCTCTAGCGGCAGCGCCACGCACCGGAATATTCGAACCAGTCCCACGGGAGGAAGCTCCTCTCGATCTCACCATTTCGATCGGAAGAAATGAAAGAAAAACAAAAAAGAAGAAGTTCCTTCAAATGGTGAAAGGAGATTACCGTTTGGAATGCTGATCAAAGGCTCGAGCACTGGGGAAACCCAAAGGATGCACGGAAATCACTCACAACGCTCTGAAAATCACACAGGGTAAGCAGTTTAACGTGATGAAGGAGACTCCTATTTATAAAAAGCGGGAAGGACCTCCCTGCAAAATTCCCAGAAACTTTTCGAATTCTGGGGCAAAAACGCGATTATTTTCGCGAAGGGTCGTGACCGCTTCTGGCACCGTGGGGGCGTGCCACGTGTCCGCGCGTGGTGGTTAGAGGTAGTCACCTCCAACTGCCACGCGCCCTGCCAAAAATTCACTTTTTTGCAGAGCACGTGGGATAAATGACCCCTTGTCAGATCCAACCGCCATTTTCTCCAAGTCCAAATCCAAGTCCCATCAATGAAAACCCAGGGGGTACTCGGCGGGTGAGAGCTCGGCAGTAAAGGCGAACAACCCTCCAAGAGACCAGCTCGGCCCCCGAACTCCCTCGAAGACCGAACTGTGGGGCAATTGTTGTATGACGATTTATTCGCCCCAAGGCCCAATGGCGACTGGGCCGGCCCACCTGAGCTCGTCTCGGCCCAGAGGATTTCGGCCCCATCAGCAATCGACTCGCCGGGGCGTGACGGACCGACTCGGCTGCGACCGGGTGAGCTCGGCACGACGGGAGGTCGGCTCGCCGGGGTCAGGCAAGCAAACTCGGCCGGGCAGATCGGACCCTCCGGGCCACGCCCGCCGAGGATCCTGCCCGCCTGGTCGAGGCTGGCCTGCTCGCCTGGCGAGCCGAACGTTCCCTCGGGCGACAAAGTCGCGACAACGCCGGATGGCGAGCGCGGCGAGGACCCCGCCACCCGAGCTCGGCAAGAGCGACGCCTTGTCATCCACGCCACGCCCAAAGTGGTGACAGGTACAAGATATCTGACTCCATGTAAAGGTCAACTTATCCCAGTAAGGCAAAAATACCCCTCAGCCATCAGAAGATCCCCTGCCAGGGGACACCTGGCAGGACGCGAGTGGCTGGCCGTCTACTCTGCCGCAGGGCAGGTACAACTCAATTAATAAGAGATGGTATAGCATTAATGTTGATTTGTACTTTATTGTACCTTTGGACTGTCAAAAAGGCAACCAAACCCTTGTATAAATAAGACCTATAAGGCATAATAAACGGATCTGAAAAATCCATCCTTAAGCCTGGGACTAACACTCCCAGCAAACCTTGTGTTCTTACTTGCTTTCCTGCTTTAAATTCTACATTTATTGCTCATTTATTTCTCATCATTTTCATTGATTGTTCTTGGGTATTTATCATAATAAATGCTCCAATCAATATTGTTTTAAACGATCAAAAGCCACATTAACCACCCATAAATATTTCGGTTAACAACAGAACTCAACAGGTATAATTTTTTTAGAGATAGCTTCTGAATGCTTTTTTTATCTTGAAATTCACTGCAGTCTTTGGTAATGCTATCGTGCTTTGATAAAAATGTATCTTTTCGCAATATAATTTTATATGTTGCGTGATTTGTTAGTATTAATATGTATATATCTTATTTTGTAGTTCACGGAGAAAACATACACCAAGGCTGAAATTGATGAAGTACGGTTGAAGTGGGCTCAGTTTGTTCAATTATATGTTATCGTGTATTTTTGTTGAATTATTGTATGAAAATTTTTTTTGACACGAATTATTGTATGAATATTGACGATGAAATTAATGCATTCTGTTTTTTTTTTTTATATAGTAAATTTAATTGGTTTCTTTATGGAATAATTTAAAAAAACAAACAAATGTATAAAATAAAATAGATACTCCCTCCGTCCCGGAGAAGCCTTCATAGGAGGCTTGGCACACTTTTTAAGAAAATTTACTTTATTGACTTTGTTGACCAAACTTTTAAGGGTAGTCTTGCCAATTCATTGTGTAAATGGAGAGAAGATTAACCTTATACTTAAAGTTAATCATTCCCATCAAAATACATAAGTGACCTAATTGAACTGTTCATACATACGAATACATATAATACTGTTCATACGTACGAATACATATAATACTGTTCATAAATACGAATATATATAATATTGTTCAAAAATAAATAATCAAATTACATATTCATAATACTGCTAAAAAAAACTTGTCCTAAATACATGTTCAAAATAGTGAGGGAATTTAAAATTGCCCTCAGAATTTTAATTCATTATAAGGCTGGAAAAAATTTAGAAGTTCAACAAAGTTTCAGCTTTCCCTCCAAAATTTCCCCCTTGAAGCTATCATATCTCACCTAACCTGTAGAATTCACAAAAAATCAGCAAGTTTTCCCTCCTAAATGCATCAATAAATACCCTTAAAACATCAATAAATGTTCACTCCTTAGAATTAAATGATCCAGCAACCAATTTAAAATGTCAAACACAAATGTCAATCTGACATTAGTTCAAAAGAACACAATAGCACAATTCCTCATTGCAAATAGTAGCAATGGGTCAGTGCATTATGGAAAAGTTGGAGAGGCAGCTGCTATGTTTGGGGTTACAAAAAGGACAGTGCACTACATTTGGCAATATGCAAAGGAGCAAATGTTAGAAGGCATTCCAGTCAACTTGATATCAAAGAAGAAAGGTATTCCAAAGAAGAAATCCTTACAACTTGATGTTGATTTCATGAAAAGCATAGCATATGAGAAAAGAAGCACAATTAGAAGGCTTGCAAGGGAACTAGGTATGAGCAAAAGTAGTGTTGGTAGACTGGTGAAAGAAGGGGATATCAGAGCACATACAAATGCTATAAAACCAGAGCTTACAGAAAAGAACAAGCTGCAAAGGATCATATTCAGTTTGAATGCTTTGTCACTTGATAGGGAAACAAACACAGTCAAGTTTTCAGGCATGTACCATGTAGTTCACATAGATGAGAAATGGTTCTACATGTCAAAGGCCACTGACAGATATTACATGGTTCCAGGGGAAGAGGAACCACATAGATCATGCAAGTCAAAAAGTTCATACCAAGATAATGTTTATGGGGGTTGTAGCTAGGCCACAACAAACAATTGATGGGCAGCAAGTATTTGATGGTAAAATAGGTATTTGGCCTTACATTCAAAGAACCAGCAATCAGAAACTCTAAGAATAGAGCAAAGGGGACTTTGGTTACTAAACCAATAGAGTCAATCACAAAGGAGGTCATTAAGGGGTGCCTTATCAATCAGGTACACTAAATACTGTTAGACTTTAATGTCATCATACAGTTTATGCATAAATAAGTCTCCTAACTGTACATAAATGCAAATGTTAGTGACATTAATATGCATATTTATGCTATTTTCAGATCATACCAGCTATTAAAACCAAGTGGCCTTCTAATGCAAGCAAGAACATTATTATTCAACAAGACAATCCCAAACCACACATAAGCAACAATGATCCAGAATTTAGGGCAGCAGCAAACTCAGATGGGTTTAACATCGTCCTTGTTTGTCAACCCCCAAACTCACCAGACACAAACATCTTAGATTTGGGATGGTTTAGGGCAATACAATCACTGCAAGTTGAAACTGCTAGCTACAATGTTGATGATTTAGTGAAGAATGTTTTGAGGTCATTTGATAACTTATCTTCTATTTCACTTAACAATGTTTTTCTGACCCTACAGTCTTGCTTAATGGAAATATTGAAGTGCAAGGGACATAACAAGTATAATGTGCCACATATGAGCAAAGCAAGACTCATCAAGGAAAATAGACTTCCAACAAGTTTACAGGTTGATGAAGTGTTAGTGAGGGAATGCATACAGCACTTGGTTGAAGCATGTCAGATTGATGGGTTTAATTATGACATAGGTGGTCTAATGTCAGATTTGGGCCTTTAAATTAGGATAATGGAAGTCTTTTTGCTTAAGTAGGAGTTTTTAAGCTGACTTATTAATTTTTTGATGATTACAACATAAACATAGGATGTTATTAATGTCTTTTTGTTATAAATACGGGTTGTTTAGGCTGTAATCAAACATATATGTAGCTCAATCATGGTGGGCAACATCCTTATTAATGATAATCAATTTATATTTGTTGAGATCATGGTGGGAAACAACATTAACCTCCCTAGAAATCTCAGATTTCTAATTATCACAGTACACGAGAAACACAAAGAATTCTTACCATCAGCCACCCCAATAATTTCTTTTCTCAATGAAAAACATTAGTTGCATTACACAAAAGTAAACATAAACCCCAAAACAAATTATGCAATAAATCATAAAGGGGTTACATAAGGCAAACTAGAACAAATAATAGAAAGACATAAGCCATTATCTTCGTTTACAGCATTAAAGCCCATAAAATCCAACAAATGCAATAAAATTATGCAATCAAAAAAGCGCATAATGGACACAAACACATATATTTGTTGACCTTTTTCTGCATGCTGGGAAGCAACATTCGCCAATTCATCCCAGAAAGTCAAGTTAATCCTGAATAATATCATCAAATCAAATTAGAAACATTGTAAAGGAACATGAAAATAAAATGAGAACATATCAAGGTAGATTAACTAAAAGACTAATTTAGCCTTTG
Source organism: Paraleonurus japonicus (assembly GCA_030762865.1). Taxonomy (NCBI): domain Eukaryota; kingdom Viridiplantae; phylum Streptophyta; class Magnoliopsida; order Lamiales; family Lamiaceae; genus Paraleonurus; species Paraleonurus japonicus. Next base: position 17,497,239 of record CM061055.1, on the reverse strand, counting down.
CAGATTAACAGGCAATATGTCCTATTTCAAATCCTATTTGTCCAACCAAAATCTGAAATCAAACCAATGCCGAAAAATTTAAGTGTAGCCCCTACAAAATTGTGAAGTTATAGTAAATCACACAAGATCATCTCTTTACTAGCTCAACTAGTAATCATAGTAAGCTGTTTTAAAGATAGTGTAGGTCAGTAGGTCTAGGATGGAAAATATTCCTATTCACTAGACAACCTTTGAAATGACCTCATCTTCCTAAGCTAGTGTACTTTGATCACAGAAAAGAATTAAGTGCCTCAATACACATGTACTTATCAAATCATTGGCAAAATTCACAACATTTACCATATGGACTTCTATTGAAACACGGGAAAGTGGAATTAAGAGGTGAAATTATGTATAACTGCAATATATTTAAACAAACCTAAAGAGTAACTTTCAAAAAAAAAATATTTATCTATTGTCAAATGGAGCATTCATAAAGTGCCAAAATTACCTGGCCACAGGCCAAATATTAATAGCTAGGTAAATGGGATTGAGATAAAAAAAAAATAGACACTGTTCTCCCGTCACATTATACAAGGTTCATAAGCAAGCAGTTCTACAGCAGAGCTAACATAATTTAAAAAGGAAGATGTATGTTGAAAGTCCAAAGGAGAGTATCCATAGTCTTATTTTCCTTTCAAGACTATAGATAATAAGATTCCTGACCTCCACATTCTTTCCAACTATGAATCTACAAAGTAAAACAATCTCCAACACTAGTATACAACTCCGAAAATGCAACCAGCCATGCTCTTTCTCATGAGCCTCTAATATCCTTTACATACAGAAAATTCTTTTGCAAAACTCAAAAGAGATGACACATATCCTACCTCTATATGTATCCTCTCAGTTGGACAACATAACACCTCTACACTTGTAGGTATAAACAACAATCGAAGTATAACACCTCTACACTGATGCTGGTAATGCTGGAACGGCAAACTGGTGAGCTTAGCCACGATGTTTTGGGTTTAGGGTTTTCATTGGCCTCAGAAAATAGCAAAAAAATAGGAAAAAATCAGAAATATAAAAAAAAATCTGAAATATAAAAAAAATCAGAAAACAAAACAAATCGAACCTGAAGCGGGGTTAAGGTTTTCATTGGCCTCAGAAATTTCATCATCGGCCCAACCATCGTTTAAATCGGACTTCCTCCCCACAAAATCGGACAAATCACCCACGAATTTGTGCAAATCCGCCACAAATTCAGACACATTCACTACAAACCAAGACAAATTGACCAATTTGCCAATATCTTCATACAAATCGACCATGCTATCATCACAATCGGATAAATCCACCATTGATGGATCGATATCAGTAAACAAAAAACTATCATCATAGAGAGCTTTTATATGCTTATTTTCACGGATAGATAGAGGGAAGTCGTCTGAACCCGTATCGGAAACTACGAGAGATGCCAAATCCGACTCATGTGCATCATCGTTGGACGGCATCTTCTCGATTTTGGAGTAGTGGGAGTGAGAGAGACGGAGATCCGGTGTGGGAAGGGAGGGAGACGCTAGGGTTTCAAGAAGAATCGAGAACTCAGAAGAACAATCGAGGAAGAAAATGGGTCAATACGTGATACAAAGAGTGCGTAAGTATTTGGGTATTTGAGTATTTGGGCTTGGGTTTATACTTGTAATCTGAATGGATTGGGGTTAATTATGGGTTTTAAAGTCTTAAAATATGAATTAATATGTTAAAAATGGGCTCAAATCTGATGGCAATTTTGAAATAAAAGTGGTATTGTGAGGGTGTTATATTTTTAAGTTATTTCCATTTTAAGGGTGTGAAAGGTATTTTGGGACGTCCCGATAAGGAAAGTGTGAAAGCTTCTCCGGGACGGAGGGAGTAATAGATATATATAATTTATGTAAAGCATAACGAATATATTTTATTATCTTTGCTAAAATAGATAACGGATATATTTATTAATAGATAACAGATATATATATATATATATAGTTATCTTTTCTAGAATAGATAACAAATATACTTATTAATAAATAACGGATATTTTTTGTTATCTATTTAAGAAATAGATAACGGACATAAACAAGAATAGATAATGGATAATATTCGTTATCTATGTGCACCCTACTCGACCTGCAAGGTGTACATAGATAACGGATATTTATTGATTTTTTTATCCGTTATCGATGAGCGCCCAGAATAGATAATCCCCACGCTAGATAACCATTGATTTTCTAATTATGCAAAATATAACATGGGAAGAATATTAATTAATTAACATTTTTTTGGTGACCATAAGCATATCTTATAATTTTTTATAATATTATAATTAATGCATAAATGAATATAAATTATTCACATTTGCATAAATATATAATTTCTTTTTTTTTATAAATAATATTAAAAAATATTGTACATGAAAAAATTCATTCAAATAAATTGTTGATGTCACATGTGATGTTATCACATATTTTGCTACATCAGAATTTGACCTTTTCTTTCTTCATATAACTAACTTTTATTCTCTAACAGTTCAATGTTGTAGTAGATGTTGTGACATTGCAGGTTGAAGATCTAGAACATTATACAAGGATCTGGAATGAAGACTTAGTCAAATGTTGTCGAGGATGCTGTAACATCGAGTCCAACATTGAGGACGGATTCCAGAATCTTCCACAAGAATCCAGATTCAAGACTAATTTCAGAGAGATTTAGAAGGACCTAGATCATGCGGTTGCAGGAGTAAAGCCACGAAATCAACTATCTACATGGACGGTTATGAGAGAGAATTAAGGGGAAGTTATTTTGGAGTTTTTCTAGATCCATCTACAAGGATTTATTGTTGAAGCCGAGGACATCTATAAATAGAAGACCGAGGAATTCAGCAATGGCAAGGAATATCCAAATATCAATTGTTGAGTGCGTTAGTGCATCCAAGAGATAGGGCCGTTATTCCCCCTTTTTGTTGCTACTTACGCATGTTACCTCGTTTAGCAACATAGGTATCTTGAAGTGTCATTAACGTAGATGTCTGTGATACTTTGATTTACTTTTGACGGTGTAATATTTTGTAATACTACACTTAGCCGTTTAAGAGTCAATAGGTGATATTGAGTCTTTATTTCCATTGTAAAGGTTCTGTCTTGGAAACTCTTTACACAAACTTTTGTATTCACTCTCGATTTAGTGAAACGTTTCGCCGACAAGCATCATAGACTTTAATTAATAAGTCTATGAAAAATTTACTCATTTGCATTGTAGTGTTAGTCTTCCATTGTTCTACATTCTGATATTTAGATGTTATAGTGCATGTCATAACATTCAGTACAACATCATTCTGTTTTACACTACACGCACACTTTCAGTTGGCACCAGAGCCTAAAACTTGACGGTACTAAGTTTAGATCCTGTGTTTTAGTGTGTCTTTTTATTTTGCAATGGAGTATCCACTCTCTCAGTCTATTAGACCTCCTGTTCTTGATGGAACAAACTATGCCTATTGGAAGCCAATGATGCGGATGTATATCAAATCCATTGATGAACGTGCTTGGAGGAGTGTTCTTTCTGGATGGACAGCCCCTAGAACTTAGCCTGATAATGAAGGAGAAACTCAAGTGAAACGAGAACTGGACTGGACAAATTATGAAAGCACAATTGCTAGTTAAAATTCTAAATCCTTAAATGCAATTTTTGTCTCAGTTGATATGACTATGTTTAAAATCATATCTGTTAGGAAGAAAGTTGTATTTAGTTTTGATGAGTTAAAATATAAAATAGGATGACCAGTTGAGAATCTTGTATAGACAACTGATGTAGTAATGATATGTAAATAAAACTAAGTACAAAAGATAGATAAGGTTACAAAAGTAATCAGATAGAGTCAAAGATTCAGATGAGGACGGATTTCAGACAAGGACAAAATGTTAGACAATGACAAGAAATCAGATGAAGACAGACTTAGGAAGACAGACGAGGTCAAGGACGAAAAACAGACAGTCATCTCGACTGAAGACTAAGACGCAGACAAGGTGAATCAAGACTAAAGAGAAGACGATGAAGTGTTAGAAAATTTCAAGCAATTTCAAGAAGCAGTTATAACCAACCAAGAAGAAGTTACAAGATTCAGTTAGTTTGTTATAACTAACAAAAGAAGAATCAGCAAGGAAGTTACAACCACCAACAAAGATCTCTATAAATAGATCTAGAATTTAGAGTAGAACTTTAACTTTTGTAATCTCACGAATTCACTAATATTCTCAACACACAAGTAGCATTCACAAATATTGTAATCACGCACAAACGTTCTTCACGTTCTTAGTTCTTAGTGTTTATAGAACACTACTCACAAATATCTTCAAGCCATTAGAATTCAGAATTTAGTGAAGAAGATTGTAAGGCTGAAGAACTGCACTGTAAGTATGTAAGTAAGTAAGTAAGAAGGAAGAAGAAAGAAAGTAAGTCGAGACCCTTCTTCAAGTTGAAGGAGGAGAGTGGACGTAGGATCGTTTGATCCAAATCACTATAAATTGTTGTGTTCTTTACAGCTTTCTTTACTTACCTGTTCTTAATCAGTTTTCGAACAAGTCCAAATTCAGATTCTTAATCAGAAAGCTATTGATTCATAAAAGATTGAGTTTAAATTTGTTTTCCACTGTGTGAACTTTGATATCTTGAATTGATTTTCTAATATTTGAAAAAGTTTGAAAATCTATTCAACCTCCCCTTCTAGATTTTCCCTAGAGGATTATATCAAGTTCTTTGTTAAATACTCAATCCGTAGGACCAACAAGTGGTATCAGAGCAGTGTTAAGCTGTTCTGATATTGGTTTTAGGTCTTCATAAAGTTTCTGAAATTGTTTCTTGATTATCTTCATTGTTTTCAAACCACTAACCTTGCTACTAATAAGTTTTTGTTGAGATTCTTTATTTCATCATGTCGTCTGTCAAAAGCAAGAAGTCCAGAAGCTTGCCTGAGTTTTCAATTGAGGAATATGATTACTGGAAGTTCAGGATGGAGAACCATCTAAAGGCAATTCATGATAGGATGGAAGAGGTACTTGAAGAAGGACCTGTTAAGTTCTATCATGGAGGAACCAATGATGGGACTGCAGCAGCTGAAACCAGGGTCAGATAAGAAAAGAAAAGCGCGGAATTTACTAATGATAAAAGAAAAAAATCATAATTTAGACCAAGTAGCCAGGACGGAGATCATTGAAACATTGAGCAAAGACTGGATAGAAAAAGTTAAAAGGTGCAAAACGGCTAAGGAGATGTGGGAGACTCTTGCTAGTATATGTGAGGGATCAAACCAAGTCAAAGAGAACAAACTACAATCAGTATTACATATGTTTGACACATTCAAAATGAAAGAAGGAGAAACTATTGATCAACTGGATGTTAGACTGACTAATCTTCTTAACAAAACAGCTGAGTTGAGTAAAATCTATACAGAGAAAGAGATCAACAACAAGGTGCTAAGAACTTTAAGCAAAAGGTGGAGAGAAAAGGCCAACATTCTCAAAGCCACACAGAATTTGTCCACAATATCACACCATACCTTGTTTTCTCATCTCAAGGCACTAGAGTATGATATCCAAATCGAAGACGAAGAATATGAAGCTGAGTCTTCAACATCTGGGAAGACTGTTGCGTTTCTTCATCAAGAAGAATCTGAGAAAATCTCTAAGGCATCTGATTTATCAATTAAGGAAGAAATGACACTCTTAATAAAATGTTATGAGAGGCTAAAGATGAAGTACAAAAGGAATAAGAGAGATAGATCAAGCCGAAGGAGTTACAAATCAGATAAAGAAGAAAAGAATTCGGACAATGATAGAAAGAAGGATCAGACTAGAAGGCACAAATCACCAATCAGAAGAGGAGACAATAGTCCTAAGACGGATAGAGGAGATATATGTTACACATGCAACAAACCTGGTCATTACAGCTATGATTGCCCTCAACTCAGAGAAAGAAAAGAGATAGAAGGTATGCAGACCAGAGAGCACTTCTAGCTGAGAAGGAAGAAGCTCAAGAAACAACATCATCCTCGTCTTCATCTGATTTTGGATCAGATGATGACATATGTCTGATGGCAAAGGAGGTAAACTATTATTCTTCTTCTTCAGATAATGATTGTGACAACTTATCTGAATCTGATCCTAGTCTTATAAATAAACTTCTAAAATACTTGGAGACTGCTCTATCTGCATATAAACAGATAGAGACTGAAAATTTTAGTTTAAAGAATCAAATTCTTAATCTAACTAAAGTCAATCAGACAAGGGATAATGAGAAACTAGACTGCTCATTCAAGGGGGAATGTCAGACTAGGACTATCATTAACACCTCGTCTGATAAGATAGATGAGTTGGAAAAAGAATTAAATTCTTTAAAAATAAAATTATCAAGTATCCGTTCTGAGAATGAGAGTTATAAAAGAACTAACAGAGAATTAAATCTCAAGTTATGACTTTTAAATAACACTCAGTCCACAATAGATAAGATCTTCAATACTTCACAGAAGTCTAATGACAAGACAGGTTTAGGTTTTGATAGGAATAAAAAGGATGATCCCATAAAACCTAGAGTTTTTGTTAAAGCTACTAAACCAAAAGTAGAGACTAGATTTAGTCCTTGGAAACCTAAGGAACTAATCACCTCATCTGACACTTCTAAAAAGAAAACACAGACGAGGAGAGATGCTCCAAAGGCTAAACCAAAGACTAAGACAAAGTCTTATCCTAGGTATAATAGCTTTGATGGAAGAAGTAAGTCATATCCATTTTTACCAAGGTATAAGACAATCACAAAAGATCAATTAAATTAGATTGATCTTGAAAGTCTTATTTTGGTAGATAGATATGGATGTAAACTTCAGTCTATGGTTTTAAGGAATACAGATATCTTTGTTTGGATACCTAAGTGTCAACTTAACATGAAAGGACCCAAATTACAAAGGGTACCTAAGAACTAAATCTGTGATTGCAGGAAGACAAGAAGATAGTAGAAAGAGGAGACATTCTTGAAGTCATCTGGTACATTGACAGTGGCTGTTCCAAGCATATGACCTATGAGAGACGTCTTCTTTCTACCTATCAGTCCATAGATGGTCCGAGAGTAATGTTTGGAGACAACAATTTTGGACTTACCAAAGGAGTTGGGATATTGATGATAGGAGATATTCAAGTCAATGAAGTCTACTATGTGGAAGGATTGAAGCACAATTTGTTATTTGGTTTACAATTTTGTGATAAGGGGTTAAGTGTTAAATTCACTCATAATGCATGCTATGTGCTAGATGGTATTAATGAAAATATATTATTGGCCGGAGTCAAACAAGGTAACATTTATGTTGCTAACTTTAGAAGTTGTCCTAAAGATACTTGTCTTGTTGCTAAGAGTTCAGATGACTTGAGCTGGCTATGGCATAAACGTCTTGGTCACTTAAACTTCAAAACTCTTAACAAAATTGCAAGAAAATCTTTAGTAAAAGGACTCCCTGATAGAATATTTTCAAAGAACCATGTGTGTGATTCTTGTCAAAAAGGAAAACAGACTAAAACTTCTTTTAAAACAATAAGTAGTCCTTCATCAGAAAGAATTTTGGAACTTCTTCATATGGATCTTTTTGGTCCAGTTACTCCTCTTAGCTTCAGTGGAAGAAAATACACTTTGGTAATTGTTGATGATTTTTCAAGATTTACCTGGGTTATTTTCTTATACAAGAAGAATGAGACTATGATTAAGATTCCAGAATTTCTTAAAAGAGTTCAAAATGAGAAAGTGTTGGTCCCGATTAGTTGAGCAGAGTGAGAAAAACATGTATCAGCCTTCTAGGACAAAATCTAGAAGGGGGGGGGGGGGGTTGAATAGATTTTTCAGATTTTCCAAATCTCTTCAAAATTTATTCAAAGTACCAGATTAACACAGCGGAAATTCAATATCAATCTCAACTTTATTAAGATCAAAAGCAAATTGATATTCAGATTTTAACTTTGATTCTGAAATTAATCTTTGAACAACAAATTGGAAATTGAACAGATAAGTAAATAAAAGCAGTAAAGAACACCAGATTTTATAGTGGTTTGGATTATAACAATCCTACATCCACTCTCCTTCTCCAACTTGAAGAAGGGTCTCTACTATCTGCTTACTTACTTACTTTACAATCGTACAACTTATAAACTTCAATATGATCTTCAACTCTTCAAAATCCTAACCAAATCTGTGAAATCTAACTCTAAGATAAAGAAGTTTATTTGAAGATGTGCAAGGAAGTGTTCTATAAACACTTAGAAAAAATCTATGAAGAAATCTTGGAAAACTATTTTGTGCTTTTTGAAAACTTGTGATTTTAGAGAATATCTTACTTGAAAAATAACTCGTGTGTTCTATATATTCTATATGTTCTTAATGAAGTGCCTAGACCTATTTATAAGTCTGAAAAGTCAGTTAGTTTGTTAGTCAGTTCTAACAAATTAAAAACTGCTTTAACAAACTCAATCTTGAAAACTGCTCTAGACCTCAGCTGGTTTTACTCTACTCGTCTGCAGCTGACTTGGTGAAGACTCGTCTTTCTTATTCTACTCAGCTTGTCTTGACCTTGTCTGAGCTCTTCATATTTGTCTCCTGCAGATGACTAGACTTGCACTCATCTTCAGATGACTTGTAATCTTCCAGACCTCAGCTGACATGATTGGTTCTCGACCCCGTCTGATCAGCTTAGCTTAAGATCTCAATCTCAGCTGTTCTTCAGGTCGACTGATCATCTGAGCTGCTTCTTTTAACTCATCAAAACTTCTAGATCCAACAATTTCCCCCTTTTTGATGAAGTTAAAACCTGCAAGGAAGAAACACACTCACAGCTGAAGTTAGTACTAGAGTTAGTTAAGATAATCAGATAGGTATATCAGAGCACTTTTTCACATTACAACAGATTCATTCACATTAAAGCACTTAAGAAAAATCAAGTCCTTTAGACTCTTTTAGAAATAAAAAAAGAATTTGAGTCTTAAGACTTAGATAAATTTTTAGGAAAAATTTTTAAGTCTGAGAGATAAAATTCTCAGATGATTTATACTTAGAAAAAAAAAAATTTAAGTCTTTCTTTAAAGCAGAAAAAAAACTTTAAGAAAATAAGACAAGAATTTCACATAAGTCCAAGTATATTCATTCACAAAATTACAATTTACAGAAAGATGAATTGATAAAAAATAAAAGATAAGGAAAAGAAAATCCTGTCTATCAGATTCCCCATCGGCTAGCTTCTGGAATGTTCAGCCAGTTGAAAATCCTCGCTCTAAGCTATTTGAGTTCATCCTCGTCTGTGAGCTTGGATTCTCTTTCGGCTTTGACAATGACTGATCTGACCCATTCCATGTCTGGAGAGCCATCTTCTTTCAGCTTGGGGGTAACCTGCTCATAGGCTGGTGCGACCAGATCGCAGTTGAACACATTGTGTTCCTCATCAAGCAGCTTCCCATACAGATCGGCGCCCTCTTTTTCCATCCATTCGTGCCATTTCATATCTTCATCAGCTGCTCCAGATGGAGATGCCTTCAAGATGTACCAGTAGTACATCCATCTGGCATCTAGGGCTTGCTTCTTGTACTCGCTGGTATACTTCCCAGAGACCATCTTGGGAGGAGCTGATGATCGGTGGACAGGGCGGAAGTCTGCTTCATCGGCTGCTTTGGATACCCACTTCCGAGTATCCCTGTCCCACTTCAGCTCTGCCTTCCCCAGCTTCTTCAGCCTCTTTTTCTCCTGCTTCTCATACTTCTCTTTTTCAGCATGGATTCTTCTAATCTGCTCAGCTGAGAGGTTTGAGTAGTCAGGCTCCTTCCTTTTGCGCTCGGCTCTGGGGCTGATCAGCTGCTCAGCTGATGAAGACTTCTCTACTGTCTTGCCTTTACCCTTGCCCTTGGCCTCGGGTTTTTCAGACTCTTTCATTTTGGCCAACAGCTTCTCAGACTTCTCTTCCTCCTCCTTCCTCCTCTTCTCCTCATCCTCTCGGATGGCCTCCTCTATCTGGGTCACCCTCAGTTGCAAAGCAGCCAGCTCGTCTGATTTGATTTTGATGTCTGCATTGGCTGCCTCCAACTCAGCTGAGTCTGCCTTTAAGTCTACCTTGTCTGTGAGTGACAAGACTCCAGCTGTGAGGGTGTCCATTCTTCCTTCAGCTCCTTCCCCCTTTTTGACTTCATCCTGAAGGGTCTGGAGCTGTCTTTCCAAGGCAGAACAACGAACCCTGAAGTCAGTTTGATCAGATGTAAGTGCGTTGACCAGGACTTCGTTGTCAGCTGCCACCTTCTGCTTGAGTACCCTGACCTCCTCCTCCAGGTTACTCAGCCGAGTACCAACAGCAGTGCCGAGGTTGACTGATAAGTTGCGTGTGATATTCACCTCAGCTATCTGCATGTTGGCGAGCATTGTGTCGGTGACTGCTCGAATCACCTTCCTCGTCTTCCTCTCCATCAGCCTCTGAACTTTGGAAATGATCTTTTTGTGTAAGTCCTCAAAGGCTGAGGACATGGCGAAGATTGAACTGGTCTCTTCCTCTGAATCAGATGAGGAAGAGGGGGTGGGAGAAGATGGACTGGGGGAGCTCATGTGGATATCCCCAAAAATGTTGGAGGTATCCACTGGCTGGGGTGCAGAAGGTTGGGAAGAAGTAGGGGCGTTTGATGGTGGAGGGGGGATTTCTGGTGGGGGTGAAGATGGAAGGGGTGGAATTTCAGAAGTAGTGGGTGGTGGAGAAGGGGTTGGTGGAGATATGGTGGGTTGGATTGGGCTGTGGGGGAGAGTTTGAGAAGATGTGAGTAAGGCTGGTGGGGAGATGGTAGATATGGGGGTAGGGGAGTATACTGGTCCTGTGAGGAAGGACAGCATCTCAGATGGGGAGGGTGGAGGGGATGAGGTTTGGGTTTGGGGAAGGGAAGATGAGGTTGTGGCTTGGACTGTTTTGGGAGTAGGCTGTTTTAGAGGCTCGGAGGTGCCAGCCTGGGTCACCTCTTCATCGCCAGAGTGGGCTGGAGAGGGAGAGGGGGAGAATTGTACCTGCCTGTGAGTGGGGGAGGGGGTCCTCTCAGAGCTTATATCTTGAACTTCCTCTGATTGGACCACCTGGGCTGCTATCTCCAGCATTAGTGCCTCTTCAGCCAGTAGACTCGGCTGATCAGCAGATGTCCCCCCCAGCTCTGAGGTTTTTACCAACCTCCTCCTTCTCTTGGCCTTCTCCTTCAGCTTCATTGGCTGTGAAGCCTCAGCTGAGCTCACTGTCGGCTGCTCCTCCTCTCTATCCTCTTCTTCCTCTTCTTCAGCCTCCTCAGCTGGTGGATCCTGAGCTCCGACCTCAGCTGCTCCCTCATCTGAGTCGGCTAGAGCCCCGAGCGGCTCATCCTTAGTCAGCAGCCCTTTCTGTTTTGTATAAACACTGACTCCATCAGCCCAGTTTATCTCGGCTATCAGCAAGTCCTCCAAAATCACCGTCACCTTGTTGAAAAGGCTGGTGATTGACCTCGCCTGCCATTTTCCACCAACCACCTCCAGCCTCTTCCTCTCTACCTCAAATCTTTCCAATAACATCCCAGCCCAGTTGGCTTGAACTCCATCAATTATCGTCCTCATGCAGCACAGCCTAGGTCTGGTCAGCCAATCATGGGAGCTCTGCTCCCCAAGAATAACCTTCGTCAATATCGTCATTAGAAGACGATATCTCCGTCGGAGCATCTTTTTCTTCAGCTCCGATCGACGGTCCTTCATCAAATTCCGGGCAATCATCTCAAATGATTCTACCCAGTCATCTGACTTGTATGTGAGGGGGTTAACTCCCTCACTGCTGGTGTCAAAGATACGGGCCACCTCCGCCGGAGTTACAGTCAAAACCTCGCCGTAGACTCGAGTTTTGAACACTCTATTCTCAAACGTCCCATTGACGTAGAATTCAATCCCCCTCATGTCCAGAGTTTTATTGAAGGTGGATTTCTTGGAACAAAAAGTCCTCAATCCCGACCTCTCCAATAATCTAAGTATCTCCCTCGATTCACCATCAGTTATCGTTTCAAAGTCGACATACATCTCCGACTTTATCTTCATGTTATATGTTTCATTGTGTACTTCCACCATGGTTGATGTCACTCCAATTTGTTTTTGAGAGGTGCTCATGAAAATAATTGACTAAGAGTTTTGAAAATTTGCAGAGTGTATGTATAGATTTCTGAAAGTGAAAAAGTTTGATTGAGGAAGAAGACGTATTTATAGGAGGGAAGATTGGAAAGAGAAACCGCTTTTAGAAAATTTGGATTGATCTAAGCCGTTTATTTAAAAAGTTTTACTGCGCATGAATTAACGGTTAAAAATCAGGATAAACGATTGGGATTCAGCGCGTGGATGCTACTCGCCTTTGGAATGCATAAATAATTACTTTATAGACTGTTGATTTGACAGATGTAGGTTACTTTATGCAGAGAAGTAAGTATACCTGACGTCAGCCTAGGGTTACCTTACTTCGTATAAGGGTTTTCAAAACAAATGAGTTTGTAAAGTCATCTGATAAAGTAACATGTCTGATTTTAAAACAGCTTGGTTTTAGCTTTTTAGCAAACTTAAAAAAAATATTTAAATAAATAGGATCAGATTTAATTTTCTAAAGTTAGGTTTTCCAACCAAACTTTCCAATGAGAGTTTTATGAAAAAAATATGGAGTTTATTTAGGAACAAAGGTGTCTGAATAAAAGATTGAAGAAAGATGAGGTGAAACAGTCTGATCTGTGACCTATTCCTGCAAAGACATAGACTTGAAGAAAACCATTAGTAACTTGAGGTAGATCAGATAGGGTGCAGATAGTCATCTGTTTCTCAGGAAATCAGCTGACTATTGTGCCCTCGTCTGATTTACCGAATGTCAGATAAGTAATTATCATGTCAGATAAGGTCAATATGACTAATCCTTGATTCTTGATTCCTAAGAAGGAAATCAATGATATCAGCTACCTGATTGTCCTTTGACTCATATCTAGTCTGATAATTCTTTCTAGACATTGATTTAAAGAAAAGAAATAACCAGAAATAGGGAATACATTAATCAGATGCAAGCACTTTAAAAATCAGATAAAGATGCATCAAGTAATTCTAATTCTAAGCACAATTCTTTAAATCTAGACTCAGCTAATGGTTTTGTAAGAATGTCTGCTCTTTGTGATTCAGTAGCTATCTTCTCAATCCTAATGTCATTTTTCTCCACATGATCTCTAATGAAATGATGCCTAATGTCTATATGCTTACATCTAGAATGCAGAACAGGATTGTAAGTCATAGCTATTGCACTATTACTATCACAGTAAATAGGAACAGCTGATGTTTGAATATTATAATCTCTAAGCTGTTGACTAATCCAGAGGAGTTGAGAGCAACAACTTCCAGCTGTCATGTATTCAGCTTCAGTTGTGGAGGCGGCAACAGATGTCTGTTTCTTAGATAACCAAGAAATTAATTTGTTGCCTAAGAATTGACAAGTTCCTGAATTGGATTTCCTATCAATCTTACATCCCCCAAAGTCTGAGTCTGAATACCCTGCCAACTCAAAGTTGTCATCAGCTGGGTACCATAACCCTACTTGCAAGGTTCCTTTGAGATATTTAAGGATTTTCTTAGCAGTCTCCAGATGAGTTTTCCTGGGATTAGATTGGAATCTTGCACATACCCCAACTGCAAAGGCTATGCTGGCCTACTTGCAGTGAGATAGAGAAGAGATCCAATCAGTCCACGATACTCCGTTGCATCCATGGGTATCCCCTGCTCATCTGAATCCATAGAGAAGTTAGTTGCCATAGGTATTTTAACTTCTCTACTAGTAGTCATCCCAAATTTCTCAATAAGATCCTTAGCATATTTAGACTGATGTATAAAAATACCCTTACTCATCTGTTTAATCTGTAAGCCAAGAAAATATGTTAATTCACCCATCATTGACATTTCAAACCTGTTTTTCATGAGAATACTAAACTCTTCACATAATTTCAGATTAGGTGAACCAAAGATTATGTCATCTACATAAATTTGAACTAATAAGATGTTACCATCTACTTCCTTTCTAAACAAAGTTCTATCAATCTTACCTTTTGAAAAACCATTTGATGTCAAGAAATCAGATAAGGTATTATACCAAGCCCTGGGAGCTTGTTTCAGTCCATATAGAGTTTTGTTGAGTTTGTAGACCTTGTTATTGATCTTAAACCCAGGAGACTGCTCCACAGAGACTTCCTCAAGCAACACACCATTAAGGAATGCAGACTTAACATCCATTTGAAAGACTTTGAAAGATTTATATGCAGCAAATGCCAAGAACAACCTTATTGCTTCTAATCTGGCAACTGGAGCATAAGTTTCATCATAGTCTATCCCCTCAGACTGTGAATAACCTTGAGCTACCAATCTTGCCTTATTACGAACAATAATGTTGTTCTCATCTGTTTTGTTTTTAAACACCCATTTGGTGCCTATAATCTTTCTATGTAAGGGTCTTTCCACTAATTCCCAAACATTTTGCCTTTCAAACTGATGCAGTTCTTCCTGCATGGCTGTTATCCAGTTTGGATCAGATAGAGCTTCCTCAATAGACTTGGGTTCAAGAAGCGACACATAACAGCTGAACAGACTTTCAAAGTCCAGCATCATTCGTGTCTGCACACTACTAGATGGGTCTCCTATAATCTGATCAGATGGATGGTAGCTTCTCATCCTTTTGCCTCTATGAGTAGAAGGATCCTCATCTTGAGACTCAGTAGGCAACTCCTCTGACACAGATTTACAGGAATCATTATCAGAAGATGAATAATAGACTACCTCTTTAGCTATGAGATAGACTTCATCATCTGATCCGAAATCAGATGAGGATGATGATGATGATGATGATTTTCTTGACTCCTTTTCTTTAGCTAAAAGAGTCCTTTGATCTGCAAATCTCCTGTCTCTCTCTTTCCTTTTCTCTTCCCTTTTTTAGGAGTCAGCTGAGGACAATCATAGCTGAAGTGTCCTGGCTTGTTGCATGTGTAGCAAGTGTCACTCCTATCTGATTTAGGGCTGGATGGATTTCTTTTGACAGGGGATTTGAATCTTCTCGTCTGGCTCCTACTCTTGTCATCATCTGTAGACTCATCTTCCTTTCTTCTTGATTTGGATCTCGATCTGTCCTTACCTACAAATCTCAATTTATTTCGTTTATACTTCATCCTTAATCTGTCATACCTTTTGGTGAGCAGAGCCATATACTCCTTCAGAGATAGGTCAGCTCCTACAGATTCAGTTGACATCTTGTCTTCTTTGCTGACAAAGGCAACAGACTTAGATGAGGTGCTCGACTCCATCTCATCCTCTTTATCTTCTATTTGAATGTCATACTCTAAAGCTTTAAGGTGAGAGAATAAGGTATGGTGAGTAATATAAGATAAATTTTGAGTTGCTTTAAGGATATTGGATTTTTCTCTCCATCTCTTGGTTAAAGACCTCAGTATCTTGTTATTAATCTCCTTCTCTGTATAGTTCTTTCCCAGATCAGCTGCTTTGTTGAGGAGATTCGTCAACCTTACATCTAGCTGATCTACAGTTTCATTTTCCTTCATCTTGAAGGTATCAAAGGCGTGTAATACAGACTGCAGCTTATTCTCTTTTACTTGATCTGATCCTTCACAAACATTTGTCAGAGTCTGCCACATTTCTTTGGCTGTTTTGCATCTCTTAACCTTCTCAATCCAGTCTTTACTCAGAGTCTCAATGATTTCAGTTCGAGCTACTTGATCTAGAATGTGGATTTTCCTTTCATCATTTGTCAGTTCACTCTTTTTCTCTTGTCTGACTCTCGATTCAGCTGATTCAGTACCACTGCTAGTGCCCCCATGATAAAATTTTATAGGTTCTTCTTCAAGAACCTCCTCCATTCTATCATGGATAGCCTTGAGATGATTTTCCATCCTGAATTTTCAATAATCATAATCTTCAATTGAAAATTCAGGAAGATTCCTGGATTTCTTGCTCTTGCCTGAAGACATGATGAGATAGAAAACCAAAATACTCCACAAACTTGTTGTGTTCTTTACAGCTTTCTTTACTTACCAGTTCTTAATCAGTTTTCAAACAAGTCCAAATTCAGATTCTTAATCAGAAAGCTTTTGATCCATAAAAGATTGAGTTTAAATTTGTTTTCCGCTGTGTGAACTTTGATATCTTGAATTGATTTTCTAATATTTGAAAAAGTTTGAAAATCTATTCAACCCCCCCCCCCCCTTCTAGATTTTCCCTAGAGGGTTATCTCATGTTCTTTGTTAAATACTCAATCCGTGAGACCAATAATATCTAACTGTGTCAGTGCAAAAGAAGCTTGAGATCATTTACAAGAGCATTGTGAGGGGTCTGATAGTGTTCGTAGAATAAAACTACGAATGCTAGGCACGAAGTTCGAGAACCTAAGAATGAAGGAAGATGAAATCATTTCATCTTACAATGAACGTGTCACGGAGATTGCCAATGAAGCTCAACTGCTTGGAGATCCTATTTCTAATACCAGGTTAGTACATAAGATTTTACGTTCTTTTCCTAAAAGATTTGATGCAAAAATTTGTGCTATAGAAGAAGCGAAGGACACTGATACATTAAGTCATAATGAGCTTATAAGCATTCTTAAGACCTATGGGATCAACTTCATCCAACCAGAGGAGAATGATGGTAAGAAGGTTGTTGTTTACAAAGGAGAAGCATCCACAAGTGATGAACATCAATCTTTTGTTATTGAGATTGATTCTGATGAGGATGTGACGGACCTATGCTGTAACAATCTTGACAACATCGCCCTGTTGACAAAGAAGTTTAACTCCTACTTGAGGAAAACGATGAGCAGATCCAAGGGTAATATCCAACCAAAGATCTAAATCAACACAATACCTACCCCTGAAAGAAGGAGAGAACAGAGTCAATCAAGGCAAATTGAAAGAGGTAGTAAACCAAGGTATGATCCTGAATACAGAAAATCAGTTAAGTGTGATGCATGCACTAGATTTGGACACTATGCAAATGAGTGTGCAAATACCAGACTTAGGAAAAAACTGAATTTTAATGCTACCTTAAGTGATGACTCAGATGATGAAAATGATGATTCAAAAAATAAGGAACTTGCTTTTTATGCTAAAATTGATTATAATGACTCTCTGGATGATGATCTGGATGACTCTGACTCAGATGTTACATCAGATGTTACAACATTCGAAGCAACATCAGATCAAATTTCTCAAGATTTGAACAGTTTTGTTGGGTGTGTTGATGAAACAGATAACACTTCTGAAGAAACAAGAATTGATGAATCTGACTATAAAAATTTGTTACACAAATGTGCTGAACAAGATCAATCTCTAAAGTCTCTAACTAAAGAGAATGATGATTTGAAAGAAACAATAACTAAACTAGAAATCATACTCACCAGAAGAGATTTGGAAATTTCTAAGCTAAAAGAGGAACTGAAAGGAACTTCTTTAAGTTTTAAGAAATATACCAAAAGTTCATCTGATATGAATGATGCTCTAGTAATTGGTCAGTCTAATAAATTTGGTTTAGGATATAAAAATAAAACATCTTCTATGTTTGAGAATCCTGTGAAATTTGTGAAAGCCAAAACTTATGCCATGGTAAAAAGTTGAGGTTCAAACAAAGACTGACAAGAAGAAACAAGCAGAAAAGAAGTATGCATGTCATTATTGTGATGAAATTGGTCATATTCGCCCTTATTGTTTGAAAAGACTGAAAGATCTGAAAGATGCTAAAATGTTGTCTAAAATGTTTTCACATTCTAAGCAACATGTGTCAAAAACAGTCTCTAAAAAGAAGGTTAAAGTTGTCTGTAACATGGTTTACTCTTCTCTGAAAGCATGTGTTCCAGGTTTATGGTATTTTGATAGTGGTTGTTCTAGACATATGACTGGTCAAATCAACTTCTTATCTTAATATGAATCTTTTAATGGTGGAACCGTAACATATGGTGGTGGTACTAAAGGAAAAATCATTGGAAAATGAACTTTAAAAGTTTAAGGTTTTCCTAAGATAAAAAATATTTTGCATGTTGATGGCTTACTTGCTAATTTGATTAGTATAAGTCAATTATATGATGATGATTTGTATGTAAAATTTGACAAAAACTCATGTTATGTTCTTGACAAAAATAATGAATGTTTGATGACTGGTAATAGGTCAACAAATAATTGTTATTTAATTGGAAAAAAAACGTGTGTAATTTGGCAAAACATGATGAAAATGTCTTATGACATCAAAGATGGGGACATACAAATTACAAGAACATAAGAAAACTGGTTAAAACAGAAGTTGTGCTAGGATTGCCTAAACTAAAGTTTGACAATACTGCTGTATGTGGTCCATGCCAAAAAGGTAAGCAAGTAAGAATGTCGCACAAAATGTTGTCACATTATTCGACAATTCGCTGTTTTGAATTACTGCATATGGATCTGATGGGTCCAATGGAAACTGAAAGCATTGGTGGTAAGAAGTACTCACTTGTTGTGGTTGATGATTACTCACGGTATACATGGATTAAATTTTTGAGAGAAAAATCAGAAGCTTTTAATGCTTTTAAAATTCTTTACAAAAGATTTAAAATTGTTTACAACTTAAAAGTTAGCAGGATTAGATCTGGTCATGGTAGGGAATTTGAAAATAGCATGTTTACTAATTTTTTTGAAAGAAAAGGTATATTGTATGAGTTTTTTTCACCTAAAACTTCACAACAAAATGGGATTGCTGAAATGAAAAATCGAACTTTACAAGAAATGGCTAGAGTCATGTTTACATCTAAGAATCTTGCTAAAAGATTTTGGGCTGAAGCATTGAATATAGCATGTCGTATTTCTAATAGAGTTTTTCTGAGATCTGGTTCTAATCAAACTTCATATGAGATTCTGAACAATAGAAAACCAAATGTGAAATATTTTCATGTGTTTGGTTGTGTGTGTTATATTCTGAATGATAGGGATCAACTTCACAAGTTTGATTCAAAAAGTGATAAAGGTTTTTTCTTAGGTTATTCTAGAAATAGTAAAGCCTATATAATTTTTAACCTTAGAACTTGATTGGAGAGTATAGGGCAAGAGTTATTAGGACCAATCAACAAAATATCGAACCCAAAGGAAAAAGTATGCACATGAGGTCCTAGAAATACGAGTTCTTAGTGACTAGAGTTGCAACAATGGTTTGGCACAAAAATAACAAAAACACTTGCAAAAATACAAAATAACAACAAGCGAACAAATGATCGAACACTTAGGATGCGATAACAAAACAACAAAAAATGGTGGGATAGGGGTGCTAGGATTAACATCCATCAATGAATCATCAATCAACAAGCTACAATTGAATCAAATTGCAAATCAACTAAGATAGAAAGCATAAACCATAATAAAATTAATCACTCCATTAAAATCACAATGCCTAATGTGAGTATCCTTAGTCTTTCCCATCTCTCAATGTAGAAATCCCCAATTCATACAATCATGCAAAATTGAAACTCGATTAACACCTAATCACGTTAGCTCAACTCTCGCCTATTGCTAGGGTGATTAACCATTAATCTAAAGAGACAACTGTACATGAAGCACAATGAAGAATCACAATTAGGTAGAAAACTAACGTGAGTATCCTTAGTGCAACTAATCTCTCGATTCCGAAGCACCCAATCCACACATTCATACACAATTATCCCGGATCACGTTAACGCAACTCTCGTCTATAGCTAGGGTGATCAAACACTAATCTAAAGAGATAATTATGCATGAAGCACAAATGAGAATCACAATTAGTAAGCAATCTACTCAATTGATCTCCAATCATCAACAATCATAGCATCATCAATCAAATCATCATCAATTTCAATTAACCCAAGCACAAGAGAGTTAGCCCAGGTGAAATCCATGGGAAGAAGATAGAATTGATCAAACACAAAGCAAATCACAACAATTAAGAAATTAAAGAGACAAAAGAGGAAAAACATCACCAATTGATCTTCAATCAACAAAAATAAGAATGCTTGAGTCTTCAATATCAATCTCCAAATGAATTACAAGCTTGAATTGAAAGAATTACAATAATCAAATACTAACATATGCTAATCTAGCAACAATCAATGGAAATCTAAATCTAATTCTAACTTCTACTCTAATCTATAAGAGAAATTGGCTTGAGGCCTGAGAAATCGCCCCAAAAACGCTACTAACTGCTATTAACTAAGTGTGTCCCTGCTCTCTCTGAACTGCCCTGTTTTAAATACGAATTTTTGGAAAAACCTCCCCCTCGAGTCGAGGGTAAGGCCTCGACTCGAGGTCCTTGCCTTTTTCACCTCCCTCGACTCGAGGGTCATGCCTCGAGTCGAGACTGCTGCCATTTTCCGAATTTGATCCTTTTCTGCATACCCCTCGACTCGAGGCTCTTGCTCCTCGACCAGAGCTCGAGTCAAGGGCACTTTTCTCGCGCGGGGCTTCGGCCCCGACCCCCATTTTCGTCCCGTATGATCATCTCTTCATTCTAAGCCTAATGGTACTCTCGGTTTGGAAAAATTCCACCGATTACCTGCAAAATGGACTAAAAATAGGCCCTAAAAACATGTATCAATTCACTCCAATCATACCCCCAAACTTGAATTGTTGCTCGTCCTCGAGCAACGTAGAAACTAAGAACAAAGGAGTGAATTGATTGCAATTATGTCACATGGCACCATAAACGAAAAATAAGACCATCGAACTCATCAATGAACACTTGTATCAATGCAACTATCCTCTAGTCATCAAGATGAATCATGCTCAAACAAATGCTCAATCAAATACTCAACACATTGCTCCTTCCATGGAGTGTTTCACTCTTCACTCAAGTGTATCAAGGTAATAAGCACTCAATCATCAAATTCAGAACAAGTACACCATATGCTTGCCACAAGACTTAATCTCAATCAAAATCACTTGAGATCAATCAAGAATCAAAGAGGTCTTCCTTCTAGGTTGTAATGTAGGCTCTTTGGAAAGGTGGGATGTTTTTGGATAAGAGTGACTAAATAGTAGATACTTGAATGTAAGCTAATCAATACAAATGCACAATCTCTTCTCTTTCATCTAGCACACTTTTTCTTTTGAACTTCAATGATCAATCCACCAGTCACTCGAGCTTTCTCTTTTTAAGCTCACAAATTGAATTTTTCTTCACTTCAATGTCACTTTTTCACAATTCAATCTTTTCACAACCTTTCTTTTCTTTTATGCTTTATCCATCACTTAGCTCATCATCTTCCCACACTTAGCAATCAAATCACCATCATTAGCCAACATTCAAGCTCAACTAAATATAGGACAAGAAAGGCTCATAAAAATAGGCTAAAATGGTTTCAATCTCACTTGGCTTGGCAAAAAAAATAAGGATCATAAGGCTCAACATGGCTCACTAAGGAAATAAAATGTATTTGGTGGGAAAAATATTTGGCAAAGTGACTAATCATATCAAACATTGCCTCTTATCACTTTCAAGACATCACACAAAGATCAATATCAACAAGTCTAGTGGCAAGTTCTAGCATACAAATCATGAATGATGCACTCACAAAGGATTAATATCAACCGTATAACATGTACGATTATTAAGGCACAAAAGCTCACGGGCTACAATTGAGCAATGAATTAAGCATCATCAATCACATTCATCTTCACACAATAAATCAAGAAAGCTAGCTTCAAGCTACAAATCTACTCATGATCAAATCAAAATCCAATAAGCCTTGCAAATCAACACAAGTGCTCATATACATAAATCCATACATACTCACTACCACAAGAATGATACTAAAAGATATGGCAATAAAGTCACAATTAAGCTCAAGACACATCTAGCCCCAAAAATAGATGCAAGAAATCCCAGATACCAATATAGCTTAATCAACAATAAGCAATAAGTTCAACAAACACCATAATCATATAAGAGCACAAAAGATAGACAAAGAAAGAGAAACACCTCCCCCTAACTTAGACAAGTCTAAGTTTGAAAGGAAGTGTTGTACCAATAAGCTTTTAAACTCCATCTTTCTTCAAGCATGTGTAGGACTCTTCAAGCTTTAATGCACTTTCCTTCTTGATCTTGCATTTCCTTGCAATTCCAATCGCTTTCTCAGTCCACGTAGTGAGCATACCTACAATCGGGCATAAGAATCTTCAAATAATTACCACTAAGAGATGCAAGAACCAAATAACGACCAACACCCCCCAAACTTGAATGATAACATGAATTCAAGGTTTAGAATGAGAGTGATAAAAATATATGCAACTTCTAATGGTATCAACATTAAGCTCAAAAATCCACATAAGCTCCATAGCAAAATATGCAATTCAACCTCCTAGGGCATGAGCAATTAAATTCCCAAGCCAATTCTCCCAAAACAAAACAAAAACAAAAAGAACAAAAAGAAAAGGATGGGTTGCCTCCCATCTAGCGCTATTTTTATTGTCCTTTGCCGGACTTATTTCTTCACTTCGACGTCCTTCATCGGAATGGCCATGGGTAGCGGTCCTCCTTGCCATTGTATCTCAATCTTTGAGCTTCATAATCTAGGAGGTCCACATAATAGATAGGCCAACCACCCATATATATCTTGAACATTATTCTTGTTGGATTCGCCTCTTGCTCTCTCGCCATCCTCCTTCTCCATTCCTTTTTCCAAAGGATGCCCAAGCAATTCCTTAATGCTTTCCTATAGTCAAAGTGCACAAGAGGTAAAATAAAAACATTAGAAGCATCATTTTCAATAAAAGTATGAATTGAAGAGTTTGAAAGTATAGAGATGCTCATTTCAATCTTCAATTCTTCATTTGGTGCTTCGAGATTTGCTTCCTCATTAAAGCTCATGTCCATCAATGGACATTCCTCTTCCTCACTTTTGACAAAGGAATTCTTCCTTTCATCCTCATTGCTTGGACCCTCTACTACATCTCTTCTTTCACTTTCTTCCTCCCCTTCTTTTTCTTGATTCTCCATGATGGTTAAGTTCTTCACTTGGCGTAGGAAATATTTGAGTTGACTTTTAATAAACGTGAAAGGAACTTCGGCGATCTCCATGTTCCCCTCTATCCATGAATTAACCTTTGACTTGGTCTCATACATTTCTTCGTACAAGGGAAGCATTTCATCACACCTAGGGTCATTTTCCTTAAACTTTTCCAACAAAGCTCCAAGCATCTCTAGCAATATAGCTCTCACATCATGGAGTCCCCATTCTTCAATTTGAGGAGAAGCTTGTGGCATTGGATAGTCATTCTCATAGCTCCTCCTATCATCATAATAATCACCTCCCGATGCTCCTTGACACTCAAATCCATGACATGGATCAAATGTTTGATCATAAGGCTCATAGTATGGAAACACCTCTTGAGGTTGGGGAGGAATTTCTTCATATCTCCAATCTTCATGATTGGATGGAACTTGTTGCAAATGAGAATTATCTTCAAAGCTCATCCAATTATTGTATCCAAATTCTTCAAAGTGTGGAGAATACACTCTACCATCTTGATAATACTCTTGATTCCACATGTATGAGTTGTATCCTTCCATCTAGACAAGATAAGCAAGTATCAAATCCCAACAAAAATAACAAAACAAACAAAAACACAAAGGCAACAAGTAGTCACTTCAAACAATTCCTAGGTCTCACTTAAGGCGCAAAAAGTAATTCCTCGGCAACGGCGCCATTTGATTGGAGAGTATAGGGCAAGAGTTATTAAGACCAATCAATAAAATATCGAACCCAAGGGAAAAAGTATGCACATGAGGTCCTAGAAATACGAGTTCTTAGTGACTAGAGTTGCAACAATGGTTTGGCACAAAAACAACAAAAACACTTGCAAAAATACAAAATAACAACAAGCGAACAAATGATCGAACACTTAGGATGCGATAACAAAACAACAAAAAATGGTGGGATAGGGGTGCTAGGATTAACATCCATCAATGAATCATCAATCAACAAGCTACAATTGAATCAAATTGCAAATCAACTAAGATAGAAAACATAAACCATCATGAAATTAATCACTCCATTAAAATCACAATGCCTAATGTGAGTATCCTTAGTGTTTCCCATCTCTCAATGTAGAAATCCCCAATTCATACAATCATGCAAAATTGAAACTCGATTAACACCTAATCACGTTAGCTCAACTCTCGCCTATTGCTAGAGTGATTAACCATTAATCTAAAGAGACAACTGTACATGAAGCACAATGAAGAATCACAATTAGGTAGAAAACTAACGTGAGTATCCTTAGTGCAACTAATCTCTCGATTCCAAAGCACCCAATCCACACATTCATACACAATTATCACCCGATTAATCCCGGATCACGTTAGCGCAACTCTCGTCTATAGCTAGGGTGATCAAACACTAATCTAAAGAGATAATTATGCATGAAGCACAAATGAGAATCACAATTAGTAAGCAATCTACTCAATTGATCTCCAATCATCAACAATCATAGCATCATCAATTAAATCATCATCAATTTCAATTAACCCAAGCACAAGAGAGTTAGCACATGGTGAAATCCATGGGAAGAAGATAGAATTGATCAAACACAAAGCAAATCACAACAATTAAGAAATTAAAGAGACAAAAGAGAAAAAACATCACCAATTGATCTTCAATCAACAAAAATAAGAATGCTTGAGTCTTCAACACCAATCTCCAAATGAATTACAAGCTTGAATTGAAAGAATTACAAGAATCAAATACTAACCTATGTTAATCTAGCAACAATCAATGGAAATTTAAATCTAATTCTAACTTCTACTCTAATCTATAAGAGAAATTGGCTTGGGGCCTGAGAAATCGCCCCAAAACCGCTACTAACTGCTATTAACTAAGTGTGTCCCTGCTCTCTCTGAACTGCCCTGCTTTAAATACGAATTTTTGGAAAAACATCCCCCTCGATTCGAGGGTCAGGCCTCCACTCGAGGTCCTTGCCTTTTTCACCTCCCTCGACTCGAGGGTCATGCCTCGAGTCGAGACTGCTGTCATTTTCCGAATTTGATCCTTTTCTGCATACCCCTTGACTCGAGGCTCTTGCTCCTCGACCAGAGCTCGAGTCCAGGGCATTTTTCTCGCGCGGGGCTTCGGCCCCGACCCCCATTTTCGTCCCGTATGATCGTCTCTTCATTCTAAGCCTAATGGTACTCTCGGTTTGGCAAAATTCCACCGATTACCTGTAAAATGGACGAAAAACATCAAAATCTGACAAATAATACATTTTAGGCAAAAGAGTGATACTTTTCATATTTATGCACAAAAATCAACACCTTAGCTCACTTTTTGCACTAAAATAGGCCCTAAAAACATGTATCAATTCACTCCAATCAGAACTAACACTGTTCAAGAATCTGTTAATGTTGTGTTTGATGATGATAAAAAGCTTACAAATGACAATAATGAAGAAAATGTGTCTGATGTTACTGAAGTTCAAGATAATCAGCTAAAATCAGAGAATGTGTCACCGAATGTTACAACATCTGGTACAACATCCCCTGAAACTTCAGCAGATTTATCTCAGAACAATCAGTATACACCAAAGCTGAATTCATCTAGTCGTATAATCAAAAATCTGTTGGAACCACCGGATCGCCGACTCTAATTGATTATCTAATTCGGGATCACATGCATAAAATGCAGCGGAAAAATAAAACATACCTATTCACCTTAATTGGTGAAATCGAACCAGTTCTAAGGCCAGAACTGCAGATCAAGGATGACCCACGAACCTCACGATCTTCTGTCGTATCCCTATCCCTTTTCCTTGGACGTCGAGTGGTCGACGATCCTCCAAGGAATCAGAATCCGCCTCTCTCCGATCTCACGTTTTTTTCACACGTCTAGAGGCTCTGATGTAGGGTTTATTTATAGGCTACAACAGGGACCCTAAGGAGGAATTAGGGTTGGGCCTCCTGATGGGCCTAAATGTCTTGTGTTCTATCTGAACACTCTACTTAAGCCCATCAATTATAACTCAGTCCACTAAAGAGTTATAATTGAATTACTGTCCTAATCCCATATTATAATATGGGCTCCTTTATTATGTGTACGTTTATTTTCCCATGTTTAAGATATCGAATGTCCATAAATTAATAAAGTTACTGACAACTTAATTAATTTACATCTAATTCCAAGAGTAGTACCACTCATCTTTATTATCATGTCGGATTAAATCCACCTGCAGGGTTTACATGATAATCTTTATGAGCTCCTCAAGGGGACATCATCATCCTAAATAATTAGGACACAGATTCTTTCTATAATCAACAACACACCATATAAACAGTGCTATCTCCCAATTCACCAAGCCTATTGATTTAATAAATCTCACTCATTTGTAAATCAAAGAAATATACACTGAGTACACGTGCCCATTATTATATAGGGATTAAGAAGACATACATCCATAATAACAGAGGTCTTGTCCTTTTATGTAGTCAGTACAAATTGAACAACCTCATATGGTCTTGCTTAATACATACAAAATATACTAGTGCAATTTTATAGTCAAGATAGACTAATACCAAATTACACCACAACCGTTCCAATGGTTTGTCCAAATTCATCTTGGTTGTGAGCTCTTATTTATAATCTATAAGGAACTAATAGAATGATCTTCTGTGTGACACCACACACCATGTTATCTACAATATAGATTAATCTGGACAAAAACAATGATATATATAACAATCATAAAAAGCAAGTATTTTGATCATAAATAATCTCATATCAAAAAGATGTTCATACAATAAGCTAGGTTTATAGTATACATCTTAACAAAATCATCCACAAAGACAGATCATTGGTGATGTTTCAGTTGGTGTACAAACCAGAAGGAAAGTAAGTTCAAAAGAGCATGCAGATTTGGTAAGATCAATATGTATGTCTTCTCTGTGTAATATTGTTAATGCAGAGTGCTACTATTCTGAAATTGAACCTAAAAACGTTACTGAAGCATTAAAAGATGAAAATTAGATTAATGTTATGCATGAGGAACTTAATCAGTTTGAAAAGGATGATGTTTGGACACTAGTTCCAAGGCCTGATAATGTCAATGTCATTGGAACTAAGTGGATTTTTAGAAATAAAACTGATAAGTCTGGTAACATTGTTAGAAACAAAGGTAGGTTAGTTGCACAACGGTATACACAAGTTGAAGGTATTGATTTTGATGAAACATTTGCACCTGTTGCTAGGATAGAATCTATTAGATTATTGCTAGCAATTGCATGTTTTATTGACATTAAACTTCACCAAATGGATGTTAAAGCTGCATTTTTAAATGACATTTTGTTAGAAGAAGCATATGTTGAACAACCTAAAGGATTTGAAAACCCACAATTTCCTGATCATGTGTACAAGCTAAAGAAAGCACTCTATGGCCTAAAACAAGCTCCTAGAGCATGGTATGGTAGACTTACTGACTTTCTTTTGCAATTTGATTTTATTAGAGGAATGACTGATAATACCTTGTTCATCAAACAAACTGGAGAAGATTTACTAATTGCTCAGATATATGTTAATGATATAGTTTTTGGTTCAACTTGTGATAAAATGTTAAACAATTTTGTTAAAGCAATGACTGCAATATTTGAGATGAGTATGGTTGGGGATCTGAATTACTTTTTAGGTCTTCAAATCAAACAAGAAAAAGATGGTATTTTCTTCTCACAAAGCAAATATGCTAAAAACTTGGTGAAAAGGTTTGGTTTGGAGAATTCTAAGGTAATGAAAACACTTATGGGATCTACACAGAAATTGTGTAAAGACAATGCTGGACAAGAAATTGATCCAACACTGTATAGATCCATGATAGGTAGTCTTCTTTACTTAACTTCTAGTAGACCAAATATCATGTATAGTGTTTGTGTTTTTGCCAGGTACCAAGCATGTCCAAAGGAATCACACCTGAATGTTGTTAAGAGAATCATAAGATATGTTGCAGGTACAAGTGATCTAAGCATTTGGTATACAAAGGACACAAATAACACACTTGTGGGATATAGTGATGCTGATTGGGCTGGAGACATAGATGACCGAAACAGTACGAGTGGTGGCTGTTTCTACATGGGAAACAACCTGATTTCATGGCACAGTAGAAAGCAGAACTGTGTTTCACAATCCACTGTAGAATCTGAATACATCACGGCAGGAAGTTGTTGTACACAACTTCTATGGTTGAGTAAGATGTTTCATGATTATGGTATTAAAAGTGATATTTTAACTATGTATTGTGATAACACTAGTGCTATTAATATTTCAAAAAATCCAGTACAACATTCACTCACTAAGCACACTAGTATAAGACATCATTTTATAAGAGATTTAGTAGAGAAAAATATTGTTAAGTTAGAGTATGTACCCACTGAAAATCAATTTGCTGATATTTTCACTAAAGCTCTTGACCATGAGAGATTCTCATTTCTGAGGAAATCTCTTGGTATGTGCACTATCTAAATAAAGTTAGATAGATGTTGTTACAAATGTTGTAACATATGTGACAACATCACGGGTACAGTGTGTAATTTGGTTAATTTTGGACTTTTCTTGATTAATTAATTCCTCTGAAAAATGAATTTGAATCATAATTGATGTTGTATAGCTATAAAGAGGTCTCACACTTCTCAAATGCAATTGAAAAAGAAATTAGAAAGAAAAAACACTCAAGATGTACTAATTCACTGAGTAACTATGGAGCACGGAGTTCGCTACTACGATGTCTTCTTTTCAAAAGGTGATTAGTGATACATCAATATGCTCACAAATCCATTGAGTAACTATAGGGCACGGAGTTCGCGACTACGATGCACTCTTTTAAAAAGATGGATCAATATGTGATTAAAAGTGCTAGAAAAACTGAAAAATGATTTATTTGCAACATTGGAAAATTTTTCTAAGGAAAAACTAGTGTTGAAGTGTGTGTTCCAATTTTGAGTACAACATCAGGAGAGTTTTGAATTTATTTTAATTAATTAATTAATTATGTTTGAGTTCTTAATTTGACTAGGTCATACACTAAACCCACTACTACCTTAATTTAGATAATGTCGTGTAGTTTTTAATTAATTAGGTTAATTAGTTTGATTTTTTCTGAAAGTTTTTTAACCCATGATTTTATCCTTTGATATTAGGAGATCATGGATTTAATATTTTAAACTACCTGGGTTCTTATTTATTCCAGATTTTTCTTTATGGGTCTATACAAATAACTGCTACTTTATTGTTTCTCTATATAATTCTCAAATTTAATGTTGTTCTGAATACTAAAGCATAGAAGTGATCACTGTTCATTATTTTTCCAAATTTTACATAAGTGTTCGACTATTGTCTTCTTTTGTCAACTTAAATTGAATATTTTAATACTCTATTTAAGTGGAAATGACAGGGAACCCAAAAGACTCACACATTCAAACTTCTCCCTCAAACGAAACCTCACCAAACTCTCAATCCAACCTCAATCTACTCGCTGAAATGACCACAAACCCTAATGCTGCGATTGTTGCTGAATCATCTACTACCACATCACCTCATATGCCATTGATCGATGCTTACCCTCTGAACATTCACATACCCACTGAAGCATCGAGTGCACAGGCAGAAACCATCGCTAAAAAGCTTGCTCAAAACCTAAAAGGGGCACCAAGCGTTCCTGAGCTCACAATCGGCTCTCCAACGGTTAATGTGTCTCAATACCTCACCACTCAAACTAACCCTACTCCAACACCTACTCCCATTCCTGAAAACCCTCAATCGACCACTGTAAAAGTCGATGCTACTGCAATTGTTGCAGAGTATGCTGAAGCAGGTGACACTGTTATGGAGGATGCACCCACTGTTGAAACCAGCAAAGGGAAGAGTCCACTTGCCTAGGAGGAGAACATTTCTGAGCACACTGACTCATCAATGTTAGAGGACTCAGAACCGATGAAGCTAGCTGCTACTGCTAAGGCCGCGAAGGGGAAAAGGAAGAGAAGCCCTCTCCTAAACCAAGAAGGCGACCGTGACGTGTGTTTACGAGGGTTGATTACTCAGAATCATCAAGGAAAAAGAAGCCTACTATGGGTTCAGTTGCAAATAAACCGATTAAGGCATTCTCTGACTCGGATTCTGAAATTTTTGATATGCAACGTGGTGAACAAGCTGTTGACACTGATGATGGTGACTCTGATGAGAATGTACCACAGATGAAGCTGAAAATGAGGCAACAAAGGCGATCCAAGAAGAAAGAGGACAATGTTGTACCTGATGCTGGAACAAGTGCAGCAGCACCTAATCCAGATGACAACAGTGATGACTCTGAGGAGAAATCAAGCGAAGAATCTAATCATTCTGAGAAAGAAGGTACTGATACTGAACTCCCTGTTGGTGATGAAAATAATAGTGAATTTGAGGATTCTAGTGATGATTCGGATGCTGAAACTTTTGATCAAAAAGTTACTAAGTTGAGTAATAGGAAATTGTTGATTGAAAGAAAGATTGATGTTGCTGAATTTGAGTCTAAGGGATTAGTAAGATACTTAGAAGAAAGAAATTTGATGCATGCTGTTACTTTTGCTGATTCTTTTTTGACTAATTGGGTTTATGAGTTCTATGCAAGTTTGAAAAAGGGACATGGGAGAAGAAATTCTCATTGGTACGGGTCTGTACGATTTAGGGGGAGAGATGTTCCATTCACACCTGAACTGACCAATTCCTTCCTCCATATTGATCACATGGATGAAGAAGATGTACCTCCTATGGATGAGGTAATTCAAACTTTGACTAGTAGTAGAATAATTAGGTGGCAGAGACATATGCTTGCTGCTCACTTGACATCTCTATATTCTGTTATTCATAAGTTATTATGTATAATTGGATCCCTTCTACAAATTCGACCAAAGTGACTAAGGACCAGACTATACTGATGTTTAGAATTAGTGTTATGAAGAGATTTAATTTGGGGCTGGTAATTTTCCATCTCTTAATGAAGTTTGCTGGGAATATTTCTGAGAAAGGGAACCTTCCTTACCCGAATTTGATTTATGGCTACTTGAGGAGTCATGGTTTTCAACCTAGCAGAAATGAGTTGTTGAGGGGGAGGGTTACTTTGATGAATATCTCACTTGTTTTGCTGAGTGGAAACAGGGTAACTGATTTACCAATACCAGATCCTAATGCTGAGGAGAATGTTGCTCCTGATGCTTCACATAATGTTGTTCCTGATCCTGTTCCTGATGTTGTCCCAGATGCTGCTCCACATGTTGTTCCACATGTTGCTCCACAAAATCCTAATTATCCTGCTGGTTTTATGAACTTTAATGAAAATTTTATTCGCAGGCAATTGGAAGTGTTACAGGAATCAATCAATGAACTTCAATTTTTGAAGGATTATTGGTTGAGATTACTTTCTGTTACCACAGGGGGAGTACCAGTTGGTGTTCGTGCTCGTGGTGTTGTAATCGAGGAGATTCCTGTTGCTGATGCAAATCCCGGTGGAGGTGGTGATGCAGCTGGACTTGATGTTGATGCTGCTGCTGATGTTGTTGCAAACTTTGCAACAGTGGAACTTGCTGATGAAGATGAAGATGTTGCTGACCTTTACGGTAATTTTCCAGATCAGATGACCTGATGATATGCTGTTTCACAGGGGGAGATTTGTGATAGGGGAAGCTGTGTGCAAGTCCTTGAAGCTGCAGCTGTGAAATATTTTACAGCAATATTCGGCCTTCCCTTACACTAATTATTGTCCCTTGTAAATCAGTTTGATACATTTCCTTAGTAGACTCTGATTTTGTTTCTATGGCTCTGATACTGTTTTATCTACTTAGGCTCTGATACTAGTTTCATGATTTTGAAGCATTGCTCTGATACTGATTTCATGTTCTAGTTAATGCTCTGGTACTGATTCTATATTTTGATTAGATGTTGATACTAATCTGTGAGATTCTCTGTCATACATACATTACTGACTTATATATACTTTGACATATATACATCAGGTGTGTTGTAGCAGAAAGGTCAAATTGGGGGAGATTGTTGATGTCGCATGTGATGTTATTACATATTCTACTGTTGGAACCACCAGATTGCCGACTCTAATTGATTATCTAATTCGGGATCACATGCATAAAACGCAGCAGAAAAATAAAACATACCTATTCACCTTAATCGGTGAAATCGAACCAGTTTTAAGGTCAAAACTGCGGATCAAGGATGAGCCACGAACCTCACGATCTTCTGCCGTATCCCTATCCCTTTCCCTTGAACGTCGAGTGGTCGACGATCCTCCAAGGAATCAGAATCCGCCTCTCTCAGATCTCACATTTTTTCTCACGTCTAGAGGCTCTGATGTAGGGTTTATTTATAGGCTATAACAGAGACCATAAGGAGGAATTAGGATTGGGCCTCCTGATAAGCCTAAACGTCCTGTGTTCAATCCGAACACTCAACTTAAGGCCATCAATTATAACTCGGTCCACTAAAGAGTTATAATTGAATTACCGTCCTAATCCCATATTATAATATGGGCTCCTTTATTATGTGTACGTTTATTTCCCCGTGTTTAAGATATCGAATGTTCATAAATTAAATAAGGGCAAAATCTTGTGTGAAGCAGTTTTATAGTATGAAATTAATACCATTAGAATCATTTACTGATACCATAACATCTATTTAGTGATACCATTACACTTATAAACTGATATCACAGTATAAAATGGTTATGATATCAGCAAATGATTCTAATAGTATCAGTGAGTGATTCTAATGGTACCAGTTTCATACTATGAAACTGCTTCACAAGAGAGTGACTCTTAAATAAGTTACTGACAACTTAATTAATTTACAACTAATTCCAAGAGTAGTACCACTCATCTTTATTATCATGTCGGATTAAATTCACCTATGGGGTTTACATGATAATCTTTATGAGCTCCTCAAGGGGACATCATCATCCTAAATAATTAGGACACGGATTCCTTCTATAATCAACAGCCCACCATATAAACAGTGCTATTTTCCAATTCACCGAGCCTATTGATTTAATAAATCTCACCCATTGGCAAATTAAAGAAACAAACACTGAGTACACGTGCCTGTTAATATATAGGGATTAAGAAGACGTACATCCATAATAACAGAGGTCTTGTTCTTTTATATAGTCAGTACAAATTGAATAACCTCATATGGTCCTGGTCAATACATACAAAACGTACTAGTGTAATTGTATAGTCAAGATAGACTAATACCAAATTACACCACAACCGTTCCAATGGTTTGTCTAAATTCATCTTGGTTGTGAGCTCTTAATTATAACCTATAAGGAACTGATAACATGATCTTCTGTGTGACACCACACACCATGTTATCTACAATATAGATTAATCTGGACAAAACAATGATATATGTAACAAACAAATAAAACAAGTATTTTGATCATAAAGAATCTCATATCAAAAAGATGTTCATACAAAAAGCTAGGCTTATAGTATACATCCTAACATCTGCTACATCAGAATTTGACCCTTTCTTTCTTCATATAACTAACTTTCATTCTCTAACAGTTCAATGTTGTAGTAGATGTTGTGACTGAAGCCTAGCTTTTTGTATGAACATCTTTTTGATATGAGATTCTTTATGATCAAAATACTTGTTTTATATGTTGGTTACATATATCATTATTTTTGTCCAGATTAATCTATATTGTAGATAACATGGTGTGTGGTGTCACACAGAAGATCATGCTATCAGTTCATTATAGATTATAAATAATAGCTCACAACCAAGATGGATTTGGACAAACCATTGGAACGGGCCAGGTGTAATTTGGTATTAGTCTATCTTGACTATAAAATTACACTAGTACATTTTGTATGTATTGAGCAGGACCATATGAGGTTGTTCAATTTGTACTGACTATATAAAAGAACAAGACCTCTGTTATTATGGATTTACGTCTTCTTAATCCCTATATAATAACGG
Organism: Paraleonurus japonicus; assembly: GCA_030762865.1. Classification (NCBI taxonomy): domain Eukaryota; kingdom Viridiplantae; phylum Streptophyta; class Magnoliopsida; order Lamiales; family Lamiaceae; genus Paraleonurus; species Paraleonurus japonicus. The sequence continues at coordinate 17,463,158 of CM061055.1, read as the reverse complement.
GCACGTGTACTCAGTGTTTGTTTCTTTAATTTACCAATGGGTGAGATTTGTTAAATCAATAGGCTCGGTGAAATAGGAGATAGCACTGTTTATATGGTGTGTTGTTGATTATAGAAGGAATCCGTGTCCTAATTATTTAGGATGATGATGTCCCCTTGAGGAGCTCATAAAGATTATTATGTATACCCTGCAGGTGGATTTAATCCGACATAATAATAAAGATGAGTGGTACTACTCTTGGAATTAGATATAAATTAATTAAGTTGTCATTAATTTATTTAATTTATGGACATTCGATATCTTAAACACGGGGAAATAAACGTACACATAATAAAGGAGTCCATATTATAATATGGGATTAGGACGGTAATTCAATGATAACTCTTCAGTGGACCGAGTTATAATTGATGGGCTTAAGTTGAGTGTTCGGATTGAACACAGGATTTTAGGCCCATCAGGAGGCCCAACCCTAATTCCTCCTTAGGGTCCCTGTTGTAGCCTATAAATAAACCCTATATCAGAGCCTCCTAATGTGTGAAAAAAACGTGAGATCAGAGAGAGGCGGATTCTGATTTCTTGGAGGATCGTCGACCACTCGACGCCCAAGGGAAAGGGATAGGAATACGGCAGAAGACCGTGAGGTTCGTGGCTCATCCCTGATCCGTAGTTCTGAACTTAGAACTGGTTCGACTTCACTGGGTATGATTTTTATTTCCGCTGCGTTTTATGCATGTGATCCCGGATTAGATAATCAATTAGAGTCGATGATCAGGTGGTTCCAATAGTGACATTGCAGGTTGAAGATCTAGAACATTCTACAAGGATCTGGAATGACGACTCAGACAAATGTTACCGAGGATGCTGTAACATTGAGTGCAACATTGAGGACGGATTCCAGAATCTTCCACACGGATCCAGATTCAAGACTAATTCCAGAGAGATTTAGAAGGACCTAGATAATGCGGTTGTTGGGGTAAAACCACGAAATTAACTATCTACATGGACGGTTATGAGAGAGAAATAAGAGGAAGTTATTTTGGAGTTTTTCTAGATCCATCTACAAGGATCTATGGTTGAAGCCGAGGACATCTATAAATAGAAGACCGAGGACTTCAGCAATGGCAAGGAATATCCAAATATCAATTGTTGAGTGCGTTAGTGCATCCAAGAGATAGGGCCATTATTCCCCCTTTACATTGCTACTTGCGCATGTTACCTCGTTTAGCAACATAGGTATCTTGAAGTATCATTAGCGTAGATGTCTGTGATACTTTGATTTACTTTTGACGGTGTAATATTTTATAATACTACACTTAGCCGTTTAAGAGTCAATAGGTGATATTGAGTCTTTATTTCCGTTGTAAAGGTTCTGTCTTGGAAACTCTTTACACAAACTTTTGTATTCACTCTCGATTTAGTGAAACGTTTCGCCGACAGGCATCATAGACTTTAGTTAACAAGTCTATGAAAAATTTACTCCTTTGCATTGTAGTGTTAGTTTTCCGCTGTTCTACATTCTGATATTTAGATGTTGTAGTGCATGTCATAACATTCAGTACAACATCATTCTGTTTTACACTACATGCACACTTTCATAAATATACTAATTTTATGAGTATATTTGAAATTAAATTCCTTTTTTAAAGTGTATTTTATGAGCTAATAAATTAGCCAACACCACCACAAAATAGATTTCCAACCACATCTTCAAATAAATATATATAATAATTTGATATAATATTCTAAAGAATTAATGAATAGAACAATTGACAAAAAGTTAACATTTATTGTTCCTTTTTTTTTTCTTTAAAATATTTAACTAATTGTCAGTCTTATAGTTAAAATTTAATTTTCTGGTGAATTTTTCATTAAATGTGGTGAGTTAAATAATAAAAAATTAAAAATACCAAAAGTAGTGTTTCTCAAAGTCAATGTTTAATACAAATTTAATTCGGATTAAGAAAGTTGAAATGTGTTGATAAACGAAAAAAAATTCTATGTTGTAAGAATAATTTTAATTATTAATGATGATAATACAACTAAGAAACACCATATTAACAAAAAATAAAAATAAAAATTCCAGTCTAATCTTTTCACACGTAAAATATAAATGTATACAAAAAATGAAAAAAAAAAAGTATTATTAAAAAATATTATAAAAAGGATAAATTTATGTTAAATTATGGTATAAATTTTAGATAAAAATTAATAAAAATCCCAATAAACAAAGTATTGTCTGCAGTGGAAATAAATTAATTATAAAATATTTACTTAGTAATTTTATTTAGGTACTGGAAACAGAAGGCCTACTATATACATGTACACACTCGAAAAAGATATTAGTAAAAAAGTGAATGTGCATATCAGTATTTCCCTCCAAAAAATGTATCACTTCATCTCTATTAGCTATACATATCATTACACACTTGGGGAATAGCAAAAGGACATAAGCTATTGGATTTCTATTTAAGAAACATTCATCCTTATTGAAGATTGAGCTTACAACAAAGGTTTCTCTGCTGAAAACATCTAGTATTCATTCTTCAACATCAAAAAACATACAAAATGGAATCGAGTAAAACTTAGGTTTCCGACCCAACACCGACCCTAGGGGGAACTGTGTTTCCCGATGAGATAATGAAGGATATCATCTCTAGATTGGCAGTGAAACCGCTTTGCAGATTGAAGCTGATGAACAAAGCTTGGTGCAGTCTCATTAACAGTCGGTATTTTCAAGTTCATCAACACCTGAAGATGATGAAAATGAAAAACAAGGTTTGTTTTGTTCTGTAAAAAGAGTTTGAATTTACCCCTTTATCTTACAAACCCTTCCCTCCTGGTTCTAGTATATACCGTAGGAATATTTCTGTTGGAGATAAACCCATAGATTATTTAGCTAGTTGTAATGGTTGGTACTTTTCTGTAATTTGGCTGATGATTTTTTTCTCAGAAACCCCATGAATGATGACGTAGTCAAGATAGAATCCACACCTATAGATTTTCCAAAAAACTGCAAATCAGCTTATGCCTATTTTGATTTAGGTTTTGATGTAAATAAAAATAACTATAAAATTATTAGGATGATGTTATTTGACTTGTCTGAATTCAGCACTGAGGTAAAGGTGTTTTCTATGAGATCACAAAGTTGACATTATGTAGATGAGTTTCCATACGATTTCCCAGTATGGAAATTAGCTGCCTTTGTATCTGGGAATGTACAATGGCAGATTTTCCAATACAGTAGGTATTTTGGCATCTCAAGCTTCTCGTGCACAGACGAAACATTCGATATAATTCGAATGCCTAATGAAGTGCATTATGTGAATAAAGTTGAGTTTGGATCTCTCGATGATGAACGCTTAGTCGTATACACGGCTTTAGCACAGTCATTTATGCAGCTAGAGATATGGGTGATGAATGAATACAAGGTACATGAATCATGGACCAAAATGCACATCAGTTTGGGTTTTGCAGCACCAAACTACGGGCCAATAATGGGGATTCATCCAGTGCGTATGCTAAAGAAGTCTCACCCTAGAATCTTATTCAAGGTGGAACCAGTGGGGATATATGTTGTATACGATTTTAAGTACAAAAATTACTATCAAGCAAAGGGAGAAGTTGAAGGGGTTTCATACTGTACTCATTTTCCGGTGATCCAAAGTTTAGAATGTCCATCCAGATTATTGAGTGTTTAGTGTGTTAGTTATTATTAATATTTTGGTAAATTAGACCATCTATAAAATAGGATATCTTTTTTGAAACAATGGTCTGGCAATGCAATTCAGTATAATTTCTACTTGAAGACCATTTCTATTTTAATAAAATATTATTATTAGTTTTTATTTGTTGGTCTCTTGATATTAATTTTAAAGATTAAATTTGTTTAAATTTGTCCAAATTTAAAGTGTAGTATAAATCATATAGTTTAAGTATAATCATAAACAAGAGTGTACTATATGTACATACTGGATTATCTGTGTACAAATTGAATAGAGTTTGTACATATTGGATATTGCATGTGAATTCTGATTGTATATTTGTTATGAATGTTTTGATAATATTGAAGTGTGTGTATGCGCAAATTACTTGATAATTCAAATAATATGTTTAAGTACAAAATAGTATTATATAACAAAAAATACTAAATGAAAGGTTTTTTAATAAATCTAAAATGGAATGTACAAATAAAAAAATTAAAATGTGTTTAAATCTAATATTATATGTTTAAGTTAACATGTCAAACCATGTTTTGATCCTTTTATTAGCAATTATTTTGTACAATTTACTATATATGTTTTAGAAATTTATATAATTACAAAGATGTTCAAATAATTTGCACAGAACACAAGATTTTACAAATATATATATTTTTTTTGTAAGTGCAATTTCTATAAAATTTAAATTTTGCACATATAATGTAAGATAACCGTTTTTTTTTTTTTTTTTTTTTTTTTTTGAAAAAATATGCAAATATATCACACTTCATAACTACATCAGCCTATCCATAATCCAATTAACTTCAATAACTACATCACTATATCCATAATCCCATTAACTTCCATACTTGTACATATTGGATATTGCACGTGAATTCTGATTGTATATTTGTTGTAAATATTTTGATAATATTGAAGTGCGTGTATGTGTAAATTAGTTGATAATTCAAATAATATGTTTAAGTATAAAATAGTATTATATAGCAAAAAATACTAAATGAAAGGCGTATTAATAAATCTAAAATGAAATGTACAAATAATAAAATTAAAATGTACTAAATGTAAGTGCAATTTCTATAAGTTTTAAAATTTGCACATATAATGTAAGATAACCGTTTAAAAAAAAAAATCAAATATATCACAGTTGATAACTACATCAGCCTATCCATAATCCAATTAACTTCCATACTAGCTATTTGACGGTTGTCCCCTCAACTTCTTACTTGGAAAATATCACAAATAATAACACTCCATTACTACATTAATGTTATATTATTTAATTAATTTAAGCATAAATTCAGGGAACTATAACCAAGAATAGTAATGATAACCTATAGATAAATCACTACAAAAAAATAGTCATTTACCGACGGATTTTCGTCGGTAAAATTGGTCATCCGTTGGTATTTTTTCGTCGCTTCAAAAACCTCTCAATCTTCATGACCCTCTTCAAAATTAATTTGTTGGTAAATACCAATGGATATTCATCGGTATTCCATCTAGTGAAATGAACTACTTCACCGAATATTCGTCAAAAATACTATTTATAAAAAAATTTAAAATTTTGTAGGTAAAAACTAAAATTTGAAATTCCATTACTACATTTTGTTACATTTTTAATTAATTTGTGATAAAATTTGGTCCTATAATTTCAAGAATAGTTTGATAGTGAATACACTTAATCAAATCAAAGACATCTTTCATCACTAACCCAAATACTATTCATCTTCTTGCTCACGCTTGAACCCCAAATAGAAGTCATCTTCCTTTGGTATTTTCTGCAAAAAATGGAGAACTCACACTTGAATCTCAATTTCTTGAACTCTTTCAATTTTCTCCCACCAGAAATCGTTACAATGATTCTTATTTTCTCCCACCAAAGGTTCTATGCATATGCAAATATGTATGCAAAGCTTGGAAAGTTATCATTGAGTCTTCTACATTCACTGAGGAGAATGCTCAAATGATAAAGTTACAAGATCAAAAACTGTTCTTCACTGGTGCAGAACGTGGTTCCTCATGTTTGACTTATAGCAGAACACCTTTGGGCAGTCTTCATAATGAAAGAGTTATTAAAAGAGGTGAATTTAACAAGCAAATTGTAGCCTGTTGTGAAGGTTTGATTTTATATCTTCTCGTCGTGATCGCTTTTTTTTTAATGAACCCTTTAACTAATGTGAGCCGTGACATTCCTTTTCCACACATTCCTTTCCCCTATCATGTCAAATCTGCTGTTTTTTTTTTTTTTGCATGAAATACATTCCTCAAAGAAACAAATACATCATTGTTAAAATTGCTTATTTTTTGACCATTTTTTTGAAACAAATGTATAAATTTTTTCAACTCTTACTAATCGTTGGAGCTGTTGGATTCCGTTCAAATTTGATCGTCCAATGGCTCATTCTAGAGTAGTGACCAATGGTAATTTCCACTGGATGGTCAACTTAGACGGTAAGTTGTCAATTAGTGCTATGGATTTAGAATACACTGAATTTAGGGATGCCTATAAGTTGATCAATGTTCACGTCGATGCTGAAAATCTAACCCATTGGTGTGAGCTCACTGCACTCAACAATGATAGGCTTCTTTGATTCTGCACAAAATTCACCCCCGATGCTTCTCATCATTTTTGGATTCTTGAAGAATATGGAAATGACTCTTCCTGGATTCAGTTGAAGTTCAAGGTTGATCCGGACCTTATCGCTGAGCATCGTGCTTTTGGTATTTATCCAATTTGCCAAATCTCCAGTAATATTTATAGAATACTCTGTCATATATATCCATTAGGTTTTTTTATTGTTTATAATTGTATGGAAGATGTCTATTACCCTTTAGATTTAATTCAGACTGATCCTGATCATCTTGTTAAGTTTTGGATATAATAGGGTATGATCCCTCCTCCTCCTCTTCAAGATTAGTTCTAAATTTATTAATGTAAACATTCTTCATTACTGTATTGTTTTATGTTAATAGCTTAATGGATGATTATGCACATGTGCAATTTGCTTCGTTGCTGGTGTAATTTATATATTGATAATGTGCAATTATTTTTAGATAAAATGGAAGTTGGCTTCATTTTAGAAATTTTCAAATGAATGTGCAATGTATAATAAATCCTCATTTATTTCAGACATGTGCATATAAAGCAGTGTGTTGGTTTTTGGTTTTATAGGTTTCGATGATGTTTCTAAAACCATATGTAATAGGACTAGTGAAAAATGTACGGTGATGATCTAGATAGGTTAGTTTTGTGTTAAGGTAATCTTGCTAAGACATTCCAATGGTTTGTGAATGTATGAGAACCGAATTCAAACTAGACTCAAGAACAAATTAAAGAGAACAATGTATTGGAAATGACTACATATCTAATTACATTAAAAACAAGAGACATGATCAGAAACATTGATAATCAGGAAAGAATAAAGGCTACTACCAAGAAGACCTAGAAGGTTTCTTATATTCAGAAAGGTTGTCACTGAAGAACTAGAAGACTTATAACACATAAGATGAACACAACTTATGAAGGTCAAGTAGTCAAGAAGACTTGGACAAGAAGATAACAAGGTTGTGAAGCTTTCTAGGATAAAGATAGAAGACTTAATTGGTTCGAGAATTCATCAATCATTTTCCTTTATCAAAGGAATTAGGAGATCAAAATTTTAAAAGTCAAACTATCAAGAGATAATTGATTGGATTCAGACAATCAATTATCTAAGTCAAAAAGATCTTCCTAAACGGCTACTTACCATTTCGTTGAAGACCTGATTATCAATCAAGCCTAACGGCTAGTTGATTTCGGGAATCTATAAATCAGAATAAAGGATTTCAAAATCTCTACGAAACAACGCACGAAAAACTTCAAGGGAGAAATTCTACCATTCAAAGCAAGGTACACAAATTCATTCAAACCATGAATCAAAATACACGATTGAATCTGAAGATCTGATTCTGGTTTAAGAATTGTACATCACCTTCCAATATCTCGAGTACAAGAGAAGGTCGATTGTTGATTAGATCTACGAGTTAGAATAAACTCAAGGATCATCTTTTGTATCAAGGGCAGGAACTTGTAAAACCTCATGTGGTCATAACCTCGAAGTGATAGAGGGAACAAGACCGGAAGATTTGGTGGATAGTAAGACCCCTGTGGAGTCAGGGAGAGTGGACGTAGGATCATTATATCCGAACCACTATAAAAATCTCTATGTCTTTTATAAGCTTTTTGCATACATATTTATAACTGCTCATTCATCATAGTTTTAATAAACTTGCACTAAAACTTACTAATTATTTTCAAGAAGGTTTTCATTGAAAGGGTTTTTCAAATACACTCACGAGATTAGCTTCCGCACCATCAGAAGACTTTGACTTTCCAAAGGCTGCTGATCACACCTAGCACACTCTGAGTACTTATTTGTAGAAGACTTGTAAAGCCTTCTAATCTCACACTCAGCTCACGAAAAGTTTTAAAATGTTTTTGAGTGTGGGAAAGTCTGTTCAACCCCCCCCCCTTCTAGACTTTCCACCTCCTTTCACATCTCGTCCGGGACCAACACAATGTGAATAATCGGAAAGAAATGTATAATTCAGTTGCACATGCATTTTTTTAATTGGAGAACATGTACAATATTGATTTAAAATGTACATACAACTGGAAATATATTCTAATTCTCACATGTACAAATTCAAACTAGTGTGTAATTAAAAGAGAACAATGTATTGGAAATGTACATATCTAATTACATTAAGAGAACAAAATGGTGTGAAAAAAAAAAAACTAAAAAGTAATGTGTAATTTCAAAAATAATGTGCAATTCATAATAAATCCTCAGCTATTGTGAAACTGGACTGCTTGAAAACTATTTGATAAGTAACATGTGCATATGAATCAATGTGAATATTCGGTCTAAAATGTATAACTCAGTTGCACACAGACATTTTTCTTTATAAAAGGAAATGTACATAAAAGATAAAAAATGTCCATACAACTGGAAATGCATTCTAATTGTCAAATCACTGGACCCAAACTAATAAACGATTCAGATAATAGTTATGGGTAAGCTTATTAGTGCACTGGATACAATCAAATAAAAGGGTCAGTTAATTAACTAAAAAGTCTATAGATAACAGAACTATCTAAAATATATAAACAAACCAACAACTGGATCATTAGAAAAGACTACTGCTACTTAAAAAAAATTCAAGAGACAACCCAGCCCAGCCTGCAATATAACAGTTCAACAACGTTCAATCATCAATTAGGCTTGGATCAACAAACCAAGTAACTAATTTTGACCTGTAGTCAGCTGATTTAGAATTGGATAAGGTTCCTATCTTTTTAGGTTTACGAAGGATAAAATTCTCTATATTCAGGCAGACTAACACACCACAGTCAACAGAATCTGGGCTCTACTGTAAACAAGCAACTGACTCTGGCTTCTTACATGACCACCTACAGAGATTATGAGTCATTTTTTTTCGAATGAAAATCTCACGTAATTTATTCTCCACGTATTCCATCTGCTTACATTAAAGGAAAAAAACAAAATCAGCCAAGATTTTATTCTTAAATAACAAACAAAAGAAGATTAAATAGCGAAAAAAAGGGACTCACAACAATCAGTGATCCCAACAGATGTGGATCCTTGGAAACTCCTCTTCTTGGCCTCATGGAGTTATAAAAAGACCAGTGACATGTACTTAAATCAAATGTCAATAGAGTTCAGTGATCCCCTAAAGTCCTAGCTGATTGACCAAGATCATTTACTAATAATGGGAACATTAAGAGATGATCTATACCAACGAGTTCCAATCTATCATCAACTAATGCTCGTAGAGTTACTGTTTGTGTTTTATGAGCAATTATATCCTATAAATGAGATCATACAGTATTAACATTAAAAAATAAAGACCTTTACAACCCATAACAGACCGAAAAAAATGGAAGAATGATATTTACCCAACAGTTAGCAGTGAAGAAAATTGTCTTATTAGCAGGCTTCATATCCTCATAACTTATTAACAAAATATCGGCCCACGAATCAATGATCTGATAAATTAAAGAAACAATTCATTAAAGAAATAAATATGTGAAATAAATAATATATTAAATTTGACATAAAGAGAATTTTAAGCATAACTTTTAAATTTAACATACACTGCTTGTCAGGCGCTCGTGATGCAAAATAGTAACCATGTCCTTGACTGTAATATGAGCTAAGGGGCTCTTTTCTTCAAAAATAACCATTTTATTGCAAAAAAGAAATACATATTAAATTTATAGCTACTAATGAAATGCATTGCATTGACGCCAAAATGATTGCAACATAATAGGACTACAGGGAAAAATGCATTTTAATATAAAAAAGAGTCATTTATCACTAAAACTAAAACATGAAGGATACACTCTTCTAACCCCACAGAATTACTGGAACAAAGTATTTAAAATCAAGAGAGAATTACAAAAAATATGCATTCAAAAACGGAGAAATCTGCAAAATATTACATTACAGTTAAATAAAATACAATAAAACTTACCCATCACCTTCCTTAGCAAAGTAGCTATAAATGGTATCTTTAATATCTAAACTAGTCTTCCTGACAGCTTCGAAAGACGTATCCAAAACCAATTTTGTTTTCTTCGACAAAGTATACTTTTTCTGATTCCTTTTCCCACCCTCATGAATGTCAATTATCTCACGAGTCTTCAACTGAGGAGTGACTAACATGGATTTCCTATCATCATTTATACTCCTGGCTTTCACTCTTTTAGCTAAGGAACTAGGTTCAGGATATTTTGAGGAAGTTAACTTTCCCAGGCATGGTGATTTACACCCCCTATCAGTAGGCTCATAGGAATCTATGGTCTCGTATGTCTCTATGGTTTCCAACAGATCAACCTTCTCCTCAATTAGTTTTTTATTTTCAAGCTTGGCCAGGTGAAGTTCCTCAATAGTGTCGATATGCTGCAATGCTTCGGGGTTGTTACAAATCTGAGTCAAAGAAGGTACCAAGCTCAGTTTCTCATCCCTATCCTTCAACATCTGATTCTCCAAGCTTAAGTGTGATATTTCATCATCACACAATTTAACAATCTTTGAAAACTTTTTCATCTCATCCAATCTGCATCCATGAGATAAATTCTTAGTATATTCTTCCACACCAGTATTGAATCTAACTAACTTATCTTCTTCACTCATTCTCAATTTATTTTTCAACATCTCAATTTCTTTATCCTTTTCACAAATAATCTCTTTGGACTAATCCAGTTTTTTTTTGTATTCTTCAAGCTGTGTAGTTTGGGCACCATAAGAGACAGCAAAATCAACAGCTTCTTGAATTTCGCTTTCACCACCTTTCTGGTCTTCTATAGGCATCTCTTTTTTAGGAGGATCATCTAAAACGGGAACCTTAATGGGTGTATTTCCTCTTGAAATGGTGTTTGAAACGTCATCAATAACTGCTTTCTCACTTTTCCTTCTTTCAAAGGACTGTTTGTCAACCGCAAGTTAAACGTTGGTATATCAGATACCAAATCCTGAGCCCTTAAAGGATTCTTGTCTTCTGAGACGTCTTCAATTAACAAACTAGTTTTAGAAAACCTACCTGATCAACTTTTTTTGGACGTGGAGGGCTCCCCAAAACTGAATGTTCTTTCATTCATAATATTCTTATTACAGCAGACTGAATCAGTCTTGGTTCCAAGATCAACAATGGCAGCTACAACATCGTCACCACTACCAATATCACTATCAAAGTGTAAGCTATTTTCAGTATTCGTGTTGGCACCAGAAACCTTGTGACCACTACTCTCACTGTAATCCTCATCGACAATTTTTGAGAAATATTATCATAACTGCAATTATGCTACTCCCAAAATGAATGCAACTTTTTAAAGTAATTTACTTCCCTCATAGAGGCCTTTAGCCGCTCACATCGAACCTGATTTCCCCTGTTTTAGAGTTTTAAAATGCAAAAAAGTGAGAAAAAAAGAAAGAATCAATACAGCATTCAAATCACTCTAAAAAAGGTACAAAATATTAACATTGCAAAAATTAAAATAAAAAGTATTTACATTATAGAAAAAAAAAAGGATAGAGAGTTTACATATTTCGGCTTCAAATCTGCAGTCTTGACTAAACACAACTTATTTTTTAGCTCATTCAGATCCCATCATAAAAATCTTGGAAATCCTACTTCATTTACTGCCCTAAAAATAATTGTGTGCTCACACAACCAGTATTTGCAGTATTAACCAAAAAAAATAGTTAATATGTGCACATGAATTATAAAAAAAATGAATAAGCTTAAAAATAAGGTAAAAATAAAGCCCCTTAATCCTTACCGGAAGTAACATCGTGCATCCACCAACTTTTATAGTCTTTGACCCTTTTATCTGGTTTAACAACATCTCAACTATATAGCCACACCTATCATAATTGCAGATTTCATCGATTTTCTCTAAATAACCAGCTATATGAGGCGACACTGATGCATTCTGATTAGGAGCGAATACTGAAGAAAAGAAGTATAATACAGTTAAACGGACAGCATCTATAATACTGTTTTCACCCTCCTCTGAAAGAACTTCTCTCAGTCTCTGAAAGACCAAATGCTTATAAAGAACTAACTTCCCATTTGTCTTTTTTATTTCTTTCCTAAAACAACGGGCAACTCATTTGGTTAAAACATAATCAGATTTCTTCAATGGAATCCTTACACTCCCACCACCAATACTGAAAATTAACTGGACATCTCTACTACTAAATCCTTATCATAACTACAGACTAACTGATGAATGTTGTGTTCATATTTTTAACAATGTTTCATTAATTTGTTCTTTTCACAATCCTGAATTGCACTGAACATGTACCAGAAAGGAGTCTTCTTAACCTCAAAAATAAGTTTCTCATCATATTCAACATGTTTTCAGGTTGCTTCTATAACATGTTGTTTGGGTTTCAATTAAATCGTCTAAAATGAAGAAAGATAAAAAGAAAAAATTAAAGTTGGCCTCTTTTATAATTATAAACGAACCTAGAAAAATAATTTTAAAATGTTAACATACCAAAATATTTAGAAGAATTCTTCCTTCTTCTATTTTTCACTAAATCATCCTCAGAACTCCCATCTTCTGAAACAGGGAAAGAGGAATCTTGTTTTCTTGATTTCTTCTGGAATACAAATTCACATTCAAAGCTTAACAAAAAAAAAAAGATAAATTTTTCATATATGAACAAGAAATCTAAAATGCCCAAATACGAGTATCAAAAAGATAATTTGTACACAATATAAACTACAAAGATATAGATAAATGGTGTTCTACTAACCAGAATTGTCAGATTCTAGTCTGCTTTTATTAGGACTGATACCATCAACGTGTTTTGTTGGTCCGGACGAGATGTGCAAGGAGGTGGAAAGTCTAGAGGGGGGGGGGGGTTTAATAGACTTTACCACACTCAAAACTTTTTACAACTTTTCGTGAGCTGGGAGTGAGGTTAGAAGAATTTGCAAGTCTTCTACAGATAAGTACTCAGAGTGTGCTAGATGTGATCAACAGACTTTGGAAAGTCAAAGTCTTCTGATGGTGCGGAAGCTAATCTCGTGTGTATTTGAAAAACCCTTTGAATGAAAACCTTCTTGATAAATACTTAGCAAGTTTAGTGCAGGTTTATTAAAATGATGATGAAAGAGCAGTTATGAATATGTATGCAGAAAGCTTATAAAAGACACAAAGATTTTTATAGTGGTTCGGATATAACGATCCTACGTCCACTCTCCCTGACTCCACAGGGGTCTTACTATCCACCAAATCTTCCGGTCTTGTTCCCTCTATCTCTTCGAGGTTATGACCATAGGAGGTTTTACAAGTTCCTGCCCTTGATTACAAAAGATGATCCTTGAGTTTATTCTAACTCTTAGATCTGACAAGCGATCAAACTTCTCTCGTACTCGAGATATTGGAAGGTGATTTAATATTCTTCAACCAGAATCAGATCTTCAGATTTAATGTGTGTCTTGATTCGTGGTTTGAATGAATTTGCGTGTCTTGCTTTGAATGATAGAATTTCTCTCTTGAAATTTTTCGCGCGTAGTTTCATATCGATTTTGAAATCCTTCTTTCTGATTTATAGATTCCCGAAATCAACTAGCCGTTAGGCTTGATTGATAATCAGGTCTTCATCTAAATGGTAAGTAGCCATTTAGGAAGATCTTCTTTTGACTTAGATAATTGATTGTCTGAATCCAATCAATTATCTCTTGATAGATTGACTTTTAAGATTTTGATCTTCGAATCAGTAATCTGATTGATACGGAATATCCTGATTGATGGATTCACCTTGAATCAATCAAGTCTTCTATCTTTATCCTAGCAAGCTTCTCTACCTTGCTATCTTTTTGTCCAAGTCTTCTTGACTACTTGATCTTCATAAGTTGTGCTCAACTTCTGCGTTATAAGTCTTCTAGTCCTTTAGTGACAACCTTTCTGAATATAAGAAACCTTCTAGGTCTTCTTGGTAGCAGCCTTTATACTCTTCTGATTGTCAGTTTTTTGATCAAGTGTCTTACCTTCAAGTCTTCTATCTTCAATATCTTCTGACTTCAAAGTCTTCTTATTTCAAAGTCTTCTGTCTTCAAAGTCTCCTGTCTTCAGTTCTCATACATCTACAAACCATCTGGATAGATCTTAGCAAGGTTACCTTAGCACAAATACTAACCTATCTAGATCATTAGCCGACTAACAGCTTCAGCTGGTCCTATTACATATGGGTTTTAGAAACATCATCAAAACCTATAAAATCAAGAACCAATAAATTTCCCCTTTTTGATGGAGCCGGGCAGGGAAAGAATTCCTCTGTCTTGGCGGTTCGTAGATGTCTGCCCAAAGGGAAGGATGTTAAAACCTCTTGAGAACTGAAACAGAAACAGACACAACAAACACAGAGACCTTTAAACCAGATCTCACAGAAAAACTTTAGATAACGAGAAGTTGTCTTGATTAGAAAATAAGCACTTTCCATTAATATCAGCAATCATCAGTACATATTACATCAGTGCCTATTGACTAGATAACACAAAAATAGAAACATAAACATAAAATATAAAGATAGACAAAAAGATCAACTTCCCTTCAACAACAACCTTCTTCCTTCACCCTTCCTTCAGCCAACATTCTTCAGCAGCAACCTTCTTCCTTAGTCATATCTCCTATGACTTTTTGGCACAGACAACCAGTCATAAACCCTGTCATACAATCCCTTATTATCTGAACCTACTGGAGGTCTCACCTCCGCAAGATAGGTCTTGATTGTCCTTCGAATACTCAGCTGATCCAAACTACCATTGGCCATCACAGGGGTAGGAATCTTTTCAAATTCAGGAGCATGAAGATTGAGATTAAACTCCACTGAAGCTTTCAGAATGTCTGCCCACAGACTTTCATGCTTTTCTTCCATCCAAGCGAAGAAAGTCTCATCTACTGTCGCTCCAATGCCAATAGTCTGGCAGACATTAAATGAGCAGATGAAGTCTCTCTTGGCTGCCTTCCAGTCATTTATCCTTTCCATCGGACAACAATCGTCCACAAATCCTTCAGTGTTATGAGGAAGGATGAAATCTATATCAGCCTCTCCTCCAGCAGACTTTTTCTTTCTCTTTTCAGCATCTTCTTCTTTGATCCAGAAGGTTTGGAAGCAAACCTTCTAGCAACAAACACTTTCTTCCTTGAACTTGCTCTGGCTTCAGTACTCTTATCTTCATGCGCAAGGAATTTAAGACCTTGCTGAGTCACATCTTCAGTCATTCTTCTGGCCTCAAGATCTGCCAGATAAGCTTCCTGATGAAGAGCTTCAATCTCTTTCTCAGCCATCGAAACCAACCTCCTTCTCTTGCTTGGTTGGGAGGTTTCTCTAATAGCAACATCTGACGAGATTGTAGGAATCGTAGCAACAGTACCTACGGTGTCCCTAAGTACTGCCGACTCCCTGAGAGCCTTTTTCAGTTTAGTTTTCTCCTTCCGTTCCAGCAAAAAATCTTCTATCGCCTTCAACCTTTCTTGTACTCCAGCCAATTCGGATTCCTTTCCTTTCAAATCAGTTCTCAACTCTTCTTCCCCCTTTTTAACATCCATCAAAAGGGGTGACCACTTGGCGTCCAGAGCCCGAGTGCGTCCAAAGATGTCTTTCCGATAGGCATCAAATTTCTCCACAAACTTGTTCAACTCCGCCAGTTCAGCGGTTATAGGCTTGGCAATCTTATCTTCAACATCGAGCCAATGCTTCGCTGCCGCAGCAACGTCCGCAGCAGTAGCAGATGTAGCTTCAGAGATGTCCTTGTTCTGTTGCATAACAGTAGAGAACTGCTTCCCCATCTCCTGCAATGACAATCGGATGGACTCATTCTGATCAATTCCATCCCTCAAAGCTTGTTGCATCCCCTGCATCTGATGTAACTGCATGTCAATCAGACGGTTTACCTTAATCCCGGCCTCCTTCAGTTGTGCTTCCCTTTCTTCGACAACTTGTCTCCATTTTTCTTCACTTTTCTCCTTCAGATCCCTCATGGTCTCGACCTGAATTCGGACTTGATTTACATTGTTCAGCATCATTCCACTGAGGGTATCAATTATGTTTTGCTGCTGCTGCTCATCAAAGATCTCAGTAGCCATCCTTCGGATCATTTGCGGAGCCATTTGAATCGCGGCATTGATGTATGCTTTGGACGATTCAATGCTTGAAGCCAATGTAACATATTTGGCATCAAGAATAGAGAACATAGTAGCATACTGATCCTTCAACTCAGCAAATTTAGCAACATACTTCTTATACAAGTTATCATGGATAACAACAGGCATAAAATTCGGTAACCGCATAGAAGAGAAATTAGGTAAAGAAGAGGGAGGAGAATTAACAACTTTCCTGACTTCGGCGGCCAATATAGCATGCGGTCCAGTGCTCTCCTCAGCAGGTTCCGGTTCCCCCAGCAACCTTGCTACTCGACAATCGATTTGATGATCCAAAGACAGATCAAAAGCTCATCCCACACCAGCCTTGCTACGCAAATCATACTCCCAATTAGAGAATGTGTTCCTGTCTATCTCTTCTATCAACATAATTAGATCATCAGCTGTTCCCAACCGAGCATTTCTCCACAAAATGATTTCTATCAGCAGCTTTCTCTCGGCATCATGATCCAGCAATCTTGGATACTTGTTATCTACCCATGAAGTCACCTCCACCATCAAGTAATCTTCAAATGGGCCACGACTTCTTAAGGCAGAGCTTGGTTGAATGTTCTCAACAGCAGGATTCACCTCAGAAACTTGGGTGGTTAGCTCCAGCGCGGCACCCAACTCCACGGTTTCATCGCCGACTTCTTTCGAAGACAAGTCTTCCTGAAGACTAGAAGGAGCATCATGAAAAGATGGAGAAGAGGGAAATGATACCTTCTCCTCACCAGCAGACTCTGGCAACTCCTTGGATGAGGAATCCTCGATCTCCATTGCATCAACAGCTGATGCTCCCTTCAGGTCAGAAGCAATGGGTCCAGACATTCGTGCTCCCCTAGTTCGACTGCTGACCGAACCTTGTTTGGGCACCACAGTTGATTTCCGAGCCTTCTTCTTTGGTAAATCTGAGATAGGAACTTGATCTTCACTGTCAGAAGAATCAATTCCTAAGGCCTTCTAAACCGACATAGCAGACTTTGACCTTGCTTCCTTCTTCGGGCTTGCTGATTTAGAAGACTCATTCTCAGATTCACTATCAGCAACCTTTCCCTCATCACTTGCAACATCAACATCCATTCCATTTCCTCCTTCAGTGTCTTCCTCCTCCTCTGAGGAACCTTCCTCATTCCATGAAGAGTCCACATCATCTTCATCAGTGTGTTCCCCCTCAGCTATGGCCATCGGTGCAACTCCTTCGTCATTAGTATCCGGAGGTCCAGACAAATCTTCATCCTTATTAAGCATGAACTTAGCCTTAGTGTAAGACTTTGTACTTTCACCATAATATCAAACAACAACCTGTACTTCCGCCTTAAGTACCCTTTCTTCAAATCAGTGATGAAATGGAGACAGGAAATTTTCGCCAGTGATCAAAAAGCAGCAAGATGATTCCCACATGTAAGTTTCTGGATCAATACCATGAAGAGAGAGACCCAGATGAGTGTGAATGTCATTCCTCGTGACCGTCAAGGATTGGTCGTTGACCCTTGTCGTCAGACCATCATCTCCGAACTTTACCCTTATCAGAAATTGTATGGCATAAGCATTGAGTGTTCTACGTTCCCCTGAATGAGCTGAACAGTATTGTGCGAGACCCCTATCAAAGAGAAAAATCATGATTTCCATTGCTTCGTGCCGATGATTTAAGTAGAAATCCACGGAAAGTTCACTTCACATCTTTTCTGATAGAGCTAGAGCATCCATGGCCTTACTCTTGCCTTTGCTAGCTGATTTCTTAGAAGAAGAATGCTTAGGAGCTATTTGCAAAGCGAGATATTACGAATACGAAGAATGCAGAAAAAGATTTAACAAATTTTCAAAAAGGATTTTTAGAGAAAGTGAGAAAGAAAGAATAGGGATGATGAAGTATTTATATGAGACGGAAAAGGAAACCGCAAATTTTAAAATAGCGAAATAATGGGTAGCCGTTGATTGGCATGTTGCACGATCAGATCGAATGGTTATGGATGCAACGGTTTAAATTCCAATAAGTGTGTGACCTCAGCTCATGGACGCTAAAGTAAACTTTCCAAATTTAAAAGAATTTCGGATCCATAGAAATAGGTAATAAAATATTTTAGAAAAATCGTGAACCCTTAATTTTCGCAATAATCAAGATTTGATTTGACATTTAAAAGATAATCCAATGCACTGAGGATATATTTTTAGGAAATAAAATATTCCGAAAGATTTCAGTAAACAAATAACAGGGAATATTTTAAATCAAAAATCTTTTCGAAATAGCAGAAAAAGAGAGAGAGAGAGAGAGAGAGAGAGAGAGAGAGAACGTATCTGATAGCTAACTGTAAAGTCAGCTAATGCCATGTAGATGTGTCAGATTACTGTAGCAGTAGGGTTTACAACCTTGCTACGCAAGCTTGGCAAACCTTCTAAGCAAGGTTTGCAACCCTTCTAGGTTGGATTTGAAGACCTTCTATTATAGAATTTATCTTTTAGCAGATCTCATCCTTTCTTCATAAGCTTTCTACTCTCTTCAACGGTCTCTTTTTGAAACACTCTCTCCTAGATCCAACAATCCAAGTTCCACTGATAGTTCTCTGAACCTTGCTTCTGCTAAAGGTTTAGTAAGAATGTCTGCTCTCTGTTGATCAGTGTGAATCTTTTCCATACGAATATTTTTCCTTTCCACTTGGTCTCGAATAAAGTGATGTCTAATATCCACGTGTTTACATTTAGTGTGAAGTACTGGATTTTGAGTAATTGCGATCGCACTAGTACTGTCACAAAAGATTGGTATTTCTTTGGCTTCTATATGACAGTCTTTCAACTGTTGACTTATCCAAAGTAGCGGTGAGCAGCAACTTCCAGCAGCCATGTATTCTGCTTATGTGGTTGAAGTAGCAACTGAAGTTTGCTTCTTTGAGAACCACGATATTAGCTTACTACTTAGAAACTTACATGTACCAGTAGTTGATTTCTATCAATTTTGCATCCTCCATAGTCAGAATCTGAGTATCCACTTAATTCAAGATTATCATCAGCAGGGTACCACAAGCCTAAGTTTGTTGTTCCCTTGAGATATTTCAGTATCTTCTTTGCTGTCTCCATGTGGCTTTTCTTTGGATTCGATTGAAATCTTGCACACACACCTACAACGAAAGATATATCTGGTCTGCTTGCTGTTAGGTATAGCAAGGATCTTATCAATCCTCTGTATGCTGTCTGATCAACTCTTTCACCACTTTCATCTGGATCCATCTTGTAGTTAGACATCATTGGAATCTTTGCTTCCTTGCTAGCCTGCATTCCAAACTTCTCTAACATATTCTTGGTGTACTTTGCTTGGTTGACGAAAATTCCTTTAGAGGTTTGTTTCATTTGTAATCCGAGAAAGTAATTCATTTCTCCCATCATGGACATCTCGAATTTGCTTTGCATCAACTCACTGAACTTCTCACAATGTTTCTTGTTTGGAGATCCAAATATTATGTCGTCCACGTAAATTTGAACTAACAAAATGTCTTGATCTTCTTCAATTCTGAAGAGTGTTCTATCTATTTTTCCTTTGCTGAAACCATGATCGAGAAGAAATTGTGAAAGCGTGTCATACCATGCTCTTGGAGCTTGCTTCAGTCCATATAAAGCTTTCTTTAGACAATGTACTTTATTTCCTTAGACAAATCCTGGAGGTTGTTCAACGTAAACTTCTTCTGCTAGAACTCCATTCAAAAATGCAGTCTTTACATCCATTTGATAAACTTTGAATTTCATATGTGCTGCATAGGCTAGAAATAGTCGAAAATAGCTTCTAGTCTCGCTACGGGTGCGAAGGTCTCATCGTAGTCTATATCTTCTGATTGAGAGTAACCTTGCGCGAGCAACCTTGCTTTGTTCCTTGTTACTTCATCCTTTTTCATTTTTCTTATTCTTGAATACCCATTTTGTACTAATAACCTTCTGATGTCTTGGTCTATCAACCAATGTCCAAACATCTTGTCTGGCAAACTGATTCAATTCTTCTTGCATTGCTTCAATCCAGTTTGCATCTGAAAGAGCTTCTTCTATAGTTTTCAGTTCTTGAAGTGAAACATAGCAACTAAACAATCCATCCAAATTCATTTTTCTTCTTGTCTTTAAACCATCAAGAGGATTTCCCAAAATTAAATCTTTGGAATTATCAGTCATCTAATTCCTTCTTTGGCGTTCTTTAGACGTGCCCAACTCTTCTGAAGTGTATTCAGATGGGTTATCTTCAGAGGTTCCCGCTGAATTTGATACTTCAGCAATCGGTGTTTTGGGAGATGCTTCACTAGGTATTGAAGTCTCCTTATCAGACTCTCCTTGGGATGTTTCTTCAAAATCAGCAGAGATAACTTTCTCTTTTTCAGTAGACTTTGAATCTTGTTGATCGTCGTTGGAGTCTGAATCAAGAATAGGTAAATGTACTTTGACATATCTTAGAACTTCTTTTATATTCAGATTTTCCAATCCTTTTGCTAGGGATTCCTCATATCCTGCCTTGGACTCACAAAAAGATTCGTTAAATACCACGTGTGGTGTTTCTTCCACCACAAGAGTCTTCCTATTAAAAACACGATAAGCCTTGCTTGTGCTAGAATATCCTAAGAATATTCCATCAGCAACCTTGGCATCAAAGGTTTTTAATTTGGATTTCCCGTTGTCATGGATGAAACACCTACACCCAAAAATACGGAAGAAAGAAACACGAGGAAGTCTACCTTTCCACAATTCGTAAGGTGTCTTTCCATGATCTTTGTTTAGCAGGCTTCGATTCTGAGTGTAGCAAGCTGTGTTTATGGCTTCTGCCCAAAATCTCTGAGAGACATTAAATTCTGCTAGCATTGTTCTGGCAGCCTCCTTGAGAGTTCTGTTTCGTCTTTCCGCCACTCCATTTTGTTGTGGAGTATGAGCTGTAGATGTTTCATATTGAATACCATGTTCCTTACAGTAGTTTGCTATATGTGTGTTTAGATACTCTATTCCTTTGTCGCTTCTGATTCTCAGAATGTTTTCTCCTTTTTCATTTTGTAGTCTTTTCAGTAGCTCAGGTATCTTGGAGATAGTTTCATGCTTGTTAAATAGAAATACCACCCATGTGAATTTTGAATAATCGTCAACCACAACTAGTGTATACTTCCTTCCACTGAAACTCATGGGAGAGACAGGTCCGAATAAGTCCATGTGAAGTAACTGTAGTACTTTGCTTATTGTTAAAGATGTCACTTCTTTGAACGATGCTCTAGTTTGCTTCCCTTTTTTACAAGAATCACAAGTTTGATCTTTTGAGAAAACTTCCTTAGGCAAACCTTCCACAAGAGACTTTCTAGCAATTTTGTTCAGCGTCTTGAAATTTAGATGACTTAATCTCTTGTGCCATAACCAACTAGCTTCTTGAGTGCTCTTTCCAACAAAACATATGTTCTTAGGAGAGTTTTGAAATTCTGCAACATAAACATTACCCTTTCTCAGGCCAGTCAAAAGTATCTGATCATCTTGACCATAAGAAACAACACAAGAGGAGCTAGAGAACTTAACTGAGTATCCCTTATCACAGAATTGAGATACAGATAGCAAGTTATGCTTTAGACCTTCTACATAGAGAACTTCTTCAACACGTACATCGCCAATGTGTAAGGTTCCAACTCCTCTAGTAACACCAAAGTTGTTATCACCAAACACCACCCGTGGACCATCTTGTATTCGCATTGAGCCCAAGAATTGCCTACTTCCAGTCATATGTTTCGAGCAACCTCTCTCGATGTACCAAACAGCTTTTCCAGCAATTCTTCTTCTTTTATCCACGGAGTCCTGCATGTTCAGTTAAATTTTAGGTACCCTTTAGAATTGGGTCCTTGAGGGTTAGAACATCTTTTAGGAATCCACAGGAATAGATCCTTCTCATTATATTCAGAAGATCTTAACCTCCTTCCATACATATCAACATAGACAACTTCATCATTTGGTGCCTTCTTAGATACATGTTTATGGGTGTCAGCTGTGTTTCTTCCAGGAGACTTCTGATGTCCTCCAGTTGAAGTGATCAGCCCTTGTGCAATGGTTCTAGGATTCTGATGATAAGTATACGTTCTACTTGAGCCATCAAAAGATTCATATCTTACAGGCATAAAAGGCTTAGTAGATCGTTTAGCAAACTTTGAAGTTTGCTTAGGTTGTGTAGTCTTCAGCTGAACTGTCTCAACAGAGATGGTTTCGGCTGATGTCTACTTTTCTGACTTTGCTGAGATTTCTTAAGTTGGGATTCCCCCTTCCTTTGATACCTCATCAGTTGTTTGGATTGTTGAGTATAGCTACTCTTCTTCCCATTCAACTGATTTTCTGGGTCAGAAACCTTCTTACCCTTATCAGTAGGTTTAGGTTTGGAACCTTCTCCTACCAAATCATTACCTTTAACATGTGTACTCTTCTTAGATACACTTGTTTGAACCTGTGAGGATTGGGCAAAGGTGAAACCAATTCCCTTATTTACGTTAGGTGTTTGAGATGAATCAACTATAGTTTAAATAACATGAGAAGCTTTATTCAGTTGATCCAACCTCAAACTTAAACGTTCCTCATTTGATTTTACACACTCATGCTGATGGAAAAGTTCATCAAACTTTGCTTGTAGGATTTTCAACTGATCAATTTTCTCAAGATTCTCAGCAAGCAACCTTTCTACCAGCTGACCCTGTTTAACAAACTTCAATTTAAGAGTATCCAACTCTTCTGAAGTTGTCTGATTAGAGTCTGCAAGTATTTCAGAAAGCTTGCTAGTAGATTTTTGAGTAAGTAGTTCAATCTTAGCCTTTAAGCTAGTGTTCTCCTTTTCCACACAGTTATAAGCATTTATAGCAGTTTTGAGATCTCCCATTAACTTATCAACAAAGTTATGGTCAAACTCTACTGCTAGAGAGGTGCGAGAAGCAGACGAAGAGCAAGAGTCAGAAGTTACCTCATTACCAATAGCCATAAGATATAAGTCATTATCTGAAGAAAAATCCGATGAAGAGGTTGTGTCGCTCAATGAAGAATCTTCTTCTCCAGCTACTAGGGCTCTCTTATCAGCAAACTTCCTGTTCCTCTTAAGTCTCTTTTCTTTTCTTTCTCTAGGAGTTAATTCTGGACAATCATAACTAAAGTGTCCAGGTTTATGACATGTAAAGCAGCTGCCATCTCTTGTCAATCTTCTGGGACTTGAGTCTCTTCTAGGTGAGAAGTCTTTCCTTTTGAGACTTCCTTCTCTTCTATTCTCAGGAGTTCTATATCTTCTTTCATCTTTAGACTCTTTAGATCTCCTGTCTGTGCTGGTAGAAGACTTTATTTCGGTCTTAAAACCTGTTCTCCTAGTGTTCTTCCAGTGTCTTCTATATTTGCCAAACTTTGAATTCATCTTGTCAACCTTTCTATTCAGTAGTGCCATTTGTTCTTTTATACTCAGATCTTCTCCTACTAGTTCTTTTGATGAAGTAGTAGGTATAACCTTGAAAGCCACTTCTTTACTTGCAGAGTTTGAATTTCCTTCATCCTCATCTTCTTCTTGTTTCAGGTCAAATTCATGAGCTTTAAGATGAGAGAATAATTCATGATGACTTATTCTATTGAGATCCTTGGTATCTTTGATCACGGTAATCTTCACTCTCCACTTGCTAGTCAATGATCTGAGAATCTTGTTGTTTATTTCCTTCACAGTGTATGACTTGCCTAGGGAACTTGCTTTATTGATTATATTTGTTAATCTCAAGTCCAACTGATCAATAGTTTCATCTGGCTTCATCTTAAGAGCGTCAAAAGAATGAAGAATTGACTGCAGCTTGTTTTCTTTGATTTGTTCTGATCCTTCACACATTAGTGCCAGTGTCTCCCACATTTCCTTTGCAGTTTTGCAAGTTTTCACTTTTTTAGTAAGCTCTCTGGTTAATGTTTCTATAATCTCTGTGCGAGCAACTTGTTCGAGATTGAACAATTTCCTCTCTTCAATTGACAATTCGCTTCTTTTCTTTTCTATTTTCTGGCAAGTTGAAGTCTCAGTTCCACCACTTCCTGAACTCACAGGATCCCTGTAGAATTTGATAGGTCCATCTTCATGAATTTCAAGCATCCTATCATGTATCGCACCAAGGTGATTTTTCATACAAAATTTCCAGTAGTCATAGTCTTCGATAGAGAATTCTGGTAGCTTTCTGGCTTTATTACTCTTCTTGTGAGAACTCATGTTAGTAATAAAACAGTTATGCAATGAATGCAATGAGTTTTATGAAAACGGTTTTCCAAAAAGATCTGTTCAAGTGACCACAATAGTCTTTCCTCAAAGACTATTGGTAACTAAAGCCAGTGGTCGGTTGAACCACTGCTCTGAAACCACTTGTTGGTCCCAGACGAGATGTGCAAGGAGGTGGAAAGTCTAGGAAGGGGGGGGGGTTGAATAGACTTTACCACACTCAAAACTTTTTACAACTTTTCGTGAGCTGAGGGTGAGGTTAGAAGACTTTGCAAGTCTTCTACTGATAAGTACTCAGAGTGTGCTAGATGTGATCAGCAGACTTTCGAAAGTCAAAGTTTTCTGATGGTGCGGAAGCTAATCTCGTGTGTATTTGAAAAATCCTTTGAATGAAAACCTTCTTGATAAATACTTAGCAAGTTTAGTGCAGGTTTATTAAAATGATGATGAAAGAGTAGTTATGAATATGTATGCAGAAAGCTTATAAAAGACACATAGATTTTTATAGTAGTTCGGATATAACGATCCTACGTCCACTCTCCCTAACTCCACAGGAGTCTTACTATTCACCAAATCTACCGGTCTTATTTCCTCTATCTCTTCGAGGTTATGACCACAGGAGGTTTTACAAGTTCCTGCCCTCGATTACAAAAGATGATCCTTAAGTTTATTCTAACTCTTAGATCTGACAAGCGATCAACCTTCTCTCGTACTCGAGATATTGGAAGGTGATTTACAATTCTTAAACCAGAATCAGATCTTCGGATTCAACGTGTGTCTTGATTCGTGGTTTGAATGAATTTGTGTGTCTTGCTTTGAATGATAGAATTTCTCTCTTGAAATTTTTCGCGCGTAGTTTCGTATCAATTTTGAAATCCTTCATTCTGATTTATAGATTCCCGAAATCAACTAGCCGTTAGGCTTGATTGATAATCAGGTCTTCAACGAAATGGTAAGTAGTCGTTTAGGAAGATCTTTTTTTGACTTAGATAATTGATTGTCTGAATCCAATCAATTATCTCTTGATAGATTGACTTTTGAGATTTCGATCTTCCAATCTGTAATCTGATTTATACGGAATATCTTGATTGATGTATTCACCTTGAATCAATCAAGTCTTCTATCTTTATCCTAGCAAGCTTCTCAACCTTGCTATCTTTTTGTCCAAGTCTTCTTGACTACTTGATCTTCATAAGTTGTGTTCATCTTCTGCGTTATAAATCTTCTAGTCCTTTAGTGACAACATTTCTGAATATAAGAAACCTTCTAGGTCTTCTTGGTAGCAACCTTTATACTTTTCTGATTGTCAGTTTTCTGATCAAGTCTTTTGCCTTCAAGTCTTCTGTCTTCAAGATCTTCTAACTTCAAAGTCTTCTAATTGCAAAGTCTTCTTTCTTCAAAGTTTTCTGTCTTCAGTTCTCATACATCTACAAACCATCTGGATAGATCTTAGTAAGGTTAACTTAGCACAAATACTAATCTATCTAGATCATCAGCCGACTAACAGGTTCAGCTGGTCCTATTACATATGGATTTTAGAAACATCATCAAAACCTATAAAACCAAGAACCAACATGTTTCCTTTTCCTTATGGACATCTTTGATTTACCGAAATCTTATCTCTTATTTGAATTCTTCTGATGCCTAAAACAGATGAATAGACAATTAAAATCAAAAAGTTTGAATAAAAAAAACCTAAAAAAATAAATTGTAGAAAGGAAACATTTCTATTATAGCATATTTAAAAAAATAGCAACTTACATCAAGAACGTAAATTGAAAAATTCCTTCGGATTCTTGAAATTTCTTCAGCTACACAATAGAATGAAACGAAGATGGAGAACTCTCTTAAATCATGGACCAAAAAAAGCTCTCTGAAAATGAAATGCAATAGTAGAAATAAAAAACAATGATCGAAAGATTTAATACAAAGGAGAACCTGTAGCACTGACGAGACATTAACTTACAGGAGTAAATTGTGGAGTGTAGATTACTTTTGCAGAACACCTATGCTACTCTACAATCGAAAATAGTAGATTTTATTTCGGGGGAATCCTTACACTTAAGGGGTTTTGATATAATTAATGTTAAAAAGGGATTGTATCTTAGAGTAAAAAAAAGAAGGGGTATAAGAGAGATTTTACCCATAATTTTGTATCCTTCAACAATTTTAACTAGTAGTTGTAGCTAAGAGTAAATCTAAATAGTAAATTTTACTACAGAATAATTAATCCGCTAATTTCCCTACGAGGAATTGCAAAAGAACAACCAAATGTTTAAGAAATTAATTAGTTTATATTAATAATATGACAAAAACTTATATGAGATCGTCTCATGCATTAGACATAGTCACTTTTTAATAAATTATTATCACTTTTTAAAAAAATGATACAAATTAGTATAAAAGTGATAACGAATTGAAAAGTGATAACAATTTATAAAAAATTCATAATAATTTATGAAAAAATGATAACAATTTATTAAAAAGTGACTCCGTCTCATGTCCTTATCATGCATGAGACGGTCTCACACAAGAGTGCCCCTAATAATATACTCCTTCCGTCCCATTAAAGGGATAAGGTACAAATTAGACCCTAAACTAATGTCTCAGGTACAAATTGGACCCTAAACTATTTTTTGGTACAAATTGGACCCCAAACTATTTTTTTTAACAAATAAACACTTTTACTTTTAAAATTTAATAAATAAGTCCTTCAACTAATAAAATAAAATATGGAGACCCTTTTATTAAATGAATTGACATAGAATATTATTATATTGATAGATAAATTGATAAAAAAAATTAAAATATTATGATAAATTTTAAAAAATAAGTGAAATATCAACAACACTTTTTTTTTTCAATAATGAGCTCATTTTTTTAATATACAATATAGTGTTAAATTATAAAAGAGAACTATTTTATCAATAAAAAACTATAATAACTTCTAAATTGGTCCTTGAACTAATATTTTGAGTACAATTGGACCATTAACTAATTTTTTTTTTTATAAATAAATAATTTAACTTTTAAAATGAAATACATATGTTCTTCAACTAATAAAATGAGACATGAAGGTGCCTTTAATTATAGTTTTAAAACAATAAAAGTATATATAAAAATTATAAATGTAATAGTCTCGTATTTTTAGAAAATAATTTCTTTATTATTTTTAAGGTTTTTAATATTATGATTTTTTAATTTAATTTTATTTTTAATTTATTATATTAAATTAGTTATCTTCTTTTTTATTATAATTTAGCATTATATTGTATATTAAAAAAATAGGAGTCCATTATTATTAAAAAAATATTGTTGATGTTTCAATCATATTTTAAAATATATCATAATGTTTTTAACTTTTTTATCATTTTATCCACTAATATGATAATATTCAATGTCAATTCATTTAATGAAAGGGTCTCCATATTTTATTTTATTAGTTGAAGGGCTTATTTGTTCAATTTTAAAAGTAAAAGTGCTTATTTGTTAAAAAAAAATAGGTTGGGGTCCAATTAGTACCTGAGATATTAGTTCAAGGTCCAATTTGTACAAAAAAATAGTTTAGGGTCCAATTTGTACCTGAGACATTAGTTCAAGGTCCAATTTGTACCTTATCCCTAAAAACTTTTATATGAGGGAGGGCACACACTTTACGAAAGTGAAAGAATGAGTAATTATTTGACAGGTAATTTTGTAAACCTTTATGTGTAAAGTAAGGAAATGAGTTGGATTATATGTATGTGCGGGGGCAAAAGTAATGATATTTTGTGTAAAATTGAAGATATTTTGTGGGTGGAGTTTATGAAAGGTTTTCCATTATAAGGGTATAAAAGATATTGTGGGACAGACGAAAAAAAAAGTATGAAAGGTATAAGAGATGTTAAAAGGGTCGCGGACTGGCCCGTTTAACCCTGAAAAATGTAAGGTTAGGTTCATGAGTTTAGTGACCCTTTTAAAATCGGGTATTTTTGGCCCGGATCGATTAGCCCGCGGGCTAGCCGCGGCTAAATGGGCTAGCCCGTCAGTTTCCCGGGCTGGCCCGCTATTCCCTCTTATATATATATATATATATATATATATATATATATATATATATATATATATATACTTATTTAAATTAACTACATTATTTATTACACTTTCATTACTTTTTTTTTTCCTTTTTCATTAATTAGGCGAAACCCTTTATGTTAATGAATATTTATTTTTGTAAAATATATAAATTAATTTTGTATTTCTGATAACAACTTAATTAACAGTTTTTTTGTTGTTTTCACAATAAACTTAAATCAACTCTCCTACCTTCACAGTTTCTATCTTCTGTCTTTATCTCTTTATACCTTTCTCTTCTCTATTCCACTGTTTATCAATTTATCATATTATTTTCGTTCATTCAAATCGTTACTTTATCTCTTAATATACTGGTTTTGAATTGAACTTTTATAATTATGTTTAACTCTTTTGATGTAATTTTAATAAATTTATGAACAAGGTTTGAATTTTAAGTTTGTATTGTGTTGTATTATGATTAATTTACTATTTAATATTAAAATTAATTTTTTTCGGAGCCCGTAAGTGGCCCGTTTAACCTATAACGCGATAGGGTTAAGATTAAGTTCCAACTATTACGGGACCGCTAAAATCGAACCATTTAGGCCCGTAGCCCCATAGGACTGGCTTAATGGGTTAGGGTCAGCCCATTTAACATCTCTAAAAGGTATTATGGGACGGACGACGAAAAACAAAAGTTTGAAAGGTATTATGGGATGGAGGACGAAAAAAAAAAGTGTGAAAGATATTATGGAACGGAAGAGTATATTTTATATGACGAGATGATCGAGACCATGTGATACTACCTAAAGAATACGTTGATACAAGCAAGAAAGCATTTGCAATTTGTCCTATGTAGGAGCAGTTATACATTGAGACAGAGAATAAACATTAATTTATTATTACATGTAATAAAACTCTGTTGCTATAAGTTAGAGACCAAGTCAATTTGGACCTATTCACCTTCTTTGTCTTGGTTAGGCATTGTGGTCAACGTCGATCATAACAGAGAAATTTTCCAAAACTTTTCATCAACTCTTTGTTTGGTTACTTAATTTCTCAACAGTTTTAGAAACTCCCATTAATTAAAGTGTTGGGAGAATGATTTGTAGAGTTTTGCTCTATCTTCTGCTTGTGGCTAATCAGATTCAGATTATACGGGCACTCACTCATGGTGGCGATCGTAAGTTTTTTTCTTTTCAAATTATTATGTGTTAATTTGAATCTTGTAAGGAATCTGATATTTTTGACATGCAAAGGAAGTTTAGTTGTTTGATTATATGTCGCAAGAATTAATTGCTTTCTTAATAATTAAAATGAGTTATTTTTTTTTTTTGGGTCTTTAGTAACATATATATAACTGAGAGTTGAACAACTTGAAGAAAGCAAATTGTTGCCAAATAAGAAATTTTCTTATTGTAATTATTAGAACATGTATCCCCAACAAATATACAAGATATGAAATAAAATAGCCAACCTCGAATGGTAGGATAAAATTTTGTTTCGTTCTTCAGAATCCACAGTGTGCTTGGTAAAAATAAAAAGTTCAATATGATGTTATTATCCATATATATATATGATTAAATCAAGTCGATTTTGATCTTTTTCTTATGTTGGGTATGCGTAATTTGTGAGCCTACTGGACCTAAGTGAATAGAGGGTGACAAAATTTAATCCAACAAGTCATTTTTTTGACAATGTTTTCTGCCTGCTCTGCTGTATTCATGGAAAAATAATATAAAATGGCATCTCATTTTAGGAGTAGGTGTTTTGACTCATCTGATGCAGTTGGAGATTTTTGAAAATGGGAATGATGATTTAGTACGAAATATCCCATTTAATATTATATTGACGGGACACGGGTCCCTCCTCCCTTCTATAATTGGAGTGAAGGTCTAGTTATAAAAAGAACCATTGGATCACATACATTTGTGTAGGCATGTGTGTGCGCGTGTGTAATCCAATGATCCTCCTGCAACTAGACCCTCTAGTTACATAAGGGGATCCACTCCATCATAATCTTGTACTATTTGAAAGGAGTCGTATGTTTGAAAATTGGGTCAGTTACGAATAGGTTAATAAAAATTTAAAATTGTACATAAGTTCAAAAATTTTACACAGCAGTGCAAGATAAATTTGTACAAAAACACAAAAATATTTGCATAATGAACCTATTTGCAATTTTGGAATACTTTTTTAACCTATTTATAATAATTCCTTGAAAATTTAATCAAATGAAGAGTTTGATTGTAATTTTTATCAGATTTAGGATTTATTTAGCAATTTGATCAATCTCGCAAAAAAGAAATATAACTAAAAAATCAACACAAACTCTTATGTAGAACTTGTTCACTATATGAAATTAATATTGAAGGTGTGCGTAAGTGTTTTACAGAATGTTGTCACGAATGTTGGCACATTCAAAGAACAACACAGACGAAAGTAAATACAGAAATACACAGCGGAAGTCTTAAACACTTTGCAAGATGGATATCAAACTTTTGTATAGACTATAAATAAGTCTATACTGCCAATCGGCGAAATATCACTAGTAATTGTTAAGTGATACAATCAGTGAAAACATAAGTCACACCGTGAATAGATCTCGTATATAGTGACTAGATTAGATGTTAATCATTCTAACCTATTACTAATACTAATAAAAATCCAATGTTGAGTGAAATGTTGGAACATTCACCAACGGAAGTATCGAGTATGAAACGTACAATAAATTCTATAATCTATGCCAATAGATTATGCTAGATTGTGTTTCCCTCAACTTCAAGTTTTAATCTTCATAGCAGCCGTGTATTTATAGATAATCTGGACATTCATAGTGCTTGAAGATAACTTCCACATCTCCCTTGATAATAGGTAACTTCTAGTAACTTCCCCATGATATTTTCAACTCCTCACTCTTGTCTTTTCAACCGTATGACTTATGGAAACTCACAAGTCTACAAACTGTAAAAACAAGACATTGAACAAGACATTTTGTGGGTTAAGGGGTAGTGGAAGTAGATGGATGAATTCTGATGTTGTGACCAGAATGTTGGCACATTCTGAGTAACAGTTGTCACTAACATCAACAATCTCCCCCAATTCGGTCTTTCTACTGTAACACACCTGATGTTGTACCAATGATCAGAATGTGTACACAATAGAGATACGTAAATCAACATCAAGTAAATGACATCTCATTACTTAGCCAAAATAAACAGAAATAATGGAACAATAGAGTAAAAACATAAGACATTAACCAATAAACATAGACAACTAAGACTAAAGAAAAACGAACATAAACAAAAACAAATACTAGACTTATAAAACAAAAAACAGAGCATGACTATTAAACGGAATTACAAAAAAATAATAACATAGACAAAGAACATAAATAAAACTATATCAGAGCATAATTAAACAAAATCCTAGAAGAACTAAGACAAAGAGCAGAAAAACAATAAACATAAACAAGGAAAATAAATCAGGGCAACACAAATTGAACATAAAGAAAATTAATATCTAACTAATAAAAAGTCCAAAAACATCAGAGCAAGAAATATCAAAGCATATACCTATACTACTATAAGTTTATAACATAAGTTTAAATAAACAAGACATAAAAGCAGAAATAAAATTGAGTCTTTACAAGAAATAGACAAAGCTTATAAATGAAAATCAGGAGAGGATTGTGTTATTCAGGTAAACAGCTGCATCTTCATTAGTCTGCACAAACTTCCCCTTTCTTCAAGCCTTTCTACTCTTGAAAGCTCCCCCATACTCGGATTATTAATTGCCCCAATCACCTAAGTCGTCATACAACACACTTAGGTCTTCATCATCCCAGTCTACTGGATCTATCTTCTCAGTATCAACATCCATGTTCGAACTGTTGGGTCCATCATCACTGTTGGCTGGAATTATAGGCACATCATCAGGCACATTCTGGGCATTGTCCCTATTTCAGCATCAGGAGCTGCACTTGTCCCAGCTCCAGAGATATCAGCATCTGGTCCTCTAGTTGCACCAGCACCAGCACCAGCATCTCCATCACCAGCAGCAGCAGCAGACGGTCCAGCAACATCAGCAGGTTGAGCAGCAACATCAGGTCCTACTCCCCCTGTGATAGTGGAAAGAAGCTTCTCCCATATCTGCTTCTGCATATCAAGATTACTTAACAGACATTTTAAGTTAGAAATTGAATTATCTGCCATTGAAATCTGATCCAGAATGAATTGAGGTTGGAGTTGTGGAATATTGGCAGCGTGTGTGCCAACATTTAGTGGCACATCAGGTGACTGTTCAGCAGGAACTTCGGGCTGTGCATTTGGATCTCTAATTGGAAGGTCAATTACCCTTGGACCAGTTCTTAAAACATGAGATATCCCTAGACTCAATGCAAACGAATTGATAATCTCATTGTTCTCTCTCTGAAATCCTTGTGCCGTAATCATCATGTGAATTAGACTAGGATATGGCAACAACCCCTTGCTCGACACTCTCCCCGAGTAAGTTATCATATTGTCAAAGATAGTTTTCCCAAGATTAAACCTCCTAAGGTGGCCAATCTTGTACATTAGGACAGCTTGTTCAGAGGTTAAGGTTGTTGTATTTGAGGAAGGGAGCCAATTGTAAATAATTAGTTTATGAAGAACACTGTATAGGCTGGTTAAAATAGAAGAATTCATCCTATATCTCCAGACAGTGACCCTTCCCCCAGTAATTACACTTATTACCTCATCCAGATTGTCCACCTGCGGATCCTCATCATCTCTAGTCCTTAGAAAAGAATTAATCACAGCTGGTGTCACCTCTATGACCTTGCCTCTAAATTTCACTTTCCCATAATGCTTTGAATTCACTTCAAAAACTCTGACCCTCATATTAGCATAAAATTCATATATCCAATCAATTAAGTAGGGTGTAGCAAATTGAAGAGCATGCATCAAGGATCTATCAGTCAGATATCCAATTAGATTCATAGAGACAAAATCATCCATCTTTATGATTCTTTCACCAACTATTAACCTAGTTCTCAATGTTCTAAATTTATCACTGTCAACACCATTATAACTAGTATCTGATTCACTAGAAGTTAAGGATAATGAGGAATCAGTGTGTACCTCATCAGATTTCTCCTTACTTTGTTCTGATTGAGAGGATTCAGAATCAGAGGACGATGTTGCCATGGGTGTGCCAACATCCACTGGCACATCTTGCGGTTCATTTTGCCTTTTGCTCCTTCTTTCCAAACGAGCAGCCATATCAGCCAATGTCTGATTCATTTCTGAATCCTCAGTACTCCCCCTCGGACTGAGCACTGGGACAGAGACTTGACCGCTTGTTTCTTTCTCTGGACTTGCTTCTCTCATCTCTTCTTCAGAAGAATCAGAATAGAATACTTGAATAGGTTTTGAAGCAACACCATCATCGTGTTTCTGTTTCTTTCCTTTCTCCGAGTAATCAACCCTTCGACCCATTGTTCGGTAAGAACGTCGTTTCTGTCCACGACCCCTGGAGCTCGAGGCTTTTTATCGAACAGTTTGAAATCGAGTAGTGAGCTCACTAGTGTCAGTCGAGTTAGTGGATGGGTCTTCTATCGGAGCATCTCGTGGTGTTTGAGGCGGTATGAAGACGAGGTACTTGTATTGTTGAAAGTCCACCTCCATGTCGCCGACCTTAACCACGGGATAGATTGTGTGCTTCGTCAAGTTCTTAAATGCATAGACAATTTGATCAGACATTGCTCCTTCCGCGAGCTCGATGGTTATAGGGTAGGTTTCAAGAACTGGTTCCGATTGAGCTTCGCCGCTATTCGGATTTTGTGACGTTCCGCCCAAAATTGGAATTTCAGAGGATTGAACATTGGGAATTTGGGTTTTAGGTGTAGGAAGAGGGACATCGACAGAGCCAACCCTAATTAAAGAGGGTGATGTTGGGTGAGATGCGCCAACATTCTCAGAAACATTGTCGACTACCATTGAAGCTAGGAGATGAAGGTTTTTCGAGGAAGAAGATATAGCAGGAGAGTTAACGTGTTTGGATTGTGAAGGTGAGAGGTCTTTTCGATCAGCCATATTAATAACCTGTAAGCCCTTTAAAATTATATTAATTAAATAATCAATTCAAAATTTCATGGCTAAACTAAAGAACTAATACCAACAAGTATAAATAATAATACCTTCAAACATTTGTGTTATAATTCTAAACTTAGATATAATATGTATAACACACTGAACACTAAAGACCTTAAATAAGGAAAAGGAAGAACGTAGAAGTTGTGATCACATTGGTGTTAATCGAATAAAATTAATCACATCCCTAAAAAATAGGGCATTACCGAATTTGTGGAAGTTTATTTTGAAACATGCTAAAAACCGCTCAATTAGATAAAATAACTGCACAATAAAATAAATTAGACTAATTAAAACTGCCGTGAACAATTTAAAATAAATAATTCTTCATACAAAAATATTCAGAAATTATCAAACTCATAGAGGTAAATATACATATGAGAACCAGAATGTTATTCACTAAATATCGGCAAACACACTTCTCAACACAGTTTTTTCATGAAATAAATTCATTTGTATTGCACTATTTTTTTTCTTTTCTCACTTATTCACATTGATCCATTTTTCCAGAAGAGATCATCGTAGTTGTCAGCTCCGTGTCCCATAATTACTCAATGGATTTGTGAATGTATTGATGCAATCAAATCACCTTTTGAAAAGAGAACATCGTAGTAGTCAACTCCGTGCCCCATAGTTATTCAGTGACATAGCATCTAATTGTGAGTTTATTTAATTGCATTTAAGAGAAGTGTATCCAGGACAATTTATATTAATCACAGGTTCTAACTCTATTTATACAGGAGAGTTCGAAAACACTAAATATTACAATACTTAGAAAAATTTAAATAAACTGTTCTAGTGTTGTTACAAATATTGGCACATTTGTTACAACACACATCAATAATAGGTCTAATTAGTGCATAAACCTAGAGATTTTCTAAGAGAAGAAAACCTCTCATTATCAAGGGCTTTAGTAAAAATGTCAGCAATTTACTTCTCAGTAGGATGTATTCCAACTTTACAACTTCTTTTTCTACAAGATCCCTAATGAAGTGGTGTCTTATACGTATATGCTTAGTTAATGAATGTTGCACAGAGTTCTTAGATATATTAATTGCACTTGTATTGTCACAATAAACAGTAAGAGTATTGCTCTCTAAACCATAATCATCAAACATCTTCTTAAGCCAAAGAAGCTGAGTACAACAGTTTCCCATAGCTATGTATTCTGATTCAGCCATAGGCCATGAAACAAGATTGTTACCCATGTAGAAACATCCTCCACTAGTACTCTTTCTATCATCACTATCTCCCACCCAATCTGCATTAGTGTCTTTGCTATACCATATTCCATAATCACATGTGCCTGCCACATATCTAAGAATCCTTTTAACTGAATTCATGTGAGATTCTTTAGAATTAGCTTGATAACGAGCACATAAACAAACACTAAACATGATGTCTGGCCTACGAGAAGTCAGATACAAAAGACTATCAATCATTGATCTATACAATGTTGGGTCAACATTTTGGCCAACATTGTCTTTACACAATTTTTGTGTCGATCCCATAGGTGTCTTCATGTGTTTAGCATTGTCTAAACCAAACATTTTCACAAGATTTTTGGCATATTTACTTTGACAAAAGAAAATGTCATCTCTGCATTGTTTAATCTGAAGACCTAAAAAGTAATTTAAGTCTCCCACCATCGACATTTCAAAGGTAGAGATCATTTCATGCATAAATAATTCAAGCATCTTTTCACATGTAGAACCAAATACAATGTCATCAACATAAATTTGAGCAATCATTATGTCATTTCCAGAATGTTTAATAAACAAAGTTCTACCAGTTTCACCTCTATAGAAACTGAATTCAACAAGAAAATCAGTTAATCTACCATAGCATGCCCTAGGTGCTTGCTTTAAACCATATAATGCTTTCTTAAGTTTATAAACATGATCAGGAAATTCATGATTCTTAAAACCCTTAGGTTGTTCTACATATGCTTCTTCCATAAGAATTCCATTTAGAAATGCAGTCTTGACATCCATTTGATGCAGTTTTATATCAATGTAACATGCAATAGCAAGTAATAGTCTTATAGACTCAATTCTAGCCACTGGAGCAAATGTCTCATCAAAATCAATACCTTATACTTGTGTATAGCCTTGTGCAACTAATCTAGCTTTGTTCCTCACAACATTACCAAATTCATCAGTTTTGTTTTTGAAGATCCATTTGGTACCAATTACATTCATATTATAAGGCCTAGGTACAAGTATCCAAACATTATTCCTATCAAATTGATTTAATTCCTCATGCATCGCATTTATCCAATTTTCATCTTTCATTGCTTCATCAACATTCTTAGGTTCAATAAGAGAATGAAAACATTCAAAGTTCACCTTGTTACACATAGATGTCATACAAATTGATCTTACCACATGTCTTGCATCAAAACACAATTTTCTCCTTGTTTGTACACCTGATTATGGTTTACCTATGATCTGTTGTTGTGGATGATTTTTGAGAATTCTGGAAGATGGCATTGTAGCATGATAAGGCACAGTTCTGTTAATTTCTGGATGTTGAGGTGATGTTGCTTCAGATGTGGGCATATTTGTAGCAACATTCTCAACCGATTCAAAAATATCAGAACCTTGCATCTGCTCAATAAGATCAGTTACATCTTTAATAGTATTGTCTGCAAGACTTGCATTATCATAAAAAACAACATTCATAGACTCTTGAACAGTATCAGTCCTAAGGTTATAAACTCTAAAAGCTCCTTATCACTTTTTGAATCAAATTTATGAAGCTGGTCTCTATCATTTAGTATGTAACAAACACATCTAAAGACATGAAAGTATTTTAGAATAGGTTTTTTGTTATTCAAAAACTCATAAGGTGTTTTAGTAGAATTAGGTCTCAAATAAACTCTATTTGATATATGACAGGCAGTATTCAAAGCTTCTGCCCAAAACCTTTTTGAAAGTTTCTTGGATAAAAGCATTACTCTAGTCATTTCTTGTAGAGTTCTATTCTATCTTTCGGCTACACCATTTTGATGGGGTGTTTTAGGATAAGAAAATTCTTGAATTATATCTTTTTCTTCACAAAAATTAGTAAATAAGTTGTTCTCAAACTCCCTACCATGATCAGACCTTATCTTCTTTACCTTAGAATTATAAATATTCTTAAAACGTTTATAGAGAATTTTGAATACATTAAAAACATCTGATTTCTCTTTAAGAAACTCAATCCATGTAAACCTTGAATAATCATCAACAATGACAAAAGAATACCTTTTTTTCCTCCAATGCTTTCAGTTTCCATTGGTCCCATTAAGTCCATATGTAAAGCAATGTTTTGTAGTGCAGTGTGTCAACATTTCATGTGACAATTTGATTTGTTTACCACTTTGACAAGATCCACATACTTTTGGCATACGCATTTGAAACATAGGAAGACCTTTAACAACATCATATTTCATTAATTTGACAATATTCTTGTAATGTGTATGACCAAGTCTTTGATGCCAAAGTGTACTTTCATCAGTTTGAACATTAAAGCATGCTTGATTCGAATAAATTAAATAACAATTATCAACAGATCTATTTCCAACCATGAGACAATTATTATCATTATTTAACATACAGCATGAATTTTTTTATCAAACTTAACATGTAATTCATCATCACACAGTTGACTTATGCTAATTAAGTTTGCAAGTAAACCCTTAACATGCAGGACTTTTGTCAAATTAGGAAAACCAGAAACATTCAGTGTACCTATCCCAACAATTTTACCTTTTGAACCACCTCCATATGTAACATTTCCACCATCATAAATTTTGTAATTAGTGAGAAACCTTTCTTCACCAGTCATGTGCCTAGAGCAACCACTATCAAAATACCAAAGTCTAGGAACACATGCTTTTAAAGAGGTGTAAACAACATTACATACAGATTTTGATTTAATCACCTAGGTAGAATTTTTAACAGACTTTTGAAAGATTTTTGAACTGTCTGTTTTGAATGTTGAGCAGAATGTGGCAACATTTTCAAAGACATTTTAGCAAACTTTTTGTCCTGTCTCATTCTTAAACAGTTTGGTCTCTTATGACCTTTAGTAAAACAATAATGACAAACATCCTTCTTTTCATAAATATTTTTCAG
Organism: Paraleonurus japonicus; assembly: GCA_030762865.1. Taxonomy (NCBI): domain Eukaryota; kingdom Viridiplantae; phylum Streptophyta; class Magnoliopsida; order Lamiales; family Lamiaceae; genus Paraleonurus; species Paraleonurus japonicus. Next base: position 17,424,204 of record CM061055.1, on the reverse strand, counting down.
TTTTTTAGGTTCAATAGAAGGTTTTGTAAACACAACAAGTTTATTATTGCTTAAAAACTGAGTAATATTACCATTATAACCCAGACCATGTCTACTAGTACTTCCAATAGTTAGTGCATCATCAAGTTTTGCTGAAATTTTTGAATATCTTTTGAAATTCAGTGTTGTGCCTTTGAGCAGCTATTTAAGGTTGCATATCTTCAGATCTTTCCTTGTCAATATGACCTCAAGTTTTATCACCAAATCATTTTGATATGACTCTTCAATAGTCATGTCCTTCAAGACTTTCTGAGTTGATTCCAACTCCTTCTCAAGCTTTAGATAACTGGACTTACAATCTTTGCAAACATTGTTAGAAGTACCTGCTTTATCTACACAAGAACTTGAAAAATAATTAACTTCTAGAATTTTCAATGTTTCCTCAAATGTTGGCACATTTGACTCGACATCATAATCATCCAGTAAATCATCAAGAGTATCATCATATATAATTCTTGCAGAGAAAACATATTCTTCATTTTTATCAGAATCATCTTCACAATCAGACTCATCACTTAAGGTAGCATTGAAATTTACCCTATTTCTCAAAAGAGTGTTGGCACATTCATTAGTATAATGACCAAAACCAGAACATGCATCACATTTAATATTTTTCCTATATTCTGGATCATATTTGATCTTGTTACTTCTATCAAATTGTCTAGGTTGATTAACATTCCTATTTTTATTAGGCAATTGTCGTGAACTTTCAGTCTGATCTCTATCATGATTCTTAATTTGCAAATTATTTCTAAGTCTATTTGCTCTCTTTTTCAAAAATGAATTAAACTGCTTAGTTAAGAAGACAATGTTATCGGCATTGTCGCCACAATCATCAATAACATCTTCATCAGAATCTATTTCATTAACAAATGGTTGTTTATCAATAATCGAAGATGTCTCTCCTTTGAAAACATAAATTTTCTTTTCAGATTTCTCATTATCTCTTTGGGAAAAATTCAGTTCATATGTTTTCAAAATACTCACCAACTCATTTTGTGTAATAGCATCAGTATCTTTAGCTTCCTCAATAGCACATATCTTAGCATCAAAACGTTTAGGAACAGTTCTTAAGATTTTATGTACTAACCTTGTATTGGATATAACTTCACCAAGTGCTTGAGATTCATTAGAAATCTCAGTGATTCTTTCATTGTAGGAGGATATGGTCTCATCTTCCTTCATCCTTAGATTTTCAAACTTGGTTCCAAGCATCCGTAACTTTATCCTTCTAACACTCTCAGATCCTTCACAATGTCCTTGTAATCTCTCTCATGCTTCTTTTGCAGAAACACAATTAAAGATTATTTTGAACATGGAAACATCCGTAGATGTGAATATGACATTGAGTGCCTTTGAGTTGAAACTAGCTGTGGTCACCTCATCATTTGTCCATTCTATCTCCCTCTTGATTTGAGCTTCAGTATTATCAGTAGCTGCAACTATTGGTGGAGTCCATCCGGTTAAAATACTCCTCCATGCACGTTCATCAATGGACTTGATGTACATGCGCATCTTAGGCTTCCAAATCGCATAATTCGTTCCATCAAGAACTGGTGGCCTAACTAGAGCTATCATAGGATATTCCATTGCAATAAATCACACCAAACACAGGATCAAAACTCAGGATAACGAGTTCAATGGCTCTGGTGCCAATTGAAGGTGTGCGTAAGTGTTTTACAGAATGTTGTCACGAATGTTGGCACATTCGAAGAACAACACAGACGAAAGTAAATACAGAAATACACAACGTAAGTCTTAAACACATTGCAAGATGGATATCAAAATTTTATATAGACTATAAATAAGTCTATCCTGCCAATCGGCGAAATATCACTAGTAATTGTTAAGTGATACAATCGGTGAAAACATAAGCCACACCGTGAATAGATCTCCGTATATAGTGACTAGATATTAATCAATCTAACCTATCACTAATACTAATAAAGATCCAATGTTGAGTGAAATGTTGGAACATTCACCAACGGAAGTATTGAGTATGAAACATACAATAAATTCTATAATCTATGCCAATAGACTATGCTAGATTGTGTTTCCCTCAACTTCAAGTTTTAATCTTCATAGCAGCCGTGTATTTATAGATAATCTGGACATTCATAGTGCTTGAAGATAACTTTCACATCTCCCTTGAGAATAGGTAACTTCTAGTAACTTCCCCATGATCTTTTCAACTCCTCACTCTTACCTTTTCAACCGCATGACTTATGGAAACTGCCACAAGTCTTCAAACTGTAAAAACAAGACATTGAACAAGACATTTCGTGGGTTAGGGGTTAGTGGAAGTGGAAGGACGAATTCTGATGTTGTGACCAGAATGTTGGCACATTCTGAGTAACAGTTGTTACTGACATCAACAAATATAATTATATTATTTAGTAATACTATATCATTCATTTAGTAATATCATTGCACTTATAAACTAATATTACAATATAAATATTATGATATATATTAATGTAAAAATTGATTATGGTATCAGTAGATGATTGATTATAATTTCAATTTTAAATTTTAATTCATCATGGTTATTGATATGTTGGAAATTGGTAAGGGAAAGATGTCTATGCCTGATCTTTCACCATTTGACAAAAAATTTGATGTATCTTGTTCATCCTATGAATCTGATTTGTCCTATCACTGTCATGCACAATTACTATCACCGTCATATATAAAAGGTATCATTGTCATATATTAGGAGTAACATGATCATGTAGAAATATTATAATTGTCATGTTTAACTATTATTATTATCATGTATAAATGCTATTATTGTTATGCAAAAGTTCACATGAACTCTAAAATGAGTAGAGTTCATGTCACTTGATAAATATATTGAAACAAATTACGAAAAATTGAAACTATTATTTTGAGTAATTGAATAACGCCGTGCAACTGGTATGATTTTGATCAAATTTGAATTATAAAATTTGAACCAATTGTTTTCTATGTTTTTGCAGGTTTGAAAAGTATTAGTTAATTTTAAGGAAAATATAGACTAATAGGATGAAAAATATTAGTCATGTATTGAAAAAGTGCAAATTTGTTCAACCTACGAATTAATAATTTCTTTTGTATCAACTTATAATATTTTTTGTGATATGAACTAATAATTTTCATGACATATTTCATCATTTTTATAAATGAGTCAAAATTGCACTAGTTTGCACAATAATAATATTTGAAGGATTCGTTATAAATAAGGTTGAGAAAAAATCACAAACAGTCCTGTATCTTTACTTGAATTCAATTTTAGTTCTTTTCCTTTTTACTTTATCAATTTTGATCCTTTTGATGTCAATTTGATCATTTTCACCATAAAATTTCAATTTTGGCCAGAAAATTGCCCTATATTTTTTCTTGTTACGTTGACGGCCGTGTCTACTCTCCTTTGCATCGTCTTTCATCCAGAAAGCATTATTAATAAGATTATGTCTCTGGTGTGTTGCAGTTGCTGCTCTAAATGCAATGAAATCAAGCTGGAAAAACCTCCCACCAAATTGGGTAGGGGGTGATCCTTGTGTCAACAACTGGGATGGCATCGATTGCACTGATACACGTGTCACCTCCTTGTGAGTTCTCCATCTTTGCTTCTTCTCAAGCTTTCCAATAGGAGCGTTGGTGAGTCGAGCCATTTCATGAGCTACTTGACTCAAGCTACTTGAGTAGTTCTCAAGTTCGAGTTTAGTAATACTAGCTCGTAGATTTAATTATTCCTAATCGAGCTCACATTTTTTTACCATTTTATTATTTACAAATATACTCTAATTATAAATGAAATAAAATTTTCTAATGAATTTTATGTTATATTTTGAGTTTTTCCATTGAGTCGAGCTCATGTTCGAAAAATTGAAATTGATTGAGTTCGAGTTTCGAACTTCAAATTTTTAAATAGAGTCAAATTCGAATTTGACACTAGTCAAACCCACTAATTTACACCCCTGCTCTTTTTTAGAGCTGTTTAAAAAACGAACAGCTCAATAGCTCGACTTCTTAAGACCTGAACTCGGCTTGTTTATATTGATAAATGAGTCGAACTCGTGCAATTAATACTCGATTTACTAACAAGCCGGCTCGAGCTCGACCTGTTAGGCTCGATAGTTAAGAATTTTCTTATAATTTCATTAGGCTCGCTAGGCTCGACTCGACTCATTTGCGAGTCAATTCAAACTCTATTTCTGACACGATGTTCTCTCTCTCTCTCTCTTGTTTAACTTGCATGATAAAAAAAATATTGCAGGAGATTGGCAGGGGTAGGTGTGGAAGGAAGAGATATGAGCGACATTTCATCGTTAACTGCATTAATCTTTCTGTACATTCCTCTTAATTTCACCTCTACTTTTACAAATTTGTTTTCTCATCAATTGGTAAAGTAGTGTGTTAGTACTTACACAGAAAGGTTACCGTGTATCACTTTAATTTTTTATACTCCTGATGAGATTTTTAATATTATCGATCAAATATTTGATACTTTAAATTTTTTAAATTTGGTGAACGGTAACCTTGCTGTATAAGTGAAAGTATCAAATATATAACCAAAAGTATCAAATATTTGATCAAAAATATCAAGCATTAGATGAAATTGAAAAGTAATACATTATAATTTTATAGTGTAACTTTAACACACAAGACATACTCTTCTTATTACTTCTTATTATTGCTTCTCCATTCTGCAGGGATCTTTCAAATAACATCGGTCTTAAAGGGATTCTTCCATCTTCTATCGCAAATCTCAAGAACCTTTCCACTCTGTAACAAACAATTTTTCTTAATTTTTTCCTACTTTCAGTTAATATCAATTTACAACCTATACTATGATTGTTTTATCAATTTGCAATGTGTAAATATTTTTTATCTGATTGCAACTAATACAGTACAAAATTATTCGATTGCAATCTATACTATATTATAGGTTGCAATCGGTCAAATTTTATATAGTATAGATTACAATCGGATAAAAAAAGAAAGTATAGATTGCACATTGATACAACAATCATAGTATATATTACAAATTCATATTAATTTTTCAATACTTCATAACTATAATAAATTCAATTCAATTTTGGTAGAATATTGGTCGGTTGCAGTTTCTTCGGTCCTATTCCAGATTCAATTGGATCTCTGCAGCAGCTCGTATACATGTAAGCAATAAAAAAATTAAAAAAAAAAATCAGTATTATATAGGGTTAATTGCAAATAAAATCATGTTAACTTTAATTTAAATAATTGAACAATTGAAAATAATTCATAAATTTTAAATTTTTTTGCAATTGAGACTTCAAGCAATTCTCTTTCGCCCGGATCTTAGGTTGTTGGGAAAATTTGAATATCCAGATCTATTCGGGCGTTATTTAGATACAAATTATCATAAATCTAACAACATGATTTAAAGCAATTACATCAAAATAAATTCATGCAATTTCAATAACGGTAAAACATACATAGCCCTAAACATGCGGAACTAAGGGATAAGTAATTACCTCTTGATCGGAGAAAAAACTGTCTTTGAGACAATTGATGACGCCTTTGAGTTCCGTTGAGACAACCCTCAAGAGAAAAAAAGGTCGGTTGATTCAACCGAAACACCTTCTCAGGTATTTCCTAAGCCCAAGCTTGTGGATCTCTTGAAAAGAATTAGTGTTTCACTGTTGCTCTTATTTTTCTCTAAAAAAAAATCAGCACTCTGGAATTTTCTCTCTATCTCAACCTACAAGTTGATTGGAAAAATTCCATGCATAAATAATGCATATATTTTCAAAAATTTCAGCCTTATTTTTCGAAAATTTTCCCTTATTTTTTGAAAATTTCAGCCCATTTTTCGAAAATTTTCAAACTTATTTTTCTAAAATTTCAGCCTTACTAGATACAATGTATCTAGTTGATTTTTAATGCCTTCGAGAGAAAGAAAAATCCACAAGATTTGATCTTCTTATCTTTCTCCACAAAATATGGAAAGACTCAATCTCTTCTCTCTCTCCACATTAATTTTCGAAAAATATCAAATAAAAACAATAATTAATTCTTATCTTTTAACCACCTTAGTTAATTGGGCTTTTATTGGGCTACCCAAGGGGCCTTTAGGAGAATTAGGATTGGGCCTCCCAATGGGTCTAGAAACCAATATTGAGCCACAATATTATTCTAGTCCATTAATATTAATTCACTCCACTATAGAATTAATATTGCACTACCCATCCTAACCCATATTACGAAATATGGCTCCCGGTTATTATTTTCCGTGTTTAAGAACCAATGTCCATTAATTAATTTAAGCTACTGAATGCTTTAATTAATTAATATCTTTTAATTCCTTGGGAAAAGACAGCTCAACATTATTATCATACTGGAACTTAATCCACTGGCCAGATTTGATATGATAGACGTTCTGAGCCCACCAAGGGAACATTATTAACTTGACGTATCAAGACACGGTTTTCTGTATTTAATTTAGCAATCTATCATATAATTAATAATGTCGCCCAAAATATCTAGAATTGAATCCCAATGTTTCTTTTCTCACAATAAATCAAAGCAACATCAATCAATTATACACAATCCTAATTAAGTGACAAAAATTAAGAAATAAACAACCACTGAGATCTAATTCTTCTTTCAAGTCAGTCTAGAAGAATTATCTCGCTGTAGATCCTATTCAGCACAACAAATGCACTAGTGTAATCTCTTGGTCAAGACAAACCAATCCGAGCCTTACACCTCAACTTTAACCAGTGGATTGTTCAATTCCACCTAAGTTGTGAATCTTTTTATACTCATTACAAGGAACAGACAATGTGATCTTCTGCGATCTTCTACACGCCACATTGTCTACAATGTGAAGTATATTGAACATTTTTACAAAAAAATAAATAACATTCATAATATTTAACGCAAACAGTGATAACCAATTTATTCTCATAAAAAGTGCAAGAATCAGTTCAATATACAAAGTAGCACTAAAAGCATACTTTTCAATATATCCCCCAACATAGGTGACATGCTTTATGATGAACAGCGTCATTTTGATTATGAAATAATGTAAAAAATTAATGGATAAACGTAAGGACAATTATATTTTGCAGCATATGATTTTTTATTATTATTTAACGTAATTAGGTTTGTTATGTTTAATATTTTGAAGCATATGATATTTGAGATATGGGAAGAGGAGCGTCGTTTTGTTTATCAAATAATTTTTTTAAAATTATTCCATAATCAAAACAGTGCAAAATAAAGCGTGCCATGTTAGATTCGGGGAATTGAGAACTGCCCGAAAGTTTCACTTGTATTATTATTATTATTTATTTTTTCAAAATTATCCAATTATATAGATTAAACTGGAATTTAAGCAAAGTTCGTGATTTTATTCATAATTAACCTACTATATATAGCTAATGTGGATTATATTTATACAGATCGTTGAATTCGAATAGCTTTAGTGGGTCGATTCCGGGTTCAATTGGGAATTTAACTCGGCTTTCATGGTTGGATCTGAGTATGAACGAGCTTAATGGCACAATTCCTGTTTCCAGTAATACTTCACTTGGTTTAGATATGCTACTTGGTGCTAGACACTTGTAATTTTTCTCTACTGTTTTCTCTCTGCTTTTCTTTCTCTTTTTCCTTAGAAGTGCTTTGACTTCTATTATATGCAGCCATTTATCTAATAATCAGCTTTCTGGGACGATTCCTCCTCGATTGTTCTCTTCAAACATGACCCTCATACACGCGTAAGTTTCAGTAACTTAGAGGAGTGACAAAATGAGGACCATAAATTTTTGGACTGACAAATTAAGAATAATAACTATAAAAAGTGGTGAATTGAGGTCAAAACATCCTGAATCAACCCAAATCAAGCTTTTTGACTTGATTTGGGCTGAATAACAGGCTGATTGACCCGATTTGATCTGAATTTGGGCATGATTTGGGTTGATTCTGGCTGATTTGGCCTTAATGTGTGACTTTTAATAGTTACGCTCCTAAAATTGTTAGCCTGAAAAGTTATGGTCCTTATTTTGCCAGCTCAAAAAGTTACAATACTTATTTTACCAAGCTCTATGTTACGGTCCTTAAAAAAATTTTACTCACGTTTTATGGTTTAGGATATTTGACAACAACAATCTGAGTGGGAGACTACCGATTTCACTGGGACGAGTTAAGACACTGGAGGTGATGTGAGTATTTGTACACTCTTTGCAATTTATGCACAAATTTGTTTTCTTTTTAGTTGGATTTATTGTAAAAGTGGTTCCACAGGAATATGACCATTGCAAAAGTGGTCATTTTTTTTTTTGTCAATAATAGCACCAAGCGTGCAAAATAAATATATTTGTGGGGTCAGTTTTGTAATTAAATACACATGAAATAATCATTTTCGAGTATAGATATAAAATGTGCAATGAGAAATTTCTTTCGTGACGAGTTTTGCAATAAACCCCTTTATACTTACTTGTGGTCAATAATATATGAATCATCTAATCTTGGATGCAGACGCTTTGACTGGAATTCTCTTAATGGGCCAATCCCTCCCAATCTCAGAAACCTTACAAATTTAAATGAGTTGTAAGCATCAAAAGTAATCACTGTTTTGGCCGAAAATAATTATATGTCCACCGGTAGAAACCAACTTATATGTCCATCATTTATATTTTGCTGTTATGTAAGCAATTAATTAAATTTTTATGAGCTCCCCTGATTATACCATAAGTGGTGGACATATGAGTTGGTGACGACCGCTGGGCATTTGATAATTTCCGATATTTTAGCATAATACTCTCTCTCCCTCTTTCTCTCTCATGATCTAAAGTAGTTTGTTGTGGTGGTTATCATCCATATCCAATGCAGGTACTTGTCTAATAATAATTTCAGTGGAAATATTCCAAATCTTACAGGCTTGGACTTCCTATACTATGTGTATGTTGGTACCAATTATTTCAACCTGATTTTTTCAGTTACACCACTTAACTAATTTTTACTTCTTTTTCCCTGCATCTCATCATTTGTATTTAGATGAATTGATCACTAGCAACAATTTGCAGGGACATGAGCAATAATAGCTTCAATGCATCACAACTTCCACTCTGGCTCCCAAACATCCAATCTTTGACCACTTTGTATTTCTTCCTCTCTCTCCAATTATGTGCTCTTTACTGTAGCAAACTTAATACTCCCTCCGTCTATTTTTTACTGCACGAGCCAAAATGACACAGGTTTTAATGATAAAATTAGTATTAAAATGTTTAAAATTGAGGGTAAATAAGTCATTTCTATTATATTGGAGGGAGGTCACCTTATTTGAGATGTTTTTTTTTTTTTGCCATTGAGAAAAAGAAAAATACATTTATTTTGAGATTTTGAACAATCTAAAAAGAGAGAAGGAGATTTGCAATTTACATCTTGTAATTTGTGGTGGATCAAATATAAATTTCTTTTCTTTCTACTTTATTATTTTAATCTTAGGATGTCCAATTTTAGTTCTAGAGTTCCAATATCAGTTATTTTTGTGCAATTATATTCATTTTTCGTAGGAAATTCAAAACGTCTAGAACTGAGTTGGACACCCTAGAACTAAAATTGATAAATTAACAAAAGATTTATATTGGATCTAGCCTAAATTACAGGATGTAAATTGACAATAGCTTTACAACATTTCCTCTACTAACTGGCAAACAATTTCAGGATGATGGAGAATACAACACTTGAAGGACAAATCCCTGTTGACTTGTTCAGACTTCCTCAACTTGAGACTGTGTAAGCTCATTCGAAATTTGAACTTTCTGATGTAAATATCCATCAACATTTAATTTGCCATTGGTCCTCAAATATCTAAGCCCGAAGTAAAGAATTTCATCTTATCTAAAGCTCCATTTGGATAGGGTGGATTTGAAATCAAAGGATTTGAGGATAATGTACCCTGCATTCACACAAACTAAAATGGAAAAAAGTTAAACGAATGAATTTGATTCACTCAAATATTAAGCACAAGTGGGAGAAGTGAGAGGATTTCAAATGACTACGTTTTATTGGGTATTTGAATCCTCCCACTTATAAGCAAAAATTTTGTGAACTAAATCCATTCATTTAGTTTTTCTCAATTTTGATTTGTAAATGTATGGTGTATTATCCTCAAATCCCTTAATTTCAAGTGACTCCATCCAAATGAAGCCTAAAAGTTCAAATTTGTACAATGACATAAAAGTAATTCATTTATATTAGTTTCCTAACACTCACCTCACTTTTGGGCTGAATACTCACTTTCCCCTCTGGGAATGAGGCACAATGATTGGACAATTTGATATGAGTGAAGTTGTTTTTTGTGTGAATTGTACCCAGGATTAGAGCGTGAACCAAAGGCTCTGATATCATGAAAGAAATTATCTCATATAAAAATTCGAACTTGTACAAAGGTATAAAATTAATTCATTTATATTAATTTCTAACACAATTCAATGATCAGGGTTCTTAGCAACAATAATCTCAATGGAATCTTGGATATTGGCAATAGCTACAGCCCCAATTTGACAATTGCTTTACAGAACAATTCCATCAGTGACTTTCAGCAGAAAACAGATTACACCTTGAACATATCGTAAGCTTGCATTCGTATTATTCGTTGTTGATAGAGTTAAAAGTTTTTTGGTCGGAAATGAATCCTCTTGTGTAAATTTCTTGTAAATATTAGAGAGATATAGACACTTATAATACAACATGAGTTAAAATACAAAATAGTGGGGCCAACGAGTTGTGTATATCTCTCTCCGAAGTTTACAAGAAATTTACACAAAAAAATAGGGATGATTCATTTCTTTTTCGGTCTCATAACTTTTATTTTTTTCACAAATTGTCCCAAAATAGATAAAAAAATTATATATAATCTCGTTATTTTGTACATTGCACATTTTATGTTCAATTTTTGCAAAATGACGTCTGCTCATTTTTGGTCAGAACTTTCATCTTTTAGCAAATCGTCCCATGGCAAATGCCAGAACCGATGTTGTTTAGCAAAAAGTGGAAGTAAAATGAGAAATATACAAACTTAAGAGATTAAATTGAATTTTTTTAACTATTTTGGGACGATTTGCCAATAAAATAAAAATTACGGGACCAAATATATTTTTAACTCATTGGTGATATCTCTATCACAATATTTTCCATCGTTGCAGATTAGCTGGCAACCCGATTTGCAATAGTAATAGAGCATCAGCACGGTTTTGTTCAAGCTCAGCACGTGGAAATGATGCTTTAATATCGAACAATTGTGGGGGAATTTCATGTAGTAAGGATGAAGCATTGAGTCCCAATTGTAAATGTGGACATCCCTACACTGGAACATTGCACTTCTTTTCATTTTCCTTCACTGATTTGCAAAATTCGTCGTATTATGGGATTCTGCATGGATCTCTGATGTCCGCTTTACTCTCCCATGGTCTTCCAGTCGATTCAATTAAACTCATAAATTCGACTATAGACATGTTTTCTTACCTAAAGATTTCATTGCAAATATTTCCTTCGAGCCAAGATTCGTTCAATCGAACATCAGTTTCTTCGATAGGTTACGTACTTAACCGCCAACCTTTCAAGATCGAGTTATTCGGACCCTTCTTCTTCATTGACGAACAATACTGTTGTTTTGAAGGTGATGATTTTGTTTTCTTTTCTCTGGTTCATATCCTTTTTTTTCCCTGAATTTTATCTTTTTCCATTATTATTACTTTGTATTACTTGACATTAAATCTGGTCCTAAAAGTATACTTTTACTCTCACATTTGGTCTCATCGTTAGTTGACTGATGAAATCAACTATTTAGGGGTGCATGTAACCTATTAAAAAAAAATTATAATTTATTTTTTATAATTACCTTTAAGTAAAAAAAAATTAAATAATTACATTTACCTCCCCATAATAGTTGGTCTTGTCAATCAATGGGCAACCAACTAACGATAGGAACAAATGTGGAAGTAAAAATCTAGCACCAAAATTTATTAATAAGTGAAAGAGTGAGACTAAACCAGAAAAGGATAAACTTTGGGATAAAAAAAAATCATATTATTCCTTTTTTTTTCTAATAAAATGAAGGGGTTATTAATTCTAGTTATTGTCGATTAGGGTCAAAAAAGTCATCTCATATTGGCCTCATCATTGGAGTAGCTATTGGCGTTTCACTTCTTGTGCTCTTGGTTGTCTTGGCCGGAACTTATGCTGTTTGTCAAAGGCGAAAAGCAAGGAAAGCTATCGTGATGAGCAACCCATTTGGTAAGATCATAACTTGAGTTTAAAAAAAATTATATATCAGGCTTAGTTGTAGATAAAATCACAACCTTATCAAAAATTGCAATCTAACATAAACATTTGTATCCTTTTAAACAAAACCTCGGTTAATTATTTTTTAAGACAATTAGAATCAACATATATATTTTTCCTGCCCGAAAATAATCTGAACAAATCTATACATGTTAATACGATTATTTATTGATTGTCAGGTAGGTGACATGTCATTTCGGAGTAGGAAAAAATATTCCCCGTTGGTTCTAATTGATTGCCAAAAAAAAAAAAAAATTCATGTTTTGTTTAACAAAATTCAATAGTTTAGATTATATTGCAATTTGCGATAAGGTTGTGATTTTATCTGCAATTAAGCTTAAATATTATTATTCACCGTGCTGTAAAATAAATGAATGCAGCTTCTTGGAACACTGAGAAAGAAAGTGGTGGAGTTCCGCAGCTTCAGGGGGCGAAATGGTTTTCGTTCGAAGATCTAAGGAGATATACGGACAACTTCTCCGAGACGAACTGCATTGGGTCCGGAGGATATGGAAAGGTTTATAGGGGAAGTGTTGTTGGTTCTGAACAAGTGGTTGCAATAAAGCGGGCTCAACAGGGCTCGATGCAGGGGGCGCACGAGTTCAAAACTGAGATCGAGCTTTTGTCGAGGATTCATCATAAGAACGTCGTAAGCCTCGTGGGTTTTTGCTATGAGCAAGGAGAGCAAATGCTGATCTATGAGTATATATGTAATGGCACACTTAGAGATAGTCTCACAGGTACAAGATCAACATCAATCTCATTCTGCTTCTTTGTTTTAATCAGTTTATGTATCTTGTTCACTCTCTTAACTTGAGAAACCCATAGTTTTTACAGCAGTGTTGTGAAATTTATGATTATTTAGGGAATACTCTTTTTAAGGTCCGGGATGGAAAAATGAGAGCAATAGTTCTTTGCGCTTATAATTTAAGGACAATAACTTTTAAAAGTCGTGAAATAAACCAGAGATTATTGACCCGATTTGGGCTGTATTTGGGACGAATAGCCAGATTTGACTTGAATTCGGGCTGAATTTGAGCCCAATATGCGTTGATTCGGGATTATTTGGCCTAAATTCATGACTTTTAAGGTTTGCGAAATGAGGAACTCTCCGAGCTTGCAATTTAAGGATAATAACTTTTTAATGCCATGAAGTGAGGTCAAATCAGACCGAATCAAATGAAATTGGGCTAATGGCCTGATTGACCCAATTTGACCTAAATGCGGGCTGAGTTTGGGTCTAATTTGGGTTATTCAGGCTTATTTGGTCTAATTTCATGATTTTTAAAAGTTATTGTCCTAAAATTATCAGTACAGAGAGTTGCAGTCCTCAATTTACCAACTCGAAGAGTTACGGTTCTCATTATGCCACCTACCCTATGTTCGGATCCTTAAAAAATATTTATTCCCGATTATTTATGTCCAATGCACTTGTGATTCGTATTAGATAATTCGAAATGTGGATTATTATATAGTATTGTGTGCAGGGAAGTCAGGATTGTTGTTGGACTGGAATAGAAGACTGAGAATAGCGCTTGATGCTGCGAAAGGCCTATCGTATTTGCACGAACTTGCTGACCCTCCAATCATACACAGGGATGTCAAGTCGACCAATATTTTGCTAGACAACAATTTAAATGCAAAGGTTGCTGATTTTGGCCTCTCGAAACTCATGGGTGATACTGGAAAAGGTTATGTCACCACACAAGTGAAAGGGACACTGGTGAGCAATTCTTGATCCTAAATCTTTAACTAGTTCAAATTCGGATGACATCCTCCTGTTACATAATGGTGTAACATTTTTTGTTACACTTTTTTAGATGAATGACACACATACAGTGCAGGATAGAGTTTTTTTTACATCCCATAACTTATTGTGTTCGATGGAAAATATCAAACAACGTTGTTTTCACCCTATGTGTTGCCCACGTGACTACAAAATGACATCGTTTGGTAGTCTCCGGCAAACTCCAAGGAGATTTGGGACATAATTGACGGACTTAGTAAAAATTTGGGACGAAATTGGCCAAATTATCTTTATTGGGACGTTTTCGTTGAACGCAATAAGTTATGGGACGAAAAAAAAAACTCTATCCCCATATAGTGCAATAGATCACATTTATCTTCTCATGGTTCATCTTTGTATCACTCATCTAAGTAGTGCAACAAAGGGCATTGTATCATTATGTAATAGGAGATCTCATGCGTTAAAATATTTTTGTTTCTGTATTTCTTTTGTTCAACTCTAAAGAGATGGTTTCTTGTCACTTCAGGGTTACATGGACCCTGATTATTACATGACCCAACAACTAACCGAGAAAAGTGATGTGTATAGCTTCGGAGTCGTACTACTAGAGCTCGTGACTGCTAGAGCCCCGATACATCATGGGAAACACATCGTGAGATTAGTTCAAGAGGCACTCGGAGACACAAATAACAATCAAAATTTTGATCAAATTATTGATCCAAAATTGGGCTCCGTATCAAAACATAACGGTCTATCGAAGTTGGTGGACCTAGCAATGGGTTGCGTCAGAGAAGCAGCTCCGGAGAGGCCCACGATGGGCGAGGTAGTGAGAGAGATTGAAATGATGATCGAGCTTTCAAATTCCAACAACAAAACAAATAAACGGTCTCCTTTGTCGCCTAGTTTTGAGGACACAACGGACGAGAGTCCTCTCCATTCTCATGTTAGCGAGGGTTTTGATGTGAGCTACGGATCCTTTCCATTTCGTGTAGGGCGTCACTAAACATGTCCTTTCACCCAATCAGGATCACTTATTTTACTTTGGTTCTTCATCTTTTGTTTCATTACTTTTAATACATGACAAATATCATTTATTAATGATGATTTGTAATGCAAACTTGTCATTTATTAAAAGTAGTGAAACACGAGATAAAACACCAAAATATAATAGGGGATCTGTATTTTGTATTACATCCTATGATCGGTGCACTAGAGTGCACCGCTGCATAGAATATAATATGCATGCCATTAAAGAAGGGGTCGTTGGAGCAAATTTTTTCCCTCCATATATATTTTCAACTATTTAATATATGGACCATAGAGAAACTGATCCATATTCATGGTAGTAATATTTGTAGGCTGATTGATTATACACGATGCTTAATGGGGTATAGAATTGAACAAATTTTGTAATTAATATGTTGTATGGTGGCAATATTTGAACTATTGAACAAATATTAGCATCATGATGGTCTCATACATTAGAAGGGCCTCACTCCTGACCAATCTTACATATTTGGTACCCCTGCTCACTTATTTGGTACTCCTGCTAACAATATTTTTTTCTTAATTCTCATTTACAGACATTTGATAAACATGCTCATATATTTGATACATAGCTAATATATTTGATACACCTGCTAATATATTTGATACATTGAGTCCCGTCTCATATATGATACTTTGAATTCCCTCTTATGTATGAAACGGTCTCATATAAGTTTTTGTCTATCATCATTCTCCCTTCTTATGTGTTCGAGTTTTTCTTTTTATCTTTTTCTTTTCATGTGCGTGTGTGTATTGTTTTTTTTCTCAATTACTAAAAGAAATTTAATATTAATTTATTTAATATCAAATATATCCACACATGAAGTGGATTGTTTAAAATAAAGGGAGAAGTTAAAATAACTTCTCTACAGTTTTTTACGGTTTCCTCATGAAGGAAAAGTGAAAAATCAATTATTTTCATCTTTTTCCATTCTAGACGACGAAATATTTTCACACAGAAAATCACTATACACTTCTATACTCGGATTCTTAAATTGTGAAACATAATGAGATAATTCGTGTAATTGCGGTCCAGATGCCACAAAATCACAGTACTGAAAAGGTAAATACGCATGTTGACAAACTCTGATCTTATTATTAAAAGCCAATAGTGGTATCAGAGCATACATTGGGTTTTTTTTATTCCATATTATGACATGAGAAAATCTATTTTCAAATAAACAAGATGATTTTCTATGTAAATGATATTAATATGACATTTTGAATTCTGTTTTCGCTGAAAAAAATATTTTTGGCCATGTTTTCTTTGCAACACATGTTACAATACATGATTGGTTATGTATAGATGGTTTTCACAAAGTGAAAGTGTATTCTTTGGTCATTATTTTTTTTCTAGGATTATTCTAAATTTTTTTTGAAAAAAAGTTATGTGGAAAAGAAAATTTCGAATTATGCATATTTTGAATTTTCATATTTTGTTTATACTGGGTTGCAGAGCATTAAATGTGGATTCCGTAGACATAAAATTTGTATTTTTTGGCCTTGTAATGAATTAGTTATGAATTTTCTAATTTTTCTCGTATTTGGGCCAAATTTGCAAGTTTTCGGAAAATTCAAGGGTATTTTTTTGAAAATTTGATTTTTTCTAAGGGTCTTTTTGCAATTTTTTTGAATTTCTTTGAAACTGACTTTGACTGCTTTGACCGACCCGAATCTGAACCGAATTTGACCGATCCAATTCTTAGCAGAATCGGGTCAGTGCTGAACCGGATGACGGCTGAACTGGCGGCGCGTGTAATGAACTCGCCGGCGATCGTCGGGTGTAGCGGTGGCGCGTGAGGCGCATGCTTGGCGGTGGATATCGGCGCGTGAGGCCAACAAGCAACGACGGTAATTGGCGCGTGAAGGTGCGTGCTGGCACGTGCGGTCTTCTGTCGGTGCATGGGAGCACGTTGGACTCTCTGTCGTTGTGTGAAATGCATTTTCGGACGTGTATTGACATATTTAAAGTGTGTGGACATGTTTTTTCAATCTTTAATTTAGCATGCTTCATTTATATGCTAAATGTTTGATTATAATAGTGCATGAATGAGTTCATTTCTTGTTTTTATCTCTTCAAATTTCATATTAGGGCTATCTTGAAATATGATTGTTTCATGCTATAACTCATATATATGATAGTGGAAGCTATGGTTAAATTTTTGTCACTAGTGAGTTGATAAGCTTAAAAGCCAACTGTTAGATCAGAAGAAGTTTTGATGAGTTAAAAGAGGACAGACTAGAGTCAACTCATATAAAATAAGATGACCAGCTAACTGCGTAGAACAGCTGAGGTAAAGTCTTAGCACTAAGCTGATCAGACTAAGGAAGGGCTAGAAAAGTCAACTGAGGTCAAAGAAGTAAAAGTCATCTGAAGACGAGCTTGAGGTAGTCATCTGCAGGAGACAACAATGAAGAGCTCAGACGAGGTCAAGACAAGCTGAGTAGAATATGAAAGACAAGTCTTCACCAAGTCAGCTGCAGATGACTAGGACCAAGACCAGCTGGAGTCAAGACAGTTATCAAGATTAAGTTTGTTAAGTGATTGTTAATTTGTTACAACTAACTAACTGCTTCTCAGGCTTATAAATAGATTTAGGCACAGTTTCAAAAACAACAATTCAGCACTCTCTCATTCACATTATTCACAAGTTTTCCAAATTCTCACAAGAGTTTTTCAAAGCAATTTTCATAAATTCAAAGTGTTTATAGAACACTTATTCTGTATATCTACAACACCATTGCACTGTAATCTAGAAATCCCAGGAAGATAGGAAGTTGAAGATAGGTATGAAGATAGATGATCTTCAGAAAGTTGTAGTTGTAAGATTGTAAGTAAGAAAGTAAGTAAGTGGCCGAGACCCTTCTTCAAGTTGAAGAAGGAGAGTGGATGTAGGATCGTTTAGATCCGAACCACTATAAATTGTTGTGTTCTTTACTGCTTTATTTACTTATCTTATTCTCAATCAACTTTCAAATAAGTTCAATTTCAGACTCTTAATCAGATTGCTTTTGATCCATAAAAGATTGAGTTTGAATCTGTTTTCCGCTGTGTAATCTTTGATACTTTGAGTTGATATTCTAATCTTTGAAAAATGATTTGAAAATCTATTCAACCCCCCCTTCTAGATTTTCACTAGAAGGTTGTCTAAGGTTCTTCATTAATTTACTCAATCTGTGGGACCAACAAGTGGTATCAGAGCAGTGTTAAGCTGTTTCTGATATAGATTTGTGGTCTTGAAAATAATCTGGAATTGTTTCTTGTTTATCTTCTTTATTTTCAATCCACTAATCTTGCTACTATTAAGTTCTTGTTAAGATTCTTTTATTCACCATGTCGTCTGTTAAGAGCAAGAAGTCCAGGAGTTTGCCTGAGTTTTCAATTGAGGAATATGATTATTGGAAGTTCAGGATGGAAAACCATCTTAAGGCAATCCATGATCGGATGGAAGAAGTGCTTGAAGAAGGTTCAATTAAGTTCTATAATGGAGGAACTAGTGATGGGACTGGATCTGCTGAAACTAGGGCAAGACAAGAGAAGAAAAGTGCAGAGCTGACTAATGATGAGAAAAAGATTCATAATCTGGACCAAATAGCGAGGACAGAGATTATTGAGACTCTAAGCAAAGATTGGATTGAGAAAGTAAAGAGGTGCAAAACAGCTGAGGAGATGTGGGAAACACTCGCTAGTGTTTGTGAGGGATCAGACCAAGTCAAGGAGAATAAACTACAATCAGTGTTACATGCTTTTGATATATTCAAGATGAAAGAGAATGAAACTGTTGACCAGCTGGATGTGAGATTGACAAATTTTCTCAACAAAGCTGCAGATTTGGGAAAGAATTATACAGAAAAGGAGATTAATAACAAGATACTCAGATCCTTGAGTAAAAGATGGAGAGAAAAAGCCAATATCCTCAAAGCAACTCAAAATTTATCCTCAATTTCACATCATACCTTATTTTCTCATCTTAACGCTTTAGAATATGATATTCAGATTGAAGATGAGGAAGATGAGATGGAGTCAAGCACTTCATCTAAGTTTGTTGCCTTTGTCAACAAAGAAGACAAGACAATAGCTGAGCCTAAAGGAGCTGATTTATCCTTAAAGGAGTAGATGGCCTTGCTCACAAAAAGGTATGATCGATTGAGAATGAAATATAAGTGTAATAAATTGAGATTTGCAGAGAAGAACAGATCCAGATCCAGATCAAGAAGGAAAGAGGATGACTCAACAGATGATGACAAGAGAAAGAATCAGACAAGAAGATACAAATCACCTACAAGAAAGAATCCTATCAGTCCTAAATCAGACAGGGGAGATACTTGTTACAGCTGTAACAAGCCAGGTCACTTCAGTTATGACTGTCCCCAGCTGACTCCCAAGGAAAGAGAGGAGAAAAGGAAGAAGAGAGATAGGCATTTTGCAGATCAGAGAGCTCTTCTTGCTGAGGAAAAAGAGTCAAGAAAGTCATCATCATCCTCATCTGATTTTGGATCAGATGATGAAGTCTGTCTGATAGCCAAAGAGGTAGATTACTACTCCTCATCTGATAATGATTCTTACAAACCTGTCTTAGACAACGACCAAACTGTCATCAAAGGACTTTTGAAAGATCTAAAGATGTCTCTAAGTGCTTATAAACAATTAGAGACTGAAAATTTAACTTTGAAAGATCAGATTCAGACTCTAGTCAAAGGCAAACAAGTTGTGAACTATTCTGAGTCTCAGGAAACATTCAAGGGGGAATGTTTACCCCAGGCTGAGGCTAGTACATCAGCTAGTCTGTCTGAAAGGCTGGAAAATGAATTAAAATCTTTGAAAGATAAATTTGAAATGGTTTGTACTGAAAATGAGTCAATTAAGAAGGCCAATGAAAAGTTAGTCTTCAAAATGAACCAGCTTAATAACTCACAATCAGTCATAGACTATATCTTTAGTACATCTCAAGAATCCCATGATAAGACAGGACTTGACTATGATAGAAATAATAAATCAGAAGTTCAAAAACCAAGAAAATTTGTGAAGGTAGCTAAAACATCAAAGGAAGTTAAAATTGGTCCTTGGAAACCACAAAGTCAGATGAGGACTGCATCTCATAATCTGAAAAATAATACTCAGACAAGGAGTCCAGATCTGACTAAGAGGGCTCCAAGAACTAAGATTATAAGAAATTCTTATTATAGTTCTTTTGATGGGAGAAACAGATGCTATCCTACTTTTCCAAAGTTTAAGAAAGTTACTAAATCTGACTACAATAAACTCTCATTCAAATGTGATGTGTTTGTTGACAGATTTGGTAGACAAATACAATCTGATTTATTATTAAAGAATGAGATGTTTGTCTGGATACCCAAAGTGATTATTGACCTTCAAGGACCCAAGATCACTGGGGTACCTCATACCTAATATGTCTAGCAGGAATCACAGGGACTATTTCTTAAGGAGGAGATTCTAGCTTCAATCTGGTACATAGACAGTGGCTGTTCATAGCACATGACTTGTAACAAGAAGCTACTATCAAATTTTCAGAATATTGATGGTCCCAGAGTTTTATTTGGAGATAATAATTGTGGACAGACTAAGGGAGTTGGTACTTTGATTATACGGGATGTCCAGGTATCGGAGGTTTATTTTGTAGAAGGTTTAAAGTATAACTTGTTATCTGTTTCTCAACTCTGTGATGAAGGCTTTCTTGTAAAAATTTTTAAAGATAAGTGTGATATCTTAGATAGCTCCTCAGACAAGGTACTCTTAACTGGCTTTAGACATGGTAATGTCTATGTGGCTAACTTTAACAGTTGCCCTAAAGATACATGTCTTGTAGCTAAAGGTGGAGATGATCTTAGCTGGCTATGGCACAAAAGGCTTAGTCATCTGAACTTCAAAACCCTTAGTAAGTTAGCTAAAAGAATCTTGTCAAAGGACTACTTGAGAAATTCTGTTCAACTGATCTGAAATGTGATGCTTGTCAGAAAGTTAAACAGCCCAGACACTCTTTTAAAAGTATTAACACATCCTCATCTGAAAGAGTTTTACAACTCCTTCATCTTGATTTGTTTGGACCCGTTACACCACTCAGCTTTAGTGGAAGGAAATATACTCTTGTTGTTGTTGATGATTTTTCTAGATACACTTGGGTTATATTTCTTTTCAAAAAGAATGAGACAATGAACAAGATCCCTGATCTGTTCAAACAAATTCAAAATGAGAAGGGCGTTAATATTATTAAAATTAGGAGTGATAAGGGAACTGAATTCTTGAATTCTTGTTTATCTAACTATCTGAATGAGAATGGTATAGTTCATGAGACCACTTCAGCTAGAAGACCACAACAGAATGGAGTTGTGGAGAGGAGAAATAAAACTCTCAAAGAAGCAGCCAGGAGCATGTTGGCTGAGTATGGAACACCTCATAGGTTCTGGACTGAGGCTATCAACACAACTTGCTACACTCAGAACAGATGCTTACCAGTCAAGAGTAAGGGTAAGACCCCTTATGAGATTTGGAAGGGTAAGGTTCCAAGAATCTCATACTTTCGTGCTTTTGGTTGTAAATGCTTCATCCATAACAATGGGAAGTCTAAGCTGAGGACTTTTGATGCTAAGGTAGCTGATGGGATATTCTTGGGATATTCCAACACTTCCAAAGCCTTCAGAGTCTTCAACAAGACAACTCTTTGTGTGGAGGAAACACCTCATGTGGTATTTGATGAATTGCATACTTTCTCAGATAAAGTGAATCAGATTACAGATGATCTAGATAAAATTGAACTAACTAAAACTAAACATAGAACAATCTATCTGCCTAGTTTTGTTTCAGATTCAGATGATGAAGAATCTCCATCTGAGAATCAGAAGGCAACCCCTCTTCAAGTTCCATCTGAGGAGACACCCTTGACATCATCTGATCAGCCAAGGTCAGTAGATGAAGGGGGAACGTCTGCTCAGACAGAGTCAGATGAGTTGCCTGCTGAGTCAACAGATGAGGACACTTCTACTCAAATAGGCAAGAGGAAGAGAAGTTATCATCCAACTGACCAAATCATTGGAGACCCATTCAGTAGTGTGCACACACGAACAATGGTAGATTCCCAAAGTTTGTTCAGCTGCTATGTATCACTTCTCGAGCCTAAGTCTATTGAGGAGGCTCTATCTGATCCAAACTGGATAACAACCATGCAGGAAGAACTGCATCAATTTGAAAGGCAAAATGTTTGGGAACTGGTGGACAGACCCTTACATAGAAAGATTATAAGCACCAAATGGGTGTTTAAGAATAAAACTGATGAAAACAATTTATTATTCGTAATAAGGCAAGATTGATAGCTCAAGGTTACTCACAGTCCGAGGGGATAGACTATGATGAAACATATGCTCCAGTTGCCAGATTAGAAGCAATAAGGCTGTTTTTGGCATTTGCTGCTTATAAATCTTTCAAAGTCTTTCAGATGGATGTCAAGTCTGCATTCCTAAATGGTGTGTTAATTGAGGAAGTTTCTGTAGAACAACCTCCTGGGTTTAAGATCAATAACAAGGTCTATAAACTCAATAAGGCCCTATATGGACTAAAACAAGCACCCAGGGCTTGGTACGATACTCTATCTGAATTCTTGATTTCAAGTGATTTTTCAAAAGGTAAGATAGATCGAACTTTGTTTAGAAAAGAAATAGATGGCAACATCTTGTTGGTTCAAATTTATGTGGATGATATTATATTTGGTTCACCTAATCTGACCTTGTGTGAAGAGTTTAGTGTTCTCATGAAAAAAAGGTTTGAGATGTCTATGATGGGTGAATTAACATATTTTCTAGGCTTGCAGATTAAGCAGACGAGTAAGGGCATATTCATACATCAGACTAAATATGCTAAGGACCTGATAGATAAATTTGGGATGACTACTAGTAGGGAAGTTAAGATACCTATGGCAACTAACTTCTCTATGGATTCAGATGAGCAGGGGATACCCACGGATGCAACGGAGTATCGTGGACTGATTAGATCCCTTCTCTATCTCAATGCAAGTAGGCCAGACATAGCCTTTGCAGTTGGGGTATGTGCAAGATTTCAATCTAATCCCAAGAAAACTCATCTGGAGACGGCTAAGAAAATCCTTAAATATCTTAAATGGACTTTGCAGGTTGGGTTGTGGTACCCATCTGATGACAACTTCGAGCTATCAGGCTATTCAAACTCAGATTTTGGAGGCTGTAAGATTGATAGAAAATCCACCTCTGGAACTTGTCAATTTTTAGGCAACAAATTAATTTCTTGGTTATCTAAGAAACAGACATCTGTTGCAACCTCCACAACTGAAGCTGAATACATGGCAGCTGGTAGTTGTTGCTCTCAACTCCTCTGGATTAGTCAACAGCTTAGGGATTATAACATTCAAACATCATCTGTTCCTATTTACTGTGACATACAACCCTTTCTTGCTTTCTAGGTGTAAGCATATAAACATCAGACATCATTTCATTAAAGATCATGTAGAAAAGAATGACATTAGGATAGAAAAGATAGCCACTGAAACTCAGAGAGCAGATCTACTTACAAAGCCCTTAGCTGAGTCTAGATTTAAGAAATTTTGTTTAGAATTAGGATTACTTGATGCATCCTTAGCTGATTTCTAATTGCTATTGTTTATATCTTATATCTGTTTTCCTTCTCTCTTTTCCTTTCTTTAAATCTTGTCTAGAAAGAATTATTACACTAGATATGTGTCAAAGGACAATCAGGTAGCTGATATCATTGATCACCTTCTTAGGAATCAAGAATCAAGGATTAGTCATATTGACCTTATCTGACATTAGGTAAATCTAAAAAAGGACACAATAGTCAGCTGATTTATTCAGAACAGATGACTATCTGCATCCTATCTAACTTACTTTGGCTACTAATGGTTTCTTGAAGTTTGTGTATCTGCAGGAACAGGTAATAGATCAACATTATTAGATCAACTTGAATCTACTATTCCGATAAAAACCTCCTCATCTGTTCACCCTTTCTTTGTTCTCTTTAAAAAGTATGTTTTCAAAATTATTCTCACAAGCTCATCTATTTCAAAACCTTTCAGATGAGTTGTGTCTTGGAAAATCCTTTATTCAAAATAATGGCATTAAAATAACCCAGTCTTGAAAATACTTTGTTTTCAAAAATTAGACTCGGAGAAATTTTCAAAGAATAAGATAAGGTCACTTTTGACCAGGTCTGACAAAACCCAGTCTGAAATAGGAAACCTTTATGCAAAGAAAGACATATCTTGGCTTACGTCAGGTATACTAATTACCTCTGCATAAAGTAACCCTATTAGCCGTCTAATCCATAGGATAAACGTTTACTTTTTACACAGTTCAAGATGTGTTAATGCCACGCGCTGAATGCGAAGCGATTTTCTCGCTTAGCCATTGATATTTTTCACGCGCCTTAGATAATCAACGGTAAAAAAAATTTCTGATTTCGCCACGTATTTGCCACGTATCATCTTCCCCAAAATTTTCCCTCTCTCTCTTCCTGATTTAAAAACTTACCTTCGTCATTTCGAAATTCACTTTTATAAATCCCAGTCCTAATTTATTGAAAATTCTCTCAAACTTTCTATCAGTTTACCATGTCTTCTTCATCAAACACCACCAAAATCCATAAACCTACTTATATTTCCACCAATACTTCTGGTTTTAAGATGAATGAAGATATTTTCAAGAACAAACTAAAAGCAGATATGTACGTGGACTTCGAAACCACGAGAGACAGAGAATCTGCAGATATTCTTCGACTATTAGAAGCATCACGATTGAGGGGATTCGTATCCATGAAGTCTCCCCAGAACAAAACCGTAGACCTGCTGGGAGCGGAATTTCTGGTGAATATGCAGGATACTACAGAGGGTTTCGATACAAGGGTAGATGACACAACCCTTTCGTACACCAGAGAAAATATTACCAGGATCTTTAATACGTCAATGGAAGGAGTGAATCCATTGACGTACAAAGAAGATGAGTGGGAAAAGTTATTCGACCTTATGGCCAGAGTCACTTACAGAAGGACTCGACGGAATTTGAAGAAGAATTTGTTAAGAAGAAGGTTCAGGTTATTAATGAAAGTGGTGACTAAGGCAGTACTTGGAGACCAGAGTTCACATGATGGGCTATCCAAGCCCAGATTGTGTTGTATGAGGGCTATCCTAGACGGAGTTCAGGTGAATTGGGTGCAGTTGCTAATTCACAGGCTCAGTGAGGAGAAGAAGAGGCTGACCTTCAAATCAGCTAGTGAAGGATGGGTTGCAAACTCAACAGTCAGTCTGTTTAATAAAATCACTGTGCTGATAGAGGGACTGAATAGGGCAGCTGACTGGAGGGTAGAAGCCAAGAAGTACTCCAAGCAGAAAGGGATCCTGACAAAGGATGAGAGGCTGGGAGGAGCACCAGACTCAGATGACGAGTCAGATGCTGCACGAGAGCAAAGAGCAGCAGCAGCAATAGAGGATGCTAGAAGGCAGGCTGCAGAGCCAGTGGCTGAGCCGGTTGTTGAGGAGGTGCAGGCCGAGGAGACTCCAGCTGTTGTGGAGATAACAGTTGAGGAGGCAGTAGCAGGGGCGAGATCCC
The DNA here is from genome assembly GCA_030762865.1 of Paraleonurus japonicus. Classification (NCBI taxonomy): domain Eukaryota; kingdom Viridiplantae; phylum Streptophyta; class Magnoliopsida; order Lamiales; family Lamiaceae; genus Paraleonurus; species Paraleonurus japonicus. The sequence goes on along the minus strand of CM061055.1, from coordinate 17,398,451 downwards.
CTCAGAGGAGACCGCGAAGGAGGCTGGTCAAGGCCTCGGAGAAGAAAGCCGCGGAGGAGCCATCAGCAGCCGCCTCAAGCCTACCTTCAGATGAGGACTCTGATGAGGATGACCAATTCATCCTTCAGAAGAGGCCTCGGACAAAATCCCAGGCGTCTGTGTCTTCTGGAAGCTCAGGACAGCAGACAGAGTCCTCCACTCTGCTTCCAGAAGAAGTGTCGGTCCTCAAGATTACAGCCGAGGTCGGGCAAACTGAAGTCCCTCCCTCGCCAACCAAGGAAGCTACTCTTTCTCCGATCCAAGAGGAAGGTACAAACTCCTCTCTCTCCTTATCCCAATCCCCCTCTGGCAATGAAGAGGTGTGCCCGGATGGCACCTCGGAGCCTCTGAAACAGCCATAGTTGCTTCAGACAACCAGTCCAACCCCATCAGTCCAAATTCCAACCTAAATTGAACTCACCACCACCCTAGCTGAATCCTCACTCACACCCACCCAAACTGAGCCCATAACCACCACCCTAGCTGAACCCACCTCTACTACAACCATACCAGCCACCCCTCAACCAGAACAACCATCCTCATCCACCATCCCCCCTCAAACACAATCATCTCCTCCTCCAGAAATTGAGATTTCTTCATACTTATTTCTGGAGGACATCCAAATGGGATCTCCTTCCCCCTTACCTTTACCAACAAAACTACAAACCCCCTCCTCCTCGTCTGAATCCTCATCTGTGGACGAGGACAGTGATCTGAGCCCAGCAACAGCCATCTCTTCAATCGTAGCCCAGATGGAGAAGATAAAGAGGGCTTTCTCTAAGAAGATGAAGAAGAAAACGAAAAAGATGGATAGGAGTAGCAACCGGGTAAGTGGTATTAAGACCAATCGCAAATATCGAATCCAAGGAAAAAAGTATGCACGTGAGGCCCTAGAAATACAAGTTCTCGATGACTATCGTTGCAAGCACGGTTTCGAAATAAAACATAACAAAAAGCAAGAAATAAACTCAAATTACACTAAGAGGCAAATGATCTAACACTTAAGATGCGAGAACAAAATCAACAATAAATGGAGGAAATAGGGGTGCTAGGGCTAACATCCATTAAGGAATCAATGATTAACAAGCTATAATCGTATCAAATTGCAAATCAATTAAGATAGAGAGCATAAAACCACCATGAATTAATCACTCCATTAATAACATGATGCCTAATGTGAGTATCCTTAGTCCTTCCCATCTCTCAATGTAGAAGTCCCCAATCCACACATTCATACAAAATTAAAACCTGATTAATCCCGGATCACGTTAGCTTAACTCTCGCCTATTGCTAGGGTGATCAAACATTAATCTAAAGAGATAATTTTGCACGAAGCATAATTGAGAATCACAATTAGGAAGCAATTGATCTCCAATTGATCTCCCATCATCAACAATCATAGCATAGTCAGTCAAATCATCCTCAATTTAAATTAACCCAAGCACAAGAGAGTTAGCCCATGGTGCCAAGGGCAAAATCCATGGGAAGAAGATAGGATTGAACAAATACAACACAAATCACAACAATTAAGAAATTGAAAAGAGAAGAGAGGAAGACCATCACCAATTGGTCTTCAATTAACAAAAATAGGAATGCTTGAGTGCTCAATACAAATCTCCAAATGAAATACAAGCTTGAATTGATGGAACAACAATGATAAAAAACTAATCTAGAGCTAATCTAATCAACAACAATTGAAATCTAAATCTAAATCTAAATCTACCTTCTACACTACCTATAATTGGAAATTGACTTGGGGCCTAAGAAATCGCCCTAAAACCGCTCCTAAATGCTCTAATGAATTCTCCCTCCTCAATGCTTTGCTTCAGCCCTTTAAATAACAAATTTTTCAGAAAAACCTCCCCCTCGACTCGAGGCCCCTGCAATTTGCCTCTTCCTGGACTCGAGGCTCCTCCCTCGAGTCGAGGTTTCCCTGTTTTGCACATCCCTCGACTCGAGGCCTAGCCCTCGAGTCGAGGCAACTTCCTTTTTCTGATTTTCATCCTTTCTTCACATCCCTCGAGTCTCTGACCCCCATTTTCGTCCGTTTCATCCGTCTCTTCATCCTAAGCATACCGATACTCTCGGTTTGGCCAAAATCCACCTATTTACCTGTAAAACGGACGAAAAACATCAATAATCTCACAAATAATACTTTTTAGGTAAAATAGTGATACCTTACACATTTAGGCACAAAATCTAACACTTTAGCTCACTTTTTGCACTAAAATACCCCTTAAAAACATGCATCAATTCACTCCAATCGTACCCCCAAACTTGAAGTGTTGCTCGTCCTCGAGCAACGTAGAAACTAAGCACAAAGGAGTGAATTGATTGCAATTATGTCACATGGCACCATAGACGAAGTAGAAGACAATCGAACTCATCAATGATCATAAGTATCAATACAACTATCAACTAGGAATCATGATAGATCATGTTCAAACAAATGCTCAATCAAACACTTAATACATTGCTCCTTCCATGGAGTGTTTCACTCTCCACTCAAGTGTATAAAGGTATCATGCACTCAATCATCAAATTCACAAAAGACCATATGCTTGCCAAAAGACTCAATCTCAATCAAAATCAATTGTGATCAATCAAGAATCAAAGAGGTCTTTCTTTTAGGTTGTAATGTAGGCTCTTTGGAAAGGTGGGATGTTTTTGGATAAGAGTGACTAAGTAGTAGAGACTTGAATGAAAGCTAATCAAAACAATTCACATCTCTTCAATCATCAATCACCACTCTTTCTTTTGCACTTAGAGTTCAATCACCATCATTCACTTGAGCTTTCGTTTTCACTTAAGCTCAAAAATTGAATCTTTCTTCTTTTCAATTGCAACATTTTTCACCATTCAATTTTTTTTCACAACCTTTCTTTTCTTCATCACTTAGCACATCATTTTCCACCACACTTAGCAATCAAATCACCATCTATAGCCAACAATCAATCTCTACTAAGCATAGGACAAGAAGGCTCATCAAAATAGGCTAATGGCTTCAATTTCACTTGGCTTGCCAAAGAATAAGGATATTAGGCTCAACATGGCTTACTAAGGAAATCAAATGTATTTGGTGGGGAAAAATTTGGCAAAATGACTCATCATTCCAAACATGGCCTCTTATCATTTTAATGACATCACACAAAGATCAATATTAACAAGTCTAAGAGCAAGTTCTAGCATACAAATCTATGAATGATGCACTCTCAAAGAAATTCATATCAACCGTATAAGATGTACGATTTTTAAAGGCACAAAAGCTCACGGGCTTAAATTGAGCAATGAATCAAGCATCATCAATCACATTCATCTTTACACAATTAATCAAGAATGCTAGCATTAAGCTACAAATCAACTCATGGTCATATCAAAATTCAATATGTCTTGCAAATCAAGCACAAGTGCACATGTACATAAGTCCAAGCATACTCACTACATCAAGAATGATACTAAAAAAAATATGCAATAAATCCACATTTAAGCTCATGATCAAGTCTAGCCCAAACTAATATAGGAATCCAAGAGATCAATAGAATGTAATCATCATTAGACAATACTCAATAAGATCAAAATCAAAACACAATCATCATTCATAAAATCATCACAAATCCCAAAACAACATCATATCAAATCAAATCCATCTCATAAAGTACAATCACCAAGCACATCAATCCATACAAATCATCAAAAGAGGAAATAAGAACTAAATAGACTAGAGGAGAGGGATGAGAAAGTAGGGAGTAGCCCTAATAGTCAGACGGCGGTGGTGGAGAAGGATAAGGGCTCTGCCCGAAGTTCCAGGAGCTGAATTGCTGAAGGAGTGCATACATATCCTGCTGCGTCTTACGAGTCTCCTCCAGCATCCAATAACACTCATCCTGGCAAGTCAGGCACTCTATCTGCATACGCTGGCTGTCTGCCCACATCTCCTCTATCAGAGTCCACGGCCTCTGTGATGAGCTCCCTGCCTCGTACTCTCGACTCCTCATCTCATCCTGCCAGTACATATTAATCTCTGGCCTGTAATTCTCATCCATCTGTACTAGCTTATCCTCCTAAGCCTGCTCCTCATCCTCGTCCTCCTCATCATCTCCTACATCTGCCTCGGCTCCCTCAGCGGCACCCTCAGCCTCACCATCATCGGACCCAGACTGCTGTCCCTCCTCCTCATCATCATCATGGAGGACATCTCCATGCTCGCAAGTATAGGCGTCAACTCAGTGTGACGCTGTGACCACATGCGGAGGTTGATGGTCACGAAGGCCTGAGCACCGAATACCGTCGTCAACCTCTTATTAGGAAGAGGGAATTGACCACCGTGGTGCTGCTGCAAGCACCAAGTCCGACCAATGCGGTCGAGTGTCCTCATGCGCCGTAAGGTATCAGTCGTGAGATCGAGGCCCTCCAGTGCTCTGAGGTTATGAGTGGGAATGCCGAGGTACTCGGCAATCAAAGTAATCTTTCCTCCAAAATTGATCTTCTTGAACTTCGTGCTAGTGGCTCTCTCGAAAAGATAGCAGAGGTACGCAGCAACATTAAACCGAACTCCATGCAGGAAACACCAGAGCACATATAGCTCCTCGGACACCACAGCTCCACCCTCTGATCTAGCGAAGATAGTACTCGCGAGAATCTTCTCTAAGTATCTAACCACTGGTTTCCGAATGTGGGTGCTCTTTGACTTCCCCGGAATAAACTCAGGCTGATCCGGTGCCCCTGAATCTGAAATTCTTCTCCAAAACTTCTCGGCGTTGTACTCCTTCCTCATGTTAAGGAGTGATCTGTCAGGGTCTGTGGGTGCTCCAATAATCTCGTTGACCTCGTCCACGGTCAACACATACTCCTGTCCCATCAGCTCGAATGTGATGCCCCTCGGGAATTTAGCCCTTCTGGCCTTATCAACCTTAACGGTACACAAGAACTCGAGGGTAAGTCCAAGATACGTCCTCGGTCTCTTCATCAAAAAGCCTCCCATACCGATCTGCTCAAATAAACGAGAAATGTCCTCCTCAATCCCCATAGCCGTCATGCAATCATGGTCAATAAGGCGGGTCTTAACCACCTTTTTATATAACTCGGCATACAATATGATGTGCTTCTTCCATTTGAAATCGTCCCACTGAATACCGAGCTCAGTGGGCATCCTGTGAGCAAATCTGATAGCCTCCTCTCGATTATGGATTTTTGCATCCGAGAAGTTATGCCCGTCGACTCCCCTAAATATTGTTCCTGCAAAAATTTCCCAAAAGTAAACATTAATCACCACAAGTAAAAACGAGCAGAGAATGATATAAAGCATACCATGAACGAGTCAACATTATCCACATATCCAATCAATATACTCCTAGTGACTAAGCAAAAATCCCAATCAAATGGTCAATTCAACTAAGTACATACTATTCATAGAAGTGCTCAAATAATCCTCAAAACATGCATACTTAACTAGAATGGCTTCAACAATGAACAACACCAACAAGCTCACTAAAAATCATGCAATTAAGCTCCAAAAAGTTATCTAAAAATCATGAGCCAACTAGTAAATATTTAGACAATAATATTCGATAAATAATACACTTCTATCAATAATCAATGCAACTTGACCAAATGAACAAAACAATATCATTCGGAATTTCTCAAATATGCCAAAAATCAATCCCCAAAGCCAAAATCCACAACTAAATGAGCAATATACCACATTCAATCCTAGGCATGTTCCTAACTCATCAATCAATCCAAACAATCTAACAAAAAGCTCCAATTCGTCCAAAACAATCATGCATATAAGGTTTTTGATAAAATGCCCAAAAGATAATTCCAATTCAACAAAAATCAATCACAATTCATAACACCCATACAATAATCAACAACAATAATGTAATTAAGAGCCAATTGAGGATGAATTACATACCTTGTTGGTTGGAATCGGCCTAGAAACGGACAAAATGAACACCCAAGCAAGAATCCCAAAAATCCCCAAATTTCACTCTCTTAAACCCTCAAATTCCAAACTTGATGCAATGTTAATGACAATGATGTAAAATAGGAGTGTATGATCGGTGAAATTGAGCAAAAATGGCCGGAAAATAAAGGGTAGGGACGAAAGGGATCGGCAATTGGGTTAACCCTCGACTCGTGCAGTTCTGTATCTAAATCGCGATATTTAAACAAATCACCAGCCCTCGACTCGAGGGATCCCAAAATTCAAAAGCCTCGACTCGAGGTCTCACCCTGGACTCGAGGGATGCTCTGTTTCACGAAAATTGACTAAGTGTAAACCCCTCGACCCGGGGGATATGCAACCTCGACCCTGGGTCGAGACCAGGGAAATTTTGGCGATTCCCGGGCCCAACCCGACCCCTGAAACTCCTAAAAATGACCTCTACGCCCCTAACGAACCCAAATATGCAAGAAATTATCGTTTTGGTCCCTCGATTTAAGCCCGGTCGCTCATTCGATCGAGGAGACCGGGTTCTCTTCCTTTTTGCTCATTTTTTTCACCAACTTTTAAGCTCTCCATCTTTCTCGATTCTTGAATTCCTTTGCAATTTCGATCTCTTTTATGATCAACGTAGTGAGTATACCTACAATAGGGCAAAACAAATCATCAAATAATCATCACTAAGAGATGCAATTTTTTTACCATAAATGACAAACACCCCCAAACTTGAATGATCATATGAATTCAAAGTTTGGAATGAGAGTGATACAAATATGCAACTCAAAATGATATCACAAATAAGCCCAACACAATATGAATCCCAAAGCATTATAACACTACCACATAAGCATGAGCAATTAAGTGTCTATCCAAATTTTCCAAAAACAAAACAAAAACACTATTCTACCAAAAAGCACACAAAAGCAAATTAAAAGGATGGGTTGTCTCCCATCAAGCGCTATTTCTATTGTCCTTTGCCAGACTTATTTCTTCACTTCCAAGTCCTTCATCGGAATGGCCAAGGATAGTGATTCTCCTTCCCATTATATCTCAATCTTTGTGCTTCGAAATCAAGGAGGTTCACCGAAAAGATAGGACAACCACATATAGATATGCTTAGTGTCCATGGTTGTCCCCTTTTCTCTCTTGCCATCCTTCTTTTCCATTCCTTTCTTTCAAGGATGCCCAAGCGCTTCATCAACTCTTCCCTATAGTCAAAATTCACAAGAGGTAAAATTAAATCATTAGAAGCATCATTTTCAATAAAAGTATGAATTGAAGAGTTTGAAGGTATAGAAATGCTCATTTTAATCTTCAAGGTTTCATTTGATGCTTCTAAATTTTCTTCCTCATTAAAGCTCATGTCCATTAATGGACACTCCTCTTCCTCACTTTTGACAAAGAAATTTTCCCTTTCATCCTCATTGCTTGGACCCTCTTCTTCTTCAACTTTCCATTCACCTTCTTCCTCCCCTTCTTCTTCTTCTTGATTCTCCATGTTGGTCATGTTCTTTACTTGGCGTAGGAAATATTTGAGTTGACTTTTTATAAACATGAAATGAACTTCGGTGATCTTCATGTTCCCCTCTATCCATGAGTTCACCCTTGCTTTGGTCTCATAAATGTCCTCATACAAGGGAAGCATTTCGTCACATCTAGGGTCATTTTCCTCAAATTTTTCCAACAAAACTCCAAGCATCTCTTGCAAGCTAGCTCTCACATCATGGAGTCCCCATTCTTCATTATGGAAAGAAGCTTGTGGCATTTGGTAGTCATACTCATAGCTTCTCCCATAGTCATAGTAATCCCCTTCCGATACTCCTTGACACTCAAATCCAAGACATGGATCAAATGTTTGATCATAAGGCTCATAGTATGGGAACATCTCTTGAGGTGAGGGAAGAATTTCATCATATCTCCAATTTTCATAATTGGATGGAACTTGTTGCAATTGAGAATTATCATCAAAGCTCATCCAATTATTGTATACAAATGCTTCAAAGTGTGGAGGATACACCATACTCTCTTGATAATACTCTTGATTCCACGCATATGAGTTGTATCCCTCCATCTAGACAAGATAGCAAAGTATCAAATTCAAACCAAAATAACAACACGAACAAAAACACAAAGGCAACAAGTAGCCACTTCAAACAATTCCTAAGTCTCACTTATGGTGCAAAAACTAATTCCCCGGCAACGGCGCCATTTGATTGGTGTAGCAACCGGGTAAGTCGTATTAAGACCAATCACAAATATCGAACCCAAGGGAAAAAGTATGCACGTGAGGTCCTAGAAATACAAGTTCTCGATGACTATCATTGCAAGCACGGTTTCAAAATAAAACACAACAAAAAGCAAGAAATAAACTCAAATTACACTAAGAGGCAAATGATCGAACACTTAAGATGCGAGAACAAAATCAACAATAAATGGAGGAAATAGGGGTGCTAGGGCTAACATCCATCAAGGAATCAATGATCAACAAGCTATAATCGTATCAAATTGCAAATCAATTAAGATAGAGAGCATAAACCACCATGAATTAATCACTCCATTAATAACATGATGCCTAATGTGAGTATCCTTAGTCCTTCCCATCTCTCAATGTAGAAGTCCCCAATCCACACATTCATACAAAATTAAAACCCGATTAATCCCGGATCACGTTAGCTAAACTCTCGCCTTTTGCTAGGGTGATCAAACATTAATCTAAAGAGATAATTTTTCATGAAGCACAATTGAGAATCACAATTAGGAAGCAATCTACTCAATTGATCTCCAATCATCAACAATCATAGCATAGTCAATCAAATCATCCTCAATTTAAATTAACCCAAGCATAAGAGAGTTAGCCCATGGTGCCAAGGGCAAAATCCGTGGGAAGAAGATAGGATTGAACAAATACAATACAAATCACAACAATTAAGAAATTGAAAAGTGAAGAGAGGAAAAACATCACCAATTGGTCTTCAATTAACCAAAATAGGAATGCTTGAGTGCTCAATACAAATCTTCAAATGAAATCCAAGCTTAAATTGATGGAACAACAATGATCAAAAGCTAATCTAGAGCTAATCTAATCAACAACAATTGAAATCTAAATCTAAATCTACCTTCTACACTACCTACAATGGGAAATTGGCTTGGGGCCTAAGAAATCGCCCCAAAACCGCTCCTAACTGCTCTAATGAATTCTCCCTCCTCAATGCTTTGCTTCAGCCCTTTAAATAACTAATTTTTCAGAAAAACATCCCCCTCGAGTCGAGACCCCTGCAATTTGCCTCTCCCTTGACTCGAGGCTCCTCCCTCGAGTCGAGGTTTCCCTGTTTTGCACATCCCTCGACTCGAGGCCTAGCCCTTGAGTTGAGGCAGCTTCCTTTTTCTGATTTTCATCCTTTCTTCACATCCCTCGAGTTGAGGCCTCTGGTCCTCGACCAGAGGTCGAGACCAGGGCATTTTTCCGGCCGGGACTCCACCTCTGACCCCCGTTTTCGTCCGTTTCGTCCGTCTTTTCATCCTAAGCATACCGGTACTCTCGGTTTGGCCAAAATCCAACTATTTACCTGTAAAACGGATGAAAGACATCAATAATCTCACAAATAATACTTTTTAGGCAAAATAGTGATACTTTACACATTTAGGCACAAAATCTAACACTTTAGCTCACTTTTTGCACTAACATACCCCCTAAAAACATGCATCAATTCACTCCAATCATTGAGGCTGTGACAGAGACGATGATAGCGAGCATGAGGGAAGTCGAGGTAAACCTTATTGATAAAATTACTACTCTGACTAACTCTGTCTTGGCTGAGAAGGTGAAAGCTTTAGAGGAGGAGGTACTGGGTTTGAAGAATCAGGTGACTGATTATAATGCAATTGTTGTTGATGCATTGGCCATGGACAAGTTAGATTTTTGAGTTAAATGTAATGATCTAGAGAAGAAACTGACTGCCCTGGCTGATGAAGTCAAAAAGGGGGAAAGGGCTGAGCAAGAAAGAGGACGAGCCCTCACAGCTGCCTTAGAGGAGACCAAGAAAGAAGTCGGCATGAAGGCCAATGCAGCTGAGCTGGAAGCAGTCAGGGAGGATGTCAGGCTCAAATCTGATGAGCTGGCTGCCCTTCAATTGAGGGTAAGCCAACTGGCAGAGGCCCTGAAGGAAGATGAGCTTAGGAGGAAGAAGGAAGAAGAGGAGAAGTGATTGGAGTTAATTGATGCATGTTTTTAGGGCTTATTTAAGTGCAAAAAGTGATCAAAGTGTTAGTTTTTGTGCCTAAATGTGTAGAATATCACTTATTTGCATAAAAAGTATTACATGATGAGTATTTGATATTTTTCGTCCATTGTTTAGGTAAATCGGTGGAATTTTGCCAAACCGAGAGCCCCTGCATGCTAAGAATAAAGAGACGAACGAGACGGACGAAAACGGGGGTCGGAGCCGGAGTTCCATCCGAAAAAATGCCCTGGACTCGACCTTTGGTCGAGGGCCCAAGGCCTCGAGTCGAGGGATTGGATGGAGGGAAGATAATTTTGAAATTGGAGCTGCCTCGACTCGAGGGAGGAACCTCGAGTCGAGGGATTGAGAAATTGAGCATCCCTCGAGTCGAGGGCTGAGCCTCAACTCAAGGTAGGAGGATTTTTGAGAAAGTCGCATTAGCAACTCTTGGGCCTCGACTCGAGGGCCCCAAGCTCGAGTTGAGGGGGCCCCAAAACCGAAAAATTCTGGTTTTAAGCCACTTGGATCAATAAACAGAGCATATTCTCCCCATATCAGTTTAGAGCAGTTTCTAGGTAGTTTTCTGAGGGAATTTATCATTTCCTAGCTTAATTCTACTTGTAATTGCATTAGATTGATAGATTTTGATTAGATTCAAGCTTGTAATCATTAAATTAGCATTTTGATCCATTAGATTTGGAGTTTCAAGTTGTAATTGAAGAGTAGAGAATTGATTTCCAAGCATTGTGGAGGATTGAAGCATTCTTATTTTTGTTTATTGAAGACCAATTGGTGATGTTCTTCTACTTTTCTCTCTTTAATCCATTGTTTGTGTTGATTAGCTTGTTAATTGCTTTCCTAGATTTTTCACCCATGGCTTTTGCACTTAGCACAATGGGCTAATAGCTTTGTGTTTGGGATAATTGAAATTGGGGATGATGTGATTGCCTCATGCTATAATTGTTGATGATTGTGATCAATTGAATTAGATTGCTTCCTTATTGTGATTCTTAATTGAACTTCATGTAAAATTGTCTCTTTAGATTAATGGTTGATCACCCTAGCAATAGGCGAGAGTTGAGCTAACGTGATTAGGTGTTAATCGGGTTATAATTTTGCATGATTGTATGAATTGGGGACTTCTACATTGAGAGATGGAAAGGACTAAGAATACTCACATTAGGCATTGTGATTTTAATGGAGTGATTAATTTCATGATGATTTATGCTTTCTAATTTGATTGATTGACATTTGGATACAATTATAGCTTGTTAATCATGGATTCCTTGATGGAGATTATCCCTTGCACCCCATTCCCCCATTTGATCTAGCTTATTTGAAATTGCATTTTAAGTGTGTTGACGTTATGACGAGTGTTACTCAGAATGTGCCAACATTCTGGTCACAACATCAGAATTCGTCCTTCCACTTTCACTAACCCTTAACCCACGTTTTATCTTGTTCATTGACTTGTTCTTTCAGGATTGAAGACTTACGACAGTTACCGAAGTCATGAGGTTGAAAGAGGCAAGCAAGAGAAGTTATAAAGATCATGGGGAAGTTACATGGAAGTTACCTATTTTCAAGGGAGATGTGGAAGTTATCTTCAAGCATTAAGAGTCCATATTTATCTATAAATACACGGCTGCTATGAAGATTAAAACTTGAAGTTGAGGGAAACACAATCTAGCATAGTCTATTGGCATAGATTATAGAGTTTATTGTTCGTTTCATACTCGATACTTCCGTTGGTGAATGTTCCAACATTTCACTCAACATTGGGTCATTATTTGTATTAGTGATAGGTTAGATTGAATATTATCTAGTCACTATATACGTAGATCTATTCACGATGTAGCTTATGTTTTCACCGATTGTATCACTTAACAATTACTAGTGATAATACGCCGTTTGGCAGTATAGACTTATTTATAGTCTATACGAAAATTTTGATATGCATCTTGCAATGTGTTTAAGACTTCCGCTGTGTATTTCTGTTCATTTATTTTTGTCTGTGTTGTTCTTCGAATGTGCCAACATTCGTGACAACATTTCGCAAAACACGTATGCACACCGTCAATTGGCACCAGAGCCATAAAACTCGTTATCCTGAGTTTAGATCCTGTGTTTGGTGTGATTTATTGCAATGGATTATCCTATGACAGCTCCAATTAGGCCACCCGTTCTAGATGGTACAAATTATGCAATTTGGAAGCCTAAGATGCGTATGTACATCAAGTCCATTGATGAACGTGCATGGAGGAGTATATTGACTGGATGGACTCCACCGATTGTTCCAGCTGATGACAATACTGAAGCTCAAATCAAAAAGGAGTTAGAATGGACAAATGATGAGGTGACAACGGCCAGCTTCAATTCGAAGGAACTCAATGTCTTATTTACCTCTACGGATGTATCCATGTTCAAAATAATTTCTAATTGTGTATCTGCAAAAGATGCATGGGAGAGATTACAAGAACATTGTGAAGGATCTGAGAGTGTAAGAAGGATGAAGTTGAGGATGCTTGGAACCAAGTTTGAAAATCTAAGGATGAAGGAAGATGAGACCATATCATCTTACAATGAGAGGATTACTGAGATTTCCAATGAATCTCAAGCACTTGGTGAAGCCATATCAAATACAAGGTTAGTACATAAAATCTTAAGAACTGTTCCTAAACGTTTTGATGCTAAGATATGTGCTATTGAGGAAGCCAAGAATACTGATGCTATAACTCAAAATGAATTGATTAGTATTTTGAAAACGTACGAAATGAATTTTTCCCAAAGAGATAGTGAGAAATCCGAAAGGAAAATTTCTGTTTTCAAATGAGAGACTTCTTCATGTGTTGATAAACAACCATTTGTTACTGAAATAGATTCTGATGAAGATGTTGGTGACGATTGTGCCGACAATGCTTAAAACATTGCTTTCTTAACTAAGCAGTTTAATTCTTTTTTGAAAAAGAGAGCAAATAGACTTAGAAATAATTTGCAAATTAAGAATCAAGAGAGAGAACAGACTGGTAGTTCACGCCAATTGCCTGATAGAAATCGGAATGTTAATCAACCTAGGCAATTTGATAGAGGTAACAAGATCAAATATGATCCAGAATATAGGAAAAATGTTAAATGTGATGCATGTTCTGGTTTTGGTCATTATGCTAATGAATGTGCCAACACTCTTTTGAGAAAAAGGGTAAACTTCAATGCTACCTTAAGTGATGAGTCTGATTGTGAAGATGATTCTGATAAGAATGAAGAATATGCTTTTTCTGCAAGGATTATATATGATGATACTCTTGATGATTTACTGGATGATTCTGATGTTGAGTCAAATGTGCCAACATTTGAGGAAACATTGGAGGTTCCAGAATTTAATTGTTTCTCAAGTTCTTGTGTAGATGAAGCAGGTACTTCTAATATTGTTTGCAAAGATTGTAAGTCCAGTTATCTAAAGCTTGAAAAGGAGTTGGAATCCACTCAGAAATCCTTAAGGGACATGACTATTGAAGAGTCATATCAAAAGGATTTGGTGATAAAGCTTGAGGTCATACTAACAAGGAAAGATCTGGAGTTATGCAACCTCAAAGAACAGCTCAAAGGAACAACACTGAATTTCAAAAGATATTCAGAAAGTTCAGCCAAACTTGATGAGGCACTGACAATTGGAAGTACAAGTAGACATGGTCTGGGTTATAATGGTAATATCACTCAATTTTTAAACAATAACAAACCTGTTGTGTTTACAAAACCTTCTGTTGAAACTGAAAAGTTGAAAAATGATTCTGAAAAGAAGGATGTTTGTCATTATTGTTTTACTGAGGGTCACAAACGACCAAACTGTTTTAGAATGAGGCAGGATAAAAAGTTTTCTAAAATATCTTTGAAAATGCTGTCACATTCTGCTCAACATTCGAAACAAACTGTTCAAAAATCTTTTCAAAAACCTGTTCAAAAATCTGCTTGGGTGAAAAAGTCAAATACTGTATGTAATGTTGTCTATACATCTTTAAAAGCATGTGTTCCGGGACTATGGTATTTTGATAGTGGGTGTTCTAGACACATGACCGGTGAGGAAAGTTATCTCACTGATTATAAGGCATATGATGGTGGAAATGTTACATATGGAGGAGGTTCAAAAGGTAAAATTGTTGGTATAGGTACATTGAATGTTCCTGGTTTTCCTAACTTGACAAAAGTCTTACATGTTAAAGGTTTACTTGCAAATTTGATTAGTATTAGTCAATTATGTGATGATGACTTGCATGTGAAGTTTGACAAAAGTTCATGCTATGTGCTAAACAGTGATGATAAATGTCTTATGGTTGGTAATAGATCGGTTGATAATTGCTATTTAATCGATTCAAATCAAGCATGCTTTAATGCTCAAACTGATGAAAGTGTACTTTGGCATCAAAAACTTGGACATGCTCATTTTAGAAACATAATCAAATTGTTAAAATTTGATGCTGTTAAAGGTCTGCCTAAGTTACAAGTACGCATGTCAAATGTATGTGGATCATGTCAAAGTGGTAAGCAAGTCAAAATGTCACATGAAATGTTGACACAATGTACTACGAAACATTGCTTTGAACTTTTGCATATGGATTTAATGGGACCAATGGAGACTGAAAGCATTGGTGGAAAGAGATATTCTTTTGTCATAGTAGATGATTATTCAAGGTTTACATGGATTGAGTTTCTTAAAGAGAAATCAGATGCTTTTGATGTATTCAAAATTCTTTATAAAAGGTTTAAGAATGTGTATAACACTAAGATAAAGAGAATAAGGTCTGATCATGGTAGGGAGTTTGAGAACAGTTTATTCACTAAATTTTGTGAAGATAAAGACATAA
Source organism: Paraleonurus japonicus (assembly GCA_030762865.1). Classification (NCBI taxonomy): domain Eukaryota; kingdom Viridiplantae; phylum Streptophyta; class Magnoliopsida; order Lamiales; family Lamiaceae; genus Paraleonurus; species Paraleonurus japonicus. The sequence continues at coordinate 17,383,389 of CM061055.1, read as the reverse complement.
TACAAGAATTCTCTTCTCCTAAAACACCTCAACAAAATGGTGTAGCCGAAAGGAAAAATAGAACTCTACAAGAGATGGCTAGAGTAATGCTTTTATCCAAGAAACTTTCAAAAAGGTTTTGGGCTGAAGCTTTGAATACTGCCTGTCATATTTCAAATAGAGTTTATCTTAGACCTAATTCCACAAAGACACCTTATGAATTTTTGAATGACAAAAAGCCTAATCTGAAATACTTTCATGTCTTTGGATGTGTTTGTTACATTCTGAATGATACAGACCAACTTCATAAATTTGATTAAAAAAGTGACAAGGGTTTCTTTCTTGGTTATGCTAGAAACAGTAGAGCTTTTAGGATTTATAATCTTAGGACTGATACTGTTCAAGAGTCTATGAATGTTGTTTTTGATGATAATGCAAGTCTTGCAGATAATGCCATTGAAGAAGATGTAACTGATCTTATTGAGCAGATGCAAAGTTCTGGAATTTCTGAATAAATTGAGAATGTTGCTACAAATGTGCCCACATCTGAAGCAACATCACCTCAACATCCAGAAATTAATAGAACTATGCCTTATCCTGCTACAGTACCATCTTCCAGGATTCTCAAAAATCATCCACAACAACAGATCATAGGTAAACCATAATCAGGTGTACAAACGAGGAGAAAATTGAGTTTTGATGCAAGACATGTGGTAAGATCGATTTATATGACATCTATGTGTAACAAGGTGAACTTTGAATGTTTTCATTCCTTCAATGAAAATAAAAATGTTGATGAAGCTATGAAAGATGAAAACCGGATTAATGCAATGCACGAGGAGTTAAATCAATTTGAGAGGAATGATGTTTGGATACTTGTGCCTAGGCCTGATAACGTGAATGTAATTGGTACAAAATGGATTTTCAAAAACAAAACTGATGAATCTGGTAATGTTGTAAGAAACAAAGCTAGATTAGTAGCTCAAGGCTATACACAAGTAGAAGGAATTGATTTTGATGAGACTTTTGCTCCTGTTGCTAGAATTGAGTCCATAAGACTGTTACTTGCTATTGCATGCTACATTGATATAAAACTGCATCAAATGGATGTTAAAGCCGCATTTCTAAATGGAATTCTTATGGAAGAAGCATATGTAGAACAACCTAAGGGGTTTGAGAATCATGAATATCCTGATCATGTTTATAAACTTAAGAAAGCTTTATATGGTTTAAAGCAAGCACCTAGGGCATGGTATGGTAGATTAACTGATTTTCTAGTTGAATTCGGTTTTTATAGAGGTGAAGCTGATAGGATCTTGTTTATTAAACATTCTGGATTTGATATTATGATTGCTCAAATATATGTTGATGACATTGTGTTTGGTTCTACATGTGAGAAAATGCTTGAATTATTTGTGCATGAAATGACCACTACCTTTGAAATGTCGATGGTTGGAGACTTGAATTACTTTTTAGGTCTTCAAATTAAACAATGCAAGGATGATATTTTCTTTTGTCAAAGCAAATATGCCAAAAATCTTGTGAAAAGGTTTGGTTTAGACAATGCTAAACACATGAAGACACCTATGGGATCGACACAAAAATTGTGTAAAGACAGTGTTGGCACAAATGTTGACCCAACATTGTATAGGTCGATGATTGGTAGTCTTTTGTATCTGACATCTAGTAGGCCAGACATCATGTTTAGTGTTTGTTTATGTGCTCGTTATCAAGCTGATCCTAAAGAATCTCACATGAATTCAGTTAAAAGGATAATTAGATATGTTGCAGGCACATGCGATTATGGAATATGGTATAGCAAGGATACTAATTGTTCTTTGATTGGCTATAGTGATGCAGATTGGGCAGGTGATAGTGATGATAGAAAGAGTACAAGTGGAGGATGTTTCTACATGGGTAACAATCTTGTTTCATGGCATAGCCGAAAACAAAATTGTGTGTCCTTATCTACGGCTGAATCAGAATACATTGCCACGGGAAATTGTTGTACTCAGCTTCTATGGCTTAAAAAGATGTTCGATGATTACGGTTTGGAGAGCAATACTCTTACTGTTTATTGTGACAATACAAGTGCAATTAATATATCCAAGAACCCTGTGCAACATTCGTTAACTAAGCACATAAGTATAAGACACCACTTTATTAGGGATCTTGTAGAAAAAGAAGTTGTAAAGTTGGAATACATTTCTACTGAAAAACAGATTGCAGACATTTTTACTAAAGCCCTTGATAATGAGAGGTTTTCTTCTCTTAGAAAATCTCTAGGTTTATGCACTAATTAGACCTATATTTGCTGTGTGTTGTGACAAATGTACCAACGTTTGTAACAACACTAGAACAATTTATTTAAATTTTTCTAAGTATTGTAATATTTAGTGTTTTTGAACTCTCTTGAGTAAATAGTATTAGAACCTGTGATAAAAATATATTGTCCTGGACATACTTCTCTCAAATGCAATTGAATAAACTCACAATTAGATGCTATGTCATTGAGTAACTATGGGACACGGAGTTGACTACTACGATGTTCTCTTTTCAAAAGATGACTTTAATGCATCAATATATTCACAATCCATTGAGTAATTATGGGACACGGAGCTGACAACTACGATGATCTCTTCTGGAAAAATGGATCAATGTGAATAAGTGGGTAAAGCAAAATATAGTGCAACACAAATGAATTTATTTCATGTAAAAACTGTGTTGAGAAGTGTGTGTGCCGACATTCAGTGAATAACATTCTGGTTCTCATATGTATATTTACCTCTATGAGTTTGAAAATTTCCGAATATTATTTTACGAAGATCTATTTATTTTAAATTATTCCCAGCAATAATATATAGTCTAATTTAATTAATTATGTGGTTATTTTCAGGCGGTCTTTAGCATGTCATTGAAATGAACTTCCAACATTTGATAATGCCCTAATTTTTAGGGATGTGATTAAATCTTATCTTTTAACTTCGATGTGTTCACAACTTCTGCAATCTTTCTATTCCCTATTTAAGGACCGTAATACTCAGTGTGCTCTATACATTATATCTAAGTTTCGAATTTTAAGCACAAAAGTTCAAAGGTATTATTGATTATATTACTTAGTATTATTCAGCCTATTAATATTCAAATTGATTATTTAATTAATATAATTTGAATAGTGTTTGTAGAGTATTAATTATCATGGTTGATGGAAAGGACTCTTCACCTTCACAACACTCAAACTCTCCAGCAACTTCATCTTCTTCTCGAAACCTTCGACTTCTTGCAACAATGGCCTCAGAAAATGTCTCCGACAGTGTTGGCGCACCAGTCCCAACATCACCCACATCAATATCGCCAACACATGCTGAGATTCCCGTCGAACAACCATCAGAAATTCCGATTTTGGGCGGAACGCCACAAAATCCGGTTAGCGGCGAAGCTAGCGAAGCCCCCTGTTCTCGAGACTTACCCAATGACGGTTGAGCTAGCTAAAGGAGCCATCTCTGATCAGATCGTCTATGCGTTCAAAACCCTCACTAAGCAGACGATTTACCCTGTTGTCAAGGTAGGCGACGTGGAGGTTGATTTCCAGCAGTACAAACACTTAGTGTTTACACCGCCACAATCACCGCAAGATGCTCCAGTAGAAGACCCGTCGACTGACTCGACTGACACTGGTGAAATCACTGCTTGCTTTGAAACCGTTCGATAAAAGGCAACAAGCTCCAGGGGACGTGGTCAGAAAAGGCGTTCTTACCGAACCATGGGCAAAAGGGTGGATTACTCTGAAAAAGAGAAGAAGCAGAAGCATGATGATGGTGTTGCTTCAAAGCTGATTCAAGTATTTGATTCTGAATCGTCTGAAGAAGAAATGAGGGTAGCTAGTCTAGAGAAAGAAACGAGCGGTCAAGCCTCTGTTCCGGTGCTCAGCCTGAGGGGGAGTACTGAGGATTCAGAAATGAATCAAACATTGGCTGAAATGGCTGCTCGCTTGAAAAGAGGAGTAACAAGCGAAATGATCCGCAGGATGTGCCAGAGGATGTTGGCACACCAATGGACACATCGTCCTCTGACTTTGAGTCTTCTTCATCTGAAGCAAGTAAGGCTAAATCTGATGAGGTACATACCGATTCCTCTCTGAATATGACTTCATCTGTTTCTGATGATAGCTATAATGGTGTGGATAGTGATAAGTTTAGGACTTTAAGAACTAGACTGATTGTTGGAGAGAGGATAATTAAAATGGATGACTTTGTTTCTATGAATTTGGTTGGTTATCTGGAAGAAAGATCTTTGATGTTTGCACTTCAATTTGCCACTCCTTATCTGATTGAATGGGTATATGAATTTTATGCAAACTTAAAGGGCAATATTTCTAGGGTCGATTCCAAATATTATGGAAAGGTCAAATTTAGGGGAAAGGTGATTGAGGTTACTCCTGCTAAGATTAACAGTTTTCTTAGAACTAGGGATGATGAAGATCCTCCTATTGATAACCTGGATGAAGTGATTAGTGTTATCACTGGGGGAAGGATTACTGCTTGGAGGTATAGTGTCTATATAGTGTCTTGCACAAGCTAATTGTGTACAATTGGCTGCCATCATCCAACACCACTACCCTTACTTCTGAACAAGCTGTACTTATGTACAAAATTGGCCACTTGCAAAGATTTAATCTTGGGAAGATAATTTTTGACAATATGATGACATATTCTGGAAGGGTGTCAAGTAAAGGACTGCTGCCGTATCCTAGTCTGATTTTTATGATGATTTCAGCTCTTGGGTTTCAAAGGGAAAATTCAGAAATAATAAGTTCGTTTGCTCTGAGTTTAGGGATCTCACATGTACTGAGGACTGGACCACGTGTGATTGATCTGCCCTACAGAGATCCTAATGCACCTGAACCTGAAGTTCCTACTGATCAACCAGCCAATGTGCCGAGAAATGTTGGCACACATGCTGCCAACACTCCGCAATTACAGCCACAATTCATCCGAGATCAGATTGCTATGACTGAAAATTCAATCGCTAATGCCAAATGTCTGTTGAGCAACCTTGAAATGCACAAGAGGGTCTGGGAAGCACTACTTTCTACTGTCACAGGGGGAGTAGGACCTGATGTTGCTGCTCAAGTTGATGCTCCAGCTGCGGATGTTGCTGATGTTACTGCTGAACAGGCTGAAGATGGAAATGCTAATGGTGATGGAACCGAAGGAGGACCAGATGCTGATATATCTGGAGCTGGAACAAGTGCAGCTCCTGGTACTGAGACTGAAACAGAAACCCAGAATGCGCCGGAGAATGTGCCCACAAATCCAGACAACAATGATGGACCCAGCTGCTCGAACATGGACGTAGATGCTGAGAAGATAGATGCAGTAGATTGGGATGATGAAGATCTCATTGTGCTGTATGATGATTTGGATGATTGGGGATATTAAGCAAGGGGGAGCTTTCGAAGATAGAGAAGCTTAAAGATAGGGGGAGTTCGTGCAGACTCTTGAAGATGCAGCTGTTATTCTTTACAGCCCAATCCTCTCCTAAACCTTCATTTATAAGCTTTATCTATTTTTGTAAAGACTCAATTTATTTTTCTGTTTTTATGTTTATGTCTTTTCGAACTTATATTACGTGTTAGCTATTTTGATGAACTTAATAGTATTTTGGTAGTTAGTTAAGTTCGTGATACTATGCTCTGATTTTATTTTTGTTTGTTATGTTGTTTTTGGTTAAGTATTTTTTGTCTTAGAGCTCTGATTTTTGTATTAATGTGTTTTATGGTTAAGCTCTGATTTAAGTTTTGTTAAGTCTAGTATTTTGTCTTTGTTTTATTGCTCTGATTTTATATTGTTTTATGTTAGCTCTGATTTTGTTTAGTCTATGTTTTGTTCATAGTATAAGTCCTTGTGATGTTAAGTGTTTATTGTTTTTATTTATGTTCGTTTTGGCTAAGTAAAAAGATGTCATTTACTTGATATAAATTTACTTATGTCTATTGTGTACACATTCTGCATTTTGTTGCAACATCAGGTGTGTTCCAGTAGAAAGGCCGAATTGGGGGAGATTGTTGATGTTATGACGAGTGTTACTCAGAATGTGCCAACATTCTGGTCACAACATCAGAATTCGTCCTTCCACTTTCACTAACCCTTAACCCACGTTTTGTCTTGTTCATTGACTTGTTCTTTCAGGATTGAAGATTTACGGCAGTTACCGAAGTCATGCGGTTGAAAGAGGCAAGCAAGAGAAGTTATAAAGATCATGGGGAAGTTACATGGAAGTTACCTATTTTCAAGGGAGATGTGGAAGTTATCTTCAAGCATTAAGAGTCCAGATTTATCTATAAATACACGGCTGCTATGAAGATTAAAACTTGAAGTTGAGGGAAACACAATCTAGCATAGTCTATTGGCATAGATTATAGAGTTTATTGTTCGTTTCATACTCGATACTTCCGTTGGTGAATGTTCCAACATTTCACTCAACATTGGGTCATTATTTGTATTAGTGATAGGTTAGATTGAATATTATCTAGTCACTATATACGTAGATCCATTCACGGTGTAGCTTATGATTTCACCTATTGTATCACTTAACAATTACTAGTGATAATACGCCGTTTGGCAGTATAGACTTATTTATAGTCTATACGAAAATTTTGATATCCATCTTGCAACGTGTTTAAGACTTCTGCTGTGTATTTCTGTTCATTTATTTTTTTCTGTGTTGTTCTTCGAATGTGCCAACATTCGTGACAATATTTCGCAAAACACGTACGCACACCGTCAAAGTGTTTGATAAATTGCTTGCACTAGTTCTAGAATTTAATTCTTACCATATTTTTGTAGAATTTAGTCCTAAACCCATCCTTGCAACACTAGTCACTTAGAACTTGTATCCTTAGGGCTTCGCTTGCATACTTACTCCTTTGGGTTCGATATTTGCGATTGGTCTTAATACCGCTTGCCCGAAAATACTACTCCAATCAAATGGTGCCGTTGCCGGAGAGTTAGTTTTTGCGCCTATAAGTGAGACTTAGGGATTGTTTGATGTGGCTACTTGTTGTTTTTATTTTTGTTTTTGTGTGTTTTGTTTTTTGTTGGAATTTTATACTTGGATTGGTGGTATTGTAGGTGTATGATAACAAGGTCAAGTGGTATACCACCCTTGCCACTCAATCCGGAGATAGAAGCGACGTTGAGATGAAATCGTGGTAGACGAAGAAGGGAAGCTATGGAAGGAGAAAATCTAAGGAATGAGGAGAGAGTGGTTGGTGAACCACAAGTTGAGGAGTTCCATGGTAATGGAGAAGGAAGAGTAGAAAATGGAGGTCAAGGGAACAATTTCAATGCTCAAGTTGGCCCTTTCCCTCAAGGGATGCCACCACAACACTTTCCCTACCAAAATCCATACCCCTACCCTCCATAAGCTCACCAATTCCCCTACTATCCACCTCATCCACAACAATACCCACCATACCACCCTCAAATGCCTTACAATAATTAGCCACGATACCATTAGCCACCATACATTCCAAATCCTCAACCACAACCCATGAATGAGCCACCACCACAAGGGAGGCCATTGAGAGAGTTTTTTGAGCCACAACATAGAGAGCACTATGATGGGATAGCAAGACCGAGGATAGAAGCCAATAACTTCGAGATAAGTCCCGCTCTAGTGAGGATGCTTAGGGAGAAGCAATTCGAAGGCAAGGATGAAGATGAGTGCCCACATCAACATATGGCACAATTTCTTGAGATTTCCGACACAACCAAGTACAACGGGGTACCCGAAGATGCAAAGAAGTTGAGGCTTTTTGCCTTTACACTCAAAGGGAGAGCTAAAGCATTGCTTAATTCATTACCTCCCGGGACCATACGTACATGGGAGAATTTGTCCAAGAGATTCCTAATGAAGTTCTACCCACCATCCAAAATCGTGCAAGCTAAGGAGGCTATCTCCCACTTCTGCCAAAAGAATGGAGAAACAATACCGAAGGCTTGGGAGAGGTATGACATGCTACTTGTGAATTGTCCTCAACACAGTTTTCCGGAGGAACAAAGCATTATGTACTTTTGTAATGGTTTGATGGATGGGGATAGGTCATTTTTGAATGCTTGTGCTAATGGATCTATTTGGTCGAAAACGGATGGACAAATGAATGAGATAATGGAGAACATAGCCCAAGATTCGTTTCAAGTGTCGGTTAATCGGGGAGCGCACCATAGGGTGTCACATGTTGAGGAGATAGAGTCGATGAAGACCATGATGATGACGATGATGGACCGTTTAGGAGCTCTTACTACTTCACAAAGCTAAGCAAGTGTGAGTCCATCCGTTCCTCATGTTGATATGTGTGCAAGTCCTATGCCGGTGGAAGAAGTTAGCTACATAGGTAGGTCTCCATTCCAAGGAGGCTATCAAGGAGGCAATTACCAAGGGAATTTTCAAGGAGGAAGGCCTTAACAAATGTCTTACCAAAATAGGCCACAAGGGAGCTATCAACCTCAAGCTCAATTCAATAGCAACACATGGAGGAGACATGAAAACTTTTCTTATGCCAACCCTAGAGCCGCCGTCCAATTCCCTCCCGGATTCGACCCGGGTGCCAAAGCGCCTAACAATTAAGGAAAAGCCACTACGGAGGAGCTCTTGGGGATGATAGTGAAGAGGTTGGAGGCTAGTGATTCAAGGATTGATGACATAGGAAAGCAAATGGATACCCGTTTCAAGACTATAGAGCATCAAGTGGGGCAACTAGCTACTACGGTTGGTAAACTTTCTTCCACGGTGGACCACTTGCAAAACAAGGGGAAGTATCCATCCACTACCGAGCCTAATCCTAAAGAGTTTTGTAGTGCTATCCAACTTAGAAGTGGTACAGGCTATGATGGCCCAAAAATGCCTAAGGAAGTGGATCATGAGAAAGAGGTGGTGAAAAAGAAAGAAGCAAGTGGAGAGTGTGTGGTTGTGGAAAAGAAGGCAAGTGAAGAGGTGAAAGCAAAAGGAGATTCCAAGAAAGAAGAAGAAGAATCCAAGAAAGATGCATGGGGAGTTCCTATGAAGGCTAATCCGGTTCCATTTCCACAAACACTGGGGAGGAAAAAGCTTGATGAAGAATTTGGTAAGTTTTTAGAAGTTTTTAAGAGCTTGCATGTTGATATTCCATTATTGGATGCCCTTGAACAAATTCCCCACTACAAGAAGTTCTTGAGAGAGATCATGTCTAAGAAGAGGAGTTGGGATGAAAAGGGTATGCTTAAGCTAGTGGAGGAGTGCAAGGAGATATTGGAGAGACACTTACCACAAAAGAGAAAGGATCCGGGGAGCTTCATTATCCCATGCGAGATAGGAGAGAATGTGAACATTTAAGGCTTGTGTGACTTAGGAGCAGGTATAAATGTCATGCCTTTGTCCGTGTTTAAAAAATTGGAGCTAGGGGAGGTGATTCCTACAAACATCAATCTTCAATTAGCGGATCAATCATATGCTCATCCATTTGGGATCATTGAAGATGTATTGGTAGGGGTTGGCAAGCTCATATTCCCGGTTGATTTCATTGTTCTTGACATGAAGGAGGAGCTTGAGGCACCGATCATACTTGGTCGACCTTTCCTTGCGACGGGCAAAGCTATGATCAATGTTGAGAAAGGGGAGCTTAAGTTGAGATCCAATGGAGAGGAAGTGACATTTACAAGAGTTCATGAGGAAGAGGTTGCTCAAAGCAAAGTGGAGAAGAAGACTTATGGATACATAGAGATTATCGACTTATGCCCTTCCATTGAAAGGGAAGTTTCCACACCTACTATTTCTTCCATTCCTTTAGTTAATGAGCATTTCCTTCCCTCTTGTAAAATCATTGCTAACAAGTCTTGTGTTTCTTTGGATGCTTCTAGGAAGGAGAAAGCAAATTTGGAGCCTTTGCTTGACCCCGGTGATAAAGAGAAGGAAGAAGTTGAGAAGAATGTGACCAAACTTGAGTATGGCTCAAGTTTGGGGGTGTTAGTTGAAAAGAGGACACCACTTGAGATGAAGGTGATGGAACACGCCGGTGAAAGCGGTCCGATCCCAAGATCGTTGTTGGATGCCAAACATATAAAAACAGAGAACAAAAAAATAAATAAAACCTAAACATGCATCTAAAGCTAATGTTAGATTTGTTACCCTTGAAGATCAAGGCTTTGATTCCACAATAGACCTTCTAGTCTGTCTCCCAACCTCGTTCGAACACCGGGTGGACGGCGAGCTATCGAATCGTGGTGAAAAGGGCTGCTGCAGCATTTTTTTTTTCTTTCTCATGTTTTAAACGAACTGAAGCCCCTTTTTATATACACTCATTAGGTTTTTTCATGGGCCAGACTAGGGATCCATTAGAAGGTATAGGGTTTGGGCTTCTTTCAAGTCCAAACGTTCTTATGTTCAGCCTAGAACATTATTTGGCCCGAAAACATTAATTCATTCCACTAGAGAATTAATGTTGCACTCTCGTCCTATCCCGAACCGAATCAGGACTTCTATTAGACTTTATAACTCCCCGTGTTAAAGATATCGCACGTCCATTAATTATTAAAGTTTCTGACTACTTTAATTAATTAATATCTATTATTCCTTGAGTAGTACCACTCAACCTTGTTGTCGTATGGATTAAATCCTCCTGCAGGGTTTAATACGACAATCCTTTATGAGACCCTCAAGAGGACGTCATCACCTGGATGACCAGGACACAGTGCCCTAATGCCAATAAATAGACATCATGCGAGTGATATCACTACCCAAAATACAGAGTATGTTGAATCTAATAAGATTCTCACCCATGATAAATCAAAGTAGTGAATAAGCACTCCACACACCTAAATATCACACTTAGGGTTAAGAATTATAAGAGTCACCAAGACCTCTAGTTCGTCATGACAGTCAGAATAGAAGAACATACGACACATTCGTATTAGTATAAACTAATGACCAAGACAAGCCACCAACAAGTTCATACTACAACTTAAACCAATAGTTATGTCCAGAAGTATCTCAGTCGTGAATACTGTTTATATCTTATAAGGAACCGACAATGTTATCTTCTGTGTGACTACAAACCCACCACATTGTCTACAATATAATATAAATAGACATACAAATAATCACTATTGAAAGAAAGCAATAATGTGAAAAATATTTATTTCAGATAATAAGGAAATCAAATATACATCCACAAAGCCCAACAAAAGTTTGCTTTACAGTATACTCCAACAATCTCCCACTTATACTAAAGTTAAACTTTTAGTATACACACAAAGTCATAACAATTCTCCCACTTATACTCAAAGTCTAGCTGTAATACATCGTAAACCAAGACCCTCTACATGTTTTTCATAGACTTTTATTGCCAGAGTCTTTGTGAAGGGATCAGCCAGGTTGTCCAACGACGCAATCTTAGCCACAGCCACGTCTCCTCGATTTACGATATCTCGTATAATGTGGTACTTCCGCTCTATGTGTTTACTTGCTTTGTGGGCTCTAGGTTCTTTCGAGTTTGCCACTGCACCCGCATTATCACAATAAATAGTGATGCACATCGGCATACTCTGAGACACCCCTAAGTCTAATAAAAAACTACGTAGCCAAACAGCCTCTTTAGCAGCCTCTGAGGCAGCTACGTACTCGGCTTCCATAGTGGAGTCCGCGATGCATTTCTGCTTCACACTTCTCCAAGATATGGCTCCGCCTCCCAGCATAAACACATAACCCGAGGTAGATTTCCGTTCATCTCGATCAGCTTGGAAATCTGAATCGGTATAACCCAAAGGAATCATATTATCTGACTGGTATACCAGCATATAATCTCGAGTCCTTTTCAAATATTTGAGAATATGCTTGACAAAGAGTCCAATGTCCTTGACCGAGGTTAGGCTGATATCTTGCAACCATGCCGATTGCATAGCAAATATCGAGGCCTCGTACACGGATCGCATACATAAGGCTTCCTACACACCAAGCATAAGGAACCTTAGCCATCTCCTCTATCTCCTCTCGTGTCCTAGGACACATATCCTTAGATAGGGGAACTCCATGTCTAAAAGGTAGTAAACCCTTCTTGGAGTTTTGCATGCTAAAACGAGCAATCACACAATATCAATATAAGACGCTTGAGATAAACACAACATTCTCTTTTTCCGATCACGAATGACCTTAATACCAAGAATGTATGATGCTTCTCCCAAATCCTTCATTTGAAACTGTTCAAAAGCCACACCATTACATCTCGATAACACTTTCACATCAAGCCCAAATGAGAAGAATATCATCTACGTACAGTACTAAGAATACCACTACGTCTCTATTACTCTTCTTGTACACACAACTTTCATTTTGACATTGTTCAAACCCAAAGGATTTGATCACCTTGTCAAAACGAATATTCAAGACACGGAAGCTTGCTTTAGCCCATAAATAGACTTTTTCAGCTTCCAGACTAGATGCTCTTGGCCTTTCTTCACATAACCCTCGGGTTGCTGCATATAGATGTCCTTATCCAAATTTCCATTAAGGAAAGCTGTCTTGACATCCATTTGCCAAATCTCATAGTTCATGTGATTAGCTATGGATAAGAGATCCGGATCGACTTTAGCATGGCTACTTGTGAAAAGGTTTCATCATAGTCGATCCCTTCTTTCTGAGTAAAACCTTTTGCTACCAACCGTGCCTTAAAAGCAGTAATCTGCCCATCTGATCCTCTCTTACGTCTGTAGACCCACTTACACCCAACGACTTTCTGGCCATGGGGAAGTTCACTTAGGTCATATACTTCCATAGAATCCATAGATTCAATTTCAGAATCCATAGACTTGTGCCAAGACTCTGCATCTTTGTCTTGAATTGCCTCTTTGTAAGTCCAGGGATCGTTATCATCATGTTCATCGCTTGGAATCAAGTCCACAGACTCTCCCACAAACATGAAACGATCAGGTTGACGAACAACTTTCCCACTACGACGAGGCAATGCGTGTAAAGGTTCATCAGAGTAACCACGTTGTGCAGTCTCTTGTGGTATTTCCTCTTGCACACTTGGTGTGCCATTGTCTCCCCTTAACTCATTAAGAATGATCTCACTATTGGACTTATGCTCATACATATAGTCTTCCTCTAAAAATTGGGCATTAGTACTCACAATCACCCTCTGATCATTAGGACTATAAAAATAACCACCTCTCGTTCCCTTAGGATACCCTACAAACAACCGCACTTCAGTTTTAGGTGCCAACTTATCAGCTCCCTTGTTCAGCACATGTGCTGGACAACCCCAAATCCGAATGTGGTTTAGACTAGGCTTTCGCCCAGACCACAATTCAATCGGAGTTTTTGGAATTGCTTTCGAAGGTACATAGTTTAGAAGGTACGCCGCTGTTTCCAAGGTATATCCCCAAAACGAAGTAGGTAGTGAAGCATAACTCATCATCGATCTCACCATGTCCAATAGAGTCCTATTTCTTCTCTCGGCCACGCCATTCTGTTGGGGAGTACCAGGCGCGGTAAGCTGAGATGTAATCCCATTCTCTAATCAGTATTGCCTAAACTCATTGCTAAGGTATTCGCCACCACGATCAGATCGCAGTGACTTGATACTCTTACCATGACGGTTCTCCATTTCTGCCTTAAATTCTTTGAACTTTCCAAAGCATTCAGACTTGTGGCGCATCAGGTAGATATACCCATATCTTGAGTAATCGTCAGTGAAAGTGACGAATTACTCAAATCCACCTCTAGCTTGAATAGACATAGGCCCACACAAATCAGAGTGAATCAATTCCAACACATCATTGGCCCTATTCCCCTTGGCCTTAAAAGGTCTTGAGGTCATCTTGCCTTCCAAACAGGATTCACAGACTGAGAATGGTTCCACTTGGAGAGACTCCAAAGATCCACTACTTACCAGTCTTTGAATCCTTCTCAGGTTGACATGACCTAATCTTAGGTGCCAAAAGTATGTTTGATTCATCTTAGAAGGTTCTTTTCTCTTATTCGATGATGACGATGAATGAGCTTCAGTCATAGTACGATATGCACAAGTAATGGTATAAAGACTGTTTTCTAACGTGCCGGAACATATTAAAAAGTCATTTCTCATAATAGCAACATTATTATTAAAAACAACTGAGCATCCGTCCAAAAACAATTTCGAAACTGAAATTAAATTCTTTCGAAAACTCGGCACGTACAAAACGTTCTTTAATACTAAAACAGAATCAGAAAAACACAAGTGCACATCTCCCACTGCGACCACTGCTACTGTTGTAGCGTTGCCCAAACTGATAGTAATCTCGCCCTCACTCAGTTGCCTTGTTAGCAGAAACCCCTGTAAGGTGTAACAAACATGATCAGTGGCTCCTGTATCTACTACCCAAGAAGAGGCAGAACAAGCCGCAAAACATGTTTCAATAACCAGAGCAAGAGACGTACCAGAGTTATCCTTTTTCAGGAGAGGACAATCAGCCTTCCAATGTCCTGTCTTGCTGCACTTGAAGCATTTGCCTTTCGGCTTCTTCAAGCCACCAGAAGGCGCCAAAGGCGCTACTTTCTTGCTCCCACTGTTTCCACCACTCTTTTTCTGTGAAGGCCTTTTCTTCTTCCCGCCCTTAGATGAAGAAGATCTAGCTTGAACAGAAACATTAGCCTGTGGTCCCTTACCCATGAGACCCTCCGCCCCAACCAATTCCGTAAGAGGCTCGCCTATAGTATAGTCCTTCTTACTCATGATTACATTTAAACGAAAGTTCTCAATTGACTTTGGGAGCGAGTGTAGGATAATATCGATCTTGGTATTACCATCGATTTCTCCTCCCAAGACCTCGATCTCATTCAGATATTCAATCATCTTGAGACCGTGGTCCCTGACCGACGCTCCCTCTGGCATAGAGGTTGACATAATCTTCCTCATAGCCTCAAAACGGGCAGCCCTATCCTGCTCACCAAAAAGCTCTTTTAGGCTCAACATCATATCTGCGGCATTATGCATATTTTGATGCTGCTGTTGTAAAACATTTGACATCGAGGCCAAAATGTAACAACGAGCCATCTCATTAGCCTTATGCCACTTCTTATGAGCCTCCTTTTGCTCTTCAGTGGAATCAGGTTCCAAAGGGGCAGGAGCAGGTGTAGTGAGTACAAACTTATACTCATCTGCAACTAGGACAATATCCAGATTTCTTTTCCAATCCAAATAATTCGGACCAGTAAGCTTATTTTGATTTAAAATTACCATAAGCGGGTTGAACGACATTATGCAATTATCTGTAATAAATAAAATGCAAGCAAGCATTAAATCACATAAATTGAAGCATAAAATATTGGAAACCTTCAAAAACCAACATTCAACACAACCTCCAACAGCCCAACAAACACACACGCAAGCCACATTAAGGTGGTCGTTTACGTATGTGTTCATCAACCAGACATCCGGTCTTTAATTTTAATTTCACGTCAACTTATCCTTATGACGAATGAAATTAATAGTCGGAACTCAACTGACCATGTGAATTAGAATGCAGGGGACCCGTTGGGAGTTATGTTAAAATTCACACCTAAGTGATGACCACAATTTATCTTGAATTATTCTTTTCCGATGAACTCATGAATGATACATCCGTTGGGGAAGACCACACACTTCATCTAAAGATTAAAACATTTGATTACAAGTCTTAACTAGCAAGCTAGTGAATGTTGCACCCGTTAGGGGAAGACTCCAAGGTCCCACAAGAAACAGACACCTTACTTAAAGACCAATTGTGGAGGCCAATGAATTAATTAAAATTCAATTATCTCACTTAGTCATTTAAATGTGAAGGTTATTTGCAGGAATAGCATATTATAAAAAAAACACAAATATGCCACAACAAATTAATATGCAACAAATAAAAGCAGAATTAAATGCATATCTATCGCAACCCCTTGAAAACCTATCAAAACCAGCCTATACTAAGCTATTACAAAGATAAATCAAGGGCGCGGACGGATGCCTCGCATCGGCCTCTCACGCAAGGCAAATGGCTCGAGTTCACGTCCACCGACTAAAAACTGGCAGAAAACTTCATCAAGACGATTGAATTAGCCCTCGCCACAGGCCGTCACGGCCAAAACAGTGGCAATCGTCCAAGGCCATAACACAAAAAACTCTGGTTTCTCTTTTCTGTCCGTTTCCAGATCCTTCATCCGCCATGGCCCATCTTTGCGATAAAAATACAACAAAAACAAGCAAAACCCCTACTACAGTGATAAAAAAAATCTATACTACCCACACTTATTATCTGGTGGGAAAAACGATTACAACATCACCAAGGGTTGCGACAGAGAACGATCTAAATACCAAAACAAGATAGAAACGACATATATACAAGAAACGAAACAGGAATCAAATCACACGTTTCAGGCTGAGCCAACAATCGACGAATCAGGGCTCTGATACCAAATGATGGAACACGCCGGTGAAAGCGGTCCGATCCCAAGATCGTTGTTGGATGCCAAACATATAAAAACAGAGAACAAAAAAATAAATAAAACCTAAACATGCATCTAAAGCTAATGTTAGATTTGTTACCCTTGAAGATTAAGGCTTTGATTCCACAATAGACATTCTAGTCTGTCTCCCAATCTCGATCGAACACCGGGTGGACGGCGAGCTATCGAATCGTGGTGAAAAGGGCTGCTGCAGCGTTTTTTTTTTCTTTCTCATGTTTTAAACGAACTGAAGCCCCTTTTTATATACACTCATTAGGTTTTTTCATGGGCCAGACTAGGGATCCATTAGAAGGTATAGGGTTTGGGCTTCTTTCAAGTCCAAACGTTCTTATGTTCAGCCCAGAACATTATTTGGCCCGAAAACATTAATTCATTCCACTAGAGAATTAATGTTGCACTCCCGTCCTATCCCGAACCGAATCAGGACTTCTATTAGACTTTATAACTCCCCGTGTTAAAGATATCGCACGTCCATTAATTATTAAAGTTTCTGACTACTTTAATTAATTAATATCTATTATTCCTTGAGTAGTACCACTCAACCTTGTTGTCGTCGCGGATTAAATCCACTGCGCAGGGTTTTAATACGACAATCCTTTATGAGATCCTCAAGAGGACGTCATCACCTGGATGACCAGGACACAGTGCCCTAATGCCAATAAATAGACATCATGTGAGTGATATCACTACCCAAAATACAGAGTATGTTGAATCTAATAAGATTCTCACCCATGATAAATCAAAGTAGTGTATAAGCACTCCACACACCTAAATATCACACTTAAGGTTAAGAATTATAAGAGTCACCAAGACCTCTAGTTCTTCATGACAGTCAGAATAGAAGAACATGTCTTATCTGTGATCCATTCAATACGACACAGTCGTATTAGTATAAACTAATGACCAAGACAAGCCACCAACAAGTTCATACTACAACTTAAACCAATAGTTATGTCCAGAACTATCTCAGTCGTGAATACTGTTTATATCTTATAAGGAACCGACAATGTTATCTTCTGTGTGACTACAAACCCACCACATTGTCTACAATATAAGATAAATAGACATACAAATAATCACTATTGAAAGAAAGCAATAATGTGAAAAATATTTATTTCAGATAATAAGGAAATCAAATATACATCCACAAAGCCCAACAAAAGTTTGCTTTACAGTATACTCCAACAGAAGGAAGCAAGCTTTGAAGTAGGAGACCAAGTGGTGTGGAGTGAGTCCGATTGGAGTCGTCTCCTTGGTGTTGAGAGACTCAAAGAAGTGTTAACCATGAAGGAAATCAAGGAAGGAGGAAAGCTACTCCTAGAAGACAAGTGGGGATTACCTCTTTGCAAAAGACCACTTAGTGAGGCACAAGGATGATCTCCATTTTCTTGATGAAAGGGAAATATGAACTCTTTGAGTTCCGTCCGGCAAAGGACGTTAAACCTAGCGCTAGATGGGAGGCAACCCATCCTTCTATTGCTTTGGTGTGTTTGTTGTTGTGTTTTTGTTTTTGGTCATTTCTTGTGATTTTGCTATGGATTGGTTTTGCTCATGCTTAGGAAATTATGCTATTCGTTTTGGGGTTTGATTGATGTGTTGAGCTTATTTGTGATATCATTTGGAGTGGCATATTCTTGTATCACTCTCATTCCAAACTTTGAATTCATGTCATCATTCAAGTTTGGGGGTGTTGATCATTTATGGTTGAAATGCATCTCTTAGTGATGATTATTTGATGATTGTTGTGCTCGTTTGTAGGTATACTCACTACTTTAATTGGAAAAGAGATCGAAATTGCAAAGAGATTCAAGATCGAAAAGGATGAAAAGCTTAAAAGTTGGTGAAAAAATGAGCAAAAAGGAAGAGAACCCAGTCTCCTCGATCGAATGAGCGACCGGGCTTAAATCGAGGAGCCGAAATGGTAAATTCTTGTATATTTGGGTTTGTTGGGGTCATAGAGGTCATTTTTAGGAGTTTTGGGGGTCGGGTCGGGCCCGGGAATCCCCAAAATTTCCCTGGCCTCGACCCCCGGTCGAGGTGACTCATCCCCCGGGTCGAGGGGTCAACACTTAAGCAAAATTTTCAAAATCTGCTTATCCCTAAAGTCGAGGGTAGGACCTCGAGTCAAGGAGGTTGAATTTTCTCATCCCTCGAGTCGAGGGTGAGACCTCGAGTCGAGGCCTTTAATTTTGGGATCCCTCGAGTCGAGGGCTAAGCCCCGACTCAAGGCTGACGCTTTTCTTAAATATCGCAGAACCAGTTTTCAAACATCCCGACTCGAGGGTTTCTCAGCAATTTTCGATCCCTTCTCCGTCCCTACATATTTTCCGGCCCTTTGCTCAATTCCTCCGATCATTTCACCATATTTTTACATAAATCCATTATACATTGCATCAAGTTTGGATTTTGAGGGTTTGTTGAGTCAATTTGGGAATTTTTGGGATTCTTGCTTGGGTATCTTCCAATTCCATTTCTAGGCCGATTCTATCACACAAGGTATGTATTTTCTCCTCAATTGACTCTTAATTTCGTTATTGTGGATTTTGGCTTGTGGATTGATTTTTTGGCATAATTGAGAAATTCCTAGTGATATTGTTTGTAATTATTTGCCCATTTATTCTTGTTGATGATAATTTGTCTAAGTACTTGCTAGATGGCTTATGTTTTTTTGGAAATATTATTGAGCTTAATTGCATTATATTTGGTGAGCCTTTTTGTGAGTTAAGTGTTGAGGCCATTTTTAGTTAAGTATACATATTTTTGAGGGATTTAGTTGAGCACTTCTTTTGATAGTATGTACTTAGTTGAATTGACCATTTGATGAGAATTATTGCTTAGTCACTAGGGGTTGTTGTTGCTTGGAGATGTTGGTGCTGGTTGACTCGTTCATGGCTAGTTGGATATTCATCTTAGCTCGTTTTTATTTGTGGTGATTAATGTGTGCCTTTTGGGGAATTTTTGCAGGAAAATGTTTAGGGGAGTTGATGGCCGTAATTATTCGGATGAGGAGATCCAAAGACGAGAGAGGGATATTCGATTTGCTCACAAGATGCCGTCGGACTTCGGTATTCCATGGGATGATCTCAAGTGGAGGAAGCACATTATTTTGTATGCTGAGCTCTACAACAAGGTGGTCAAGACCCGCCTTGTTGATCATGACTGCATGACATCCATGGGTATAGAGGAGGATATTCCTCGTCTATTCGAGCAGATTGGCATGGGAGGCTTCTTGATGAAGAGACCGAGGACGTACCCTGGACTTACCTTAGTGTTCCTCTGCACTGTAAGATTTGATAAGGCCAAGAAGGCCAAATTCCCTTGGGCCATCATTTTCGAGCTTATGGGTAACGAGTACACGTTGACCGTGGACGAGGTCAACCAGATTATTGGAGCACCCACTGAACCTGATCGATCACTCCTCAACATCAGAAAGGAGTACAATGCAAAGAAGTTTTGGAGAAGAATCTCAGACTCAAGGGCACCGAATCAGCCCCAGTTTATTACGGGTAAATCGAAGAGCACCCACATCCGGAACCCGGTGGTTCGATACTTGGAGAAGATCCTCGCGAGCACTATATTCACGAGATTAGAGGGTGGAGCCGTGGTTTTGGAGGAGTTGTATGTCATTTGGTGCTTCTTGCACGGGGTTCGGTTCAATACCGCTACATACCTCTGCTATTTGTTTGAGCGGGTCACGAGCACGAAATTAAAAAAGATTCACTTCGGGGGCATGATAACTCTGATCGCCGAGCACCTCGGCATTCCTACTCACAACCTCAGAGCAGTGGAGGGCCCCAATCTCACTACAAACACCATGCGGCGTATGAGGACACTCGACCGCATCGGTAGGACTTGGTGCTTCCAGCAGCACCACGGTGGCCGATTCCCTCTTCCAAATAAGAGGTTGACGAAGGTGTTTGGTGCTCAGGCTTTTGTGACCATCAACCTTCGCATGTGGTCACAGCGTCACACAGAGGCTATTGACGCCTATACCCGCGAGCATGGAGATGTCCTCCAGGACAATGATGATGATGAGGAGGGACAACAGTCTGGGTCTGATGAGGATGAGGCTGAGGGTGCCGCTGAGAGAGCTGATGCAGGAGATGATGATGATGAGGACGAGGAGGAGCAGGCTCAGAGGATGAGCCAGTACATATGGATGAGGATTACAGGCCCGAGATTAATATGTACTGGCAGGATGAGATGAGGAGTCGAGATTATGAGGCTGGGAGCTCATCACAGAGGCCGTGGACTCTGATAGAGGAGATGTGGGCCGACAGCCAGCGTATGCAGCTCGAGTGCCTGACTCGCCAGGATGAGTGTTACAGGATGATGGAGGAGTCTCGATGGATGCATGAGGAGACTCTCAAGACACAGCAGGATATGTATTCCCTCCTCTAGCAGTTCAGCTCCTGGAACTTCGGGCAGGGCCCCTATCCTCCTCCGCCGCTGTCTGATTATCAGGGCTACTCCCTACTTTCTCATCCCTCTCCTCTAGTTCTTAGTCTTATCTCCTTAGTGCTTTGTACTTTTCATCTGATTGGTGATTGTACTCTATGTTATGGATGTGATGTGATGATGTTTGGGATTTGTGAGGATTTTATGGATGATTATTGTGATTTGATTATGAGCTTATTGTCTTATGATGATTACATTCTATTGATCTCTTGGTTTCCTATATTTTTGGGCTAGTCTTATCATGAGTTTAATTGTGGATTTATTGCATATCTTTTAGAATCAATTTTGATGTAGTGAGTAAGCTTGGACTTATGTACATGTGCACTTGTGCTTGATTTGCAAGACTTGTTGAATTTTGATTTGATCATGAGTTGATTTATATCTTGATCCTAGCATTCTTGAGTAATTGTGTAAAGATGAATGTGATTGATGATGCTTGATTCATTGCTCAATTTTAAGCCCGTGAGTTTTTGTGCCTTTATAATCGTAAATCTTATACGGTTGATATTAATTCTTTGTGAGTGCATCATTCATAGATTTGTATGCTAGAACTTGGCACTAGACTTGTTGAGATTGATCTTTGTGTGATGTCATGAAAGTGATAAGAGGCCATGTTTGAAATGATTAGTCACTTTGCCAAAAATTTTCCCCACAAAAAACATTTGATTTCCTTAGTGAGCCATGTTGAGCCTTATGATCCTTATTCTTTGGCAAGCCAAGTGAAATTGAAGCCATTAGCCTATTTTGATGAGCCTTCTAGTCCCATGTTTAGTAGATCGTGATTGTTGGCTATAGATGGTGATTTGATTGCAAAGAGTGGTAAAAATGATGAGCTAAGTGATGATGCTTGAAAGAAAAAGAAAAGTTGAAAAATTTGAATTGTGAAGAAAGAAATGTGAACATGAAAAAGCAAGATTCGATTTGTGAGCTTAAAAAAAAAAAATTCAAGTGAATGGTGGTGATTGATCTTGAAGTGCAAAAGAAAGAGTTGATTGATTAATGATTGAAGAGATGTGCATTGAAGTGATTAGCTTTCATTCAAGTCTCTACTACTTAGTCACTCTTATCCAATACATCCCACCGTTCCAAAGAGCCTACATTACACCATAAGAGAAAGACCTCTTTGATTCTTGATTGAACACAAATGATTTTGATTGAGATTAAGTCTATTGGCAAGCATATGGTGTGCAAGTTTGTGAATTTGATGATTGAGTGCATCATGTCTTTATACACTTGAGCGAAGAGTGAAACACTCCATGGAAGGAGCAATGTGTTAAGTGTTTGATTGAACATTTGTTTGAGCATGATTCATCTTGATTGCTAGTGGATAGTTGCATTGATACTATTGATCATTGAAGAGTTCAATTGTCTTAATTATCGTCTATGGTGCCATGTGACATAATTGCAATCAATTCACTTCTTTGTGCTTAGTTTCTACGTTGCTCGAGGACGAGCAACACTTCAAGTTTGGGGGTATTATGATTGGAGTGAATTGATGCATGTTTTTAGGGCTTATTTGAGTGCAAAAAGTGATCAAAGTGTTAGTTTTTGTGCCTAAATGTGTAGAGTATCATTTATTTGCCTAAAAAGTATTACTTGATGAGTATCTCATGTTTTTCGTCCATTTTTCAGGTAAATCGATGGAATTTTGCCAAACTGAGAGTATTGGCATGCTTAGAATGAAGAGACGAACGAGACGGACGAAAATGGGGGTCGGAGCCAGAGTTCCGCCCTAAAAAATGCCCTGGGCTCGACCTTTGGTCAAGGGCTCAAGGCCTCGAGTCGAGGGATTGGATGGAGGGAAGATAATTTTGAAATTAGAGCTACCTCGACTCGAGGGAGGAGCCTCGAGTCGAGGGATTGAGAAATTGAGCATCCCTCGAGTTGAGGGCTGAGCCTCGACTCGAGGCAGGAGGATTTTTGAGAAAGTCGCATTAGCAACTCTTGGGCCTCGACTCGAGGGCCCCAAGCTCGAGTCGAGGGGGCCCCAAAACCGAAAAATTCTGGTATTAAGCCACTTGGATAAAAAAACAGAGCATATTCTCCCCATATCAATTTAGAGCAGTTTCTAGGTAGTTTTCTGAGCGAATTTATCATTTCCTAGGTTAATTCTACTTGTAATTGCATTAGATTGATAGATTTTGATTAGATTCAAGCTTGTAATCATTAGATTAGCATTTTGATCCATTAGATTTGGAGTTTCAAGTTGTAATTGAAGAGTAGAGAATTGATTTCCAAGCATTGTGGAGGATTGAAGTGATTGGAGTGAATTGATACATGATTTTAAGGCCTATTTTAGTGCAAAAAGTGAGCTAAAGTGTGATTTTTGTGCCTAAATGTGAAAAGTATAATTCTTTTACCTAAAAAGTATTACTTTGTGAGATTCTGATGTTTTCGTCCGTTTTGCAGGTAAATCGGTGGAATTTTATCAAACCGAGAGTACCATTATTCTTAGAATGAAAAGACGAACATACGGGACGAAAACGGGGGTCGGGCCCGAAGCCCTTCTCGATAAAAATTTCCTGGTCTCGAGCACAGGTCGAGGGTGCACAGACCTCGACTCGAGGTTAAGGCTGGAGGGAAATATTTTCAAAATTGCAGGAAGCTCGACTCGAGGGAGGAGCCTCGAGTCGAGGGATGGGAAATTGACAAGATCCTCGAGTCGAGGGCTGAGCCTTGACTCGAGGCAGGCGATATTTTGAAGAAGCGTGTTAGCGACTCTCAGGCCTCGACTCGAGGAGTGCCCAAAATCGAAAAATTCAGTTTTAAAACCATTTGAAGCCAAAATAGAGCATATCTTGATTCTAGCAATTTAGAGCAGTTTCTAGGAGGTTCCTTAGGCGAATTTTGCATTTTGTAGCTTGAATTCCATTGTAATTGTCATAGATTGTTAGAATTAGATTAGATTCTACATTTAGTCCACTAGATTAGTAGTTTGATTGATTGTAATTGAAGATTTCAGCTGTGATTTGGGAGTAGAGAAGTGGAGTTGAAGCATTGTAGAAGATTAATCATTCCTATTTTTGTCTATTGAAGTTAAATTGGTGATGTTTTTACCCTTTGTTCTCTTTAATTCATTGCTTGTAGTGATTAGATTGTTAATTGCTTTCTTAGATTTTATACCCATGGCTTTTGCTTGTAGCACCATGGGCTAATAGCTTTGTGCTTGAGATAATTGAAATTAGGGATGAAGTTATTGCCTCATGCTATGATTGTTGATAATTGTGATCAATTGAATTAGCTTGCTTCCTAATTGTGATTCTTAATTGTGCTTCATGAAAAATTGTCTCTTTTGATTAATGGTTGATCACCTTAGCAATAGGCGAGAGTTGAGCTAATGTGATTAGGTGTTAATTGGGTTTCAATTTTGCATGATTGTATGAATTGGGGACTTCTACATTGAGAGATGGGAAGAACTAAGGATACTCACATTAGGCATTGTGATATTAATGGAGTGATTAATTTCATGATGGTTGTTGCTTTCTAATTTGATTGATTTGCATTTGGATACAATCATAGCTTGTTAATCATGGATTCCTTGATGGAGATTATCCCTTGCACCCAATTCCCCCATTGTTTTTAGTATATTTAATCTTGCATATTAGGTGTTTGATAGATTGTTTGCATAATCTTGCCATTTAATTTCTTGCATTTTGTAGAGATTTTAGTCCAAAAACTTGTTGCAACTTTTCCCATTAAGAACTCTTATCCTTAAATTTCGTTTGCATACTTTCTCCCTTGGGTTCGATATTTTGTTCATTGGTCTTAATAACTCTTACCCTATACACTCCAATCATGAAGCATTCTTATTTTTGTTAATTGAAGACCAATTGGTGATGTTCTTCTACTTTTCTCTCTTTAATTCATTGTTTGTGTTGATTAGCTTGTTAATTGCTTTTCCTAGATTTTTCTCCCATGGCTTTTGCACTTAGCACCATGGGCTAATAGCTTTGTGCTTGGGATAATTGAAATTGGGGATGATGTGATTGCCTCATGCTATAATTGTAGATGATTGTGATCAATTGAATTAGATTGCTTCCTAATTGTGATTCTTAATTGTGCTTCATGTAAAATTATCTCTTTAGATTAATGGTTGATCACCCTAGCAATAGGCGAGAGTTGATCTAACGTGATTAGGTATTAATCGGGTTATAATTTTGCATGATTGTATGAATTGGGGACTTCTACATTGAGAGATGGGAAGGACTAAGAATACTCACATTAGGCATTGTGATTTTAATGGAGTGATTAATTTCATGATGGTTTATGCTTTCTAATTTGATTGATTGGCATTTGGATACAATTATAGCTTGTTAATCATGGATTCCTTGATGGAGATTATCCCTTGCACCCCATTCCCCCATTTGATCTAGCTTATTTGAAATTGCATTTTAAGTGTTTGATAGATTGCTTGAACTAGTTCTAGAATTTAATTCTTGCCATATTTTTGTAGTATTTAGTCCTAAACCCATCCTTGCAACACTAGTCACTTAGAACTTATATCCTTAGGGCCTCGCTTGCATACTTACTCCTTTGGGTTCGATATTTGCAATTGGTCTTATTACCGCTTGCCCAGAAATACTACTCCAATCAAGAAGTCTGCCCAGCTATTGGCAAAAATGAAAGAATCTGAAAAGCCAGCTGAGGTCAGAGGCAAGGGGAAGGGAAAGATGACCGAGGAATCTCCAGCCAAAGCATTAGTTCTCAAACCAACCCAGGCTGAGAAGAGGAAGAGAGAGCCCGATTACTCAAACCTGTCTGAAGAGCAGATACGAAGAATAAGGCAGAAGAAGGCCTGGTTTGAGGAAAGGGAGAGGAAGCGACTGAAAAAGAAGAACAAGGGCTTAGAGATGCAATGGAGCAAAGATGTTAGGAAATGGGTGATGAAGGGAGCAGACGAAGTAGAATTCCGGCCTTATCATCGTACACTCAACCCTCCGAAGGTCGTTGCAGGACACTGGTTCAAAGAATACAAGGCTAAGAATCTAGATGCCAGATGGATGTACCACTGGTACATCTTGAAAGGCTCTGATTCATCAGCTCAAGACAAAGACCTGAGGTGGCATGAGTGGATCGAGAAGGAGGATGTCAACATCTATCATCGCCTGATTGACGAAGCTGACAAGATCTTCAATGTCGATCTCTGTGCTCCAGCCTATGAAACAGGCAGACCCAAAACTAATGTTGATGGAACAGTTGACCTAGACTGGATTAAAGGCATCGTTGCCAAGGCTGAAGTTGAGTCAGGTCTGAAAAATGAAGAAGAGCTGAAGGCACTCCGAAGACGAGTCTTTACCTGGCTAGCTATTCCAGAAGCTTATCAATGGGGAACCTGATAGAAGGATTTTTCTTTACCTTATCTCTTTTTCCTTATCCATTTTTGTAATCTGTAAATGTGATGTGAATATACTTCATCTTATCTAATCTACCTTGTCTTATTTTTTTTAAGCTTTCTTTACGGCTTTCTAAGAAAACTTAAAAATTTTTCTAAGTGTTAATCATCTAAGGAAACTCCCATCTCAGATTAAAATTTTCTAAAAATTTTTCTAAGTTTTAAAATTTTCTAAGTCCTAAGACTTAAAATTTTCTAATTACTAATCATCTGATAAAGTCTTAAGACTTAAAATTTTTCTTAAAACTCTTTATAAAACTGTTTCAAAAAATTTTCTAAGTGTGAATTAAGTTCTCTTATGTGAATAAATCTGAACTAAGTGTTAATGTTCTCTAATGTGCTCATCTGTTACCTTGAATAACCTTAACTAACATCAGCTGTGAGTTTATCTCTTTCTTGCAGTTTTAACTTCATCAAAAAGGGGGAAATTGTTAGATCAGAAGAAGTTTTAATGAGTTAAAAGAGGACAGACTAGAGTCAACTCACATAAAATAAGATGACCAGCTAACTGCGTAAAACAGCTGAGGTAAAGTCTTAGCACTAAGCTGATCAGACTAAGGAAGGGCTAGAAAAGTCAGTTGAGGTCAAAGAAGTAAAAGTCATCTGAAGACGAGCTTGAGGTAGTCATCTGCAGGAGACAACAATGAAGAGCTCAGACGAGGTCAAGACAAGCTGAGTAGAATAAGAAATGCAAGTCTTCACTAAGTCAGCTGCAGACGACTAGGACCAAGACCAGCTGGAGTCAAGGCAGTTGTAAAGATTAAGTTTGTTAAGTGGTTGTTAGTTTATTACAACTAACTAACTGCTTCTTAGACTTATAAATAGATTTAGGCACATTTTCAAAAACAACAATTCAGCACACTCTCATTCACATTATTCACAAGTTTTCCAAATTCTCACAAGAGTTTTTCAAAGGAATTTTCATAAATTCAAAGTGTTTATAGAACACTTATTCTGTATATCTTCAACACCATTGCACTGTAATCTAGAAATCCCAGGAAGATAGTGTTGTATCATGAATAATTGGGCCAAGTGTAAGAGGCCCAATAGAGAGGTTGTGAGCTCGGCCCACCCGAAGTAGATCACGATAAATAGACAAGTATGATGCATAAGTATCTGGCTCGCCAATACAGGCTGGCTCGCCCATGAATTCCGGCTTGCCCGCCGCTACTTGGCCCGCCAAGAGTCATCATCTTGCCTGCAGAACCTGGCTCGCCAAGAGTCATCATCTGGCTCGTCGCTCGCCAAAGCCTAGCTCGCCACCATACGGGGAATCCGTAAATCAGACAAGATCAGGCTATATATGGAAAATATATCAGTATAATAGTTAGAATTAAATGTCAAACATACTTGTAATAGAAAAAAAATCAAGGGAATGTCAGGAAATCCCCCTCCAGCGGACAGCTAGCGGGACGAGAGTGGGCTGCGGCTTGGCCAAGTACGGGCTGCAGGCCAACCCACATTAAATGAGGATCCCAGCATTAAATGCATGGGCAGCAAGCTTACCCTATAAATAGAGCCTTTAACGCACAATAAATGAATCCTAGAATCCACCCTTAAGACTGGGCTAACAACCCAGCAATTCTCTCTCTCTTTACTATTTTCTTGCACTTATTCAAGCATTCATTGCTAATCATCATCATTCATTGTCCTTGGGCATTTATTGTTCAAGAACATTGAATCCTTGCTTGTTTTATCCGTTAAACCACGCCACATTAACCACAAATCCACCAGATTTAGAACGGGTAACAACAATTGGCGCTAGAAGGAGGGTGGTCTGTGTCAACCTCACGTTTTCTGGAAAAAACGAAGAACACTCATTGTTCATCGAAAAACCTTGAAGAACACCCACTGTTCTTCAACTTCATCTTCAAATCTTCAAATCTTCAAACCAACTCTCCTTACTCACAACATTTCTAAGGCTGGAAATGTCAACCCAAGGGCTAAAAACCCCACGGGTCCAACCCAGGAGGAGAACCTCCCCGCTCACCCGGCTGAGCAGGGCCAAGGGGAACTCACCCCCCGTCCGTCCAGCGAGGGACTTGCTCTCCATTCCCATCCAGGAATATCAAACTCCTGAGCAGGTAAAAACGGCTATAAAACAGCTGCAAGCACGCGCCCGCGAGTTGGGAGGCGACCCCTTATGCCGTCGCCAAAAAGAAAAAAATTTCCCGCGCTCAAAAGGGGAAGAGAAAACTGGCAGAGCAACAAGTGCACATCCACTCTTGCTCGCACAGGAAGGGCGGTCCAGGCCCGGGGTCAAAATCCGTGTTCGAACGATTGGGTTCCACGGGTTCGACTAAGACCCCAAACAGGACTTCTCGCCAGTTGAATTTTGATTCCGACTCAGAGTCCATGACCCGGACGTGCCCCGCTCGCATGGGCCCATTGGCGGGCGAGGTCGCCCAGCGAGGACCAGCCACTGCCAACAATTGGCCTCGCCCATCGGCCCCGCTCGGCCAGGAAGGTAAACGAGTATCGGTCCAAGACCATTTAGTCCCGGTAGCTCTCCCCCAGCCGGAGCCAGCTCAAGATCCGCGTGACTCTCTCCTCATCGCTATGCAGAAAAAGATTGATGAAATGGAAAATCGTTTCGAGGCCAGTGAGGGGCTCCCCAAGCGGAACATGGCGAGCAAGCCGCTCTCCATGCAAGTCGAGCATGCCCCCGTGCAGATCAAAATCGTACCCCCTCAAATTCCTCTATACGAGGGAAAAATTGACCCAGAGACCCAACTGAGCAAGTATAAAATTTACATGGTGGGAAGAGGGGCTTTTGATGCGACGAAATATCGTCAATTCCCGCTGACATTGGGCAAGCTCGCCCACAAATGGTATGTCTCCCTGCCTGCCCGCTCGATTAATACCTTTGATGAGCTAGGTGAAAGCTTCATCTCTTACTACGCCTCCAAGATCCCCCGCACTGAAAACCGTCAAAGGTTGATGGGGATCCGCCAGACGAGAAGGGAGAGCGATGAGACATATTTGGATCGCCTTGATGAGATCCTGCTAACCGGAGAGCCAATGGGCGACGAGCTCCAACTTCATGCTGCTATCAGCGTACTTAGGCTAGATTCCCATATGTTCAGACATATGATGAAGAAATGCCCCACTTCCTACGCCGAGTTCCGCCGTCGGGCGGGCGATCTCATCACCCATCAAAAACTCATCGCCCAGCGGCTGGGCAAGGTGAAGGAAGAAGGGGGAGAAGTTAAGGATGAGGGAAAGGCAAAAGCATCCTCAACTGAAAAGAAGAGCCATGGCCACCCAAAAAAAGACGGCCACCAGAAGAACCATGGAACCTTCAAGAGGTTCGAGAGCCATGCCAAGGGGGTGGAGGTCCACCAAGTGGTCGATGTGCTCAACCATACCCCCGCCTATGTTTTTAATGCCATCCAGCATTCTGGTATGCTCCCCAAGCCAAAACCAATCAGGCTAGACCCATCGAAGCCCCACACTGGGAAATTCTGTGCCTATCATGATTCCCCGGGGCATAATACGAGCCAATGTCGCGACTTGGTCCGACAACTTTGGAAATTTTTTGAAGATGGCCAACTCGATGAGTTCGTAAAAAAACCTGCCCCCCCGAACTGACGCGGACGAGCGAGGTGCTCCTCAATGCCAAAGAGAGCGGGTCGACCCACAACTGAGGGCCCGCGAGCCAGTTGCTGCGGTTGGACAGGCAGACGAGGATAAGGAGGACGAGCTACCCCCACCTCGTGCCGGTGGATGGGTCAACATGATTCAAGGCAGAGGAGGCAGTTTGGGTGGCCTAGTAGAAGTGTTCAGCCAGTCCAACAAGAAGTGGAAGGCCGAACTTCGAGCCATTGATCACATCAACTTGGTCAATGCTCCTCCCGAGCCCACTGGTTCTTTGCCCCAAGAATGATGCTCTGGTCATCTCGACCACCATCCTTGGCATGACGGTCGACCGGGTTCTCATCGATAATGGAAGCTTCTGCAACATCAACTTCAAGTCCGCTTTGGACCAAATGGGAAACTTAGCCAAATTCATCAAGCCCTACAACTTGCAGCTGTGCGGCTTCGGTGACACCATCGTCAATGCTTTTGGAAGGATCAAGCTGGTCATCGAGCTCGTCGACCAGGCAGATGATAGGGTTAGGATAACTAGGCCTATTAATCTTGTAATAGTTGACCAGCCGAACATGTATAACGGCTTTCTCGGTCGCCCTTTCCTTGAAACTTTTGAGGCAGTTGCCTCGTCTTACTTTTATTGCATCAAATTCCCCACTCCTGAGGGGGAAGTTGGTACGGTAAAAGGGGACCAAAAAATGGCTAAGAAGTGTTTGAACTACTTGCATCCGAATTTACTTTCCGCACTTAGTTTAGATTTTCATTGTAATGTATCAACTTTGGCTGAACAAGAAATAGACGAAATCGCTTCGGAGAGCCACGCTCCAAGCGAGCTCGCCCGCAATCCCGGCTCACCGGCTCGACCCGGGTCCACCCAGGACGAGCTCGCCCTGGCCAGCCAGTCCACCCCCATGGATGTCGACCTCAGTCAGGCCTTGGGCGAGCGAGACCTGGAACCTCGTCTCGCTTTCGAACCGACAACCCTGGATCTCGATCCTAGGGGCAATATCCAAGATCCCGGTGGTCAAAGATTGAAACGAATAGCCCCAATTGAGGAACTCGAGTGTATCCCGGTGGATCCCACTCGCCTCGAATTAGAAGTCATGATTGGTTCGAAAATTCCATCCGAAATGCGGGGGGATATCATCGACTTCCTTAAGCAGAACGTGGATATGTTTGCTTGATCTCATCAAGATATGGTAGGCATCGACCCAAAACATGCATGTCATCACTTAAAAATCGAGCCAAAACGCAAACCCATTTCCCAAAAAAGAAGAAAATTTGGTCCTGAAAAGTATGCTGCCTTGGCCGAAGAGGTCAAGAAATTGCTCGACAACAAACTCATCGAGTAGGCCGAAGACGAGCCACAGTGGGTAGCAAATGCCGTGCTCATCAAAAAATCAAACGAATCTTGGAGGCTATGTATAGACTTCACGGATCTAAATGCAGCATGCCCGAAAGATCATTTTCCAATGCCTCATATTGACCATCTGGTAGACAGTACCGCCGGTCACGAAATGATGTCCTTCATGGATGCTTTTGCAGGCTACCACCAAATACCGATGGCCATTGAGGATATCAAACATACCTCCTTTCTCACAGAAAAGAACGTTTACTCCTGGCTTAGGATGCCCTTCGGTTTGAAAAATGCCGGGGCAACTTATCAAAGGTTAGTAAACAAAATGTTCACCGAACAAATTGGTAAAACAATGGAGGTCTACATTGACGACATTGTTGTCAAAAGTGTGAAGAAGGAGGACCACTTGAGAGATCTCAGCGAAACATTTTCAATTCTAAGAGAATATAATATGAAGCTCAATCCCAAAAAGTGCAGCTTCGGTGTTGGATCCGGGAAGTTTCATGGCCATATAGTGAGCCAGCGAGGAATCAAGGCCAACCCAGCTCAAATTAACGCAATCCCTGACATGGAGGAACCCCGAAATGTCAAACAAGTCCAGCGATTGACTGGATGCCTAGCCGCTTTGAATAGATTTATATCCCGATTGGGGGATAAAAGCAAACCGTTCTTTGCTACAATCAAGAAACAGAAGTTTTCTTGGAATAAGGAGAGTCGAGCGGCTTTCCAAGGGCTAAAAGAGTACCTCGCCAACCCCTAAATTCTCGCCAAACCCGTGCCAGGCGAGAAACTCTATCTCTACCTCGCTGCCTCGGAGTCCGCCCTCAGTGCCGTACTTGTTCGGGCAGACGGTCAGCAACACTTGCCGATTTACTTCGTAAGTCAAGTCTTGCATGACGCCGAGGTAAGGTACACCCCGCTGGAGAAGTTTGCCTATGCCTTGATCATGAGTGTTAGAAAATTGAGGGCCTATTTTTTCGACCACCAGGTCGAGGTCCTCACAACCCTACCTCTCAGACAAGTGCTACATAGACCCGATACCAGCGGCCGACTACTTAAATGGTACTTAGAGATAGCACAATACGACATCACATATGCTCCCAGAACGGCAATCAAGGGACAAGCTCTCGCGGATTTCGTGGCCGAGCTAACATTCCCAACAAACCCAACAAATGTGGGTTTCCCCCCATGGAAGTTATATGTGGACGGTTCGTCAACACAGTCACGCGCCGGGGCCGACATTGTCTTGGTCGGCCCAGAGGGGCAGTGTTTCACGAATGCAGTCAGATTCGATTTCTTGGCCACTAATAACGAACCCGAATATGAGGCCTTAGTCGGTGGCCTCGAGCTCACCGCGGCGGTCGGAGTTCGTCGGCTTCATATCTTCATGGATTCCTTGCTGGTGGTAAACCAGGTCAAGGGGGAATATAAAGCCCGGGGGGAACAAATGGTGAAGTACCAAGAGCTTGTTGCCTCCATGTGCAAGAAACTTCACCAAGTTTTCATAGAGCAGATCCCAAGAGAGCAAGATTCTCAAGCTGATGCTCTATCCAAGCTAGCCACTTCGGAGGGCGCGACAGACATGTCTAACATTGTCCTCACCAAGCTCTCCAGATTGGCCATCAACGGCTGGGCAGTGGCCACAGTTCAGGCCGAGGTAGAAATCTGGATGACTCCCATCATCGTCTACCTTAAAACTGGAGCCCTCCCAGAGGACAGTTCAGACCAGGCAACTCGAAATGCGAGCAGCAAGATACACACTGCTTGGAGATCATCTTTATAAATGAAGCTTCTTTCTGCCACTCCTCAAATGCATCACTTCAGAACAAGGCCAGAAAGTGTTAGCTGAAATCCATGACGGCGTCTGTGGAAATCATGCTGGGGGGCAAGCGCTCGTTTACAAAACCATGAGACAAGGATATTATTGGCTAACTCTTAGGAAAGATGCTATTACATATGCTAAGGCTTGTCACCAATGCCAAATCATGGCTCCAACATCAAGCTCTCCCTTGAGCACTTGAAATCCATCTACAGCCCGTGGCCATTCGCACAGTGGGGGATCAACTTAATTGCTCCTCTACCAACAGCCCCGGGCGGATGCAAATATGCCTTATATGGGCAGAAGCTGAGCCACTGAATAAGATCGACCAGCAACAAATCATAAGATTTATTTGGAAGAACATTATTTGTCGGTTCGGTCTCCCCCAGGCCATCATTTTAGATAATGGGAAATAATTCGACGGGCTAGAGATCATGGAGTTCTGTGAAAGATGGAGTATCAAAAGATTGTTCTCCACACCTTATCATCCTCAGACCAATGGTCAAGTGGAGGCAGTCAATAAAATTTTGAAGCATACTCTCAAAGCCAAGCTAGAGGATAGAAAGGGAAAATGGGCACGCAGCCTCCCCGATGTCCTTTGGGCATATAGGACAACCACAAGGAACTCGACGGGTGAGACCCCTTTCGCCCTCACTTTCGGTACCAAAGCGGCCATCCCATCAGAGATCGTCGTTCCAAGCTATCGGACCGCACAAGAGATTAATGATGATAATGACAACGTAAGAAGACTGGATCTCGATATGCTCGAGGAATGCCGACTAGCCTCAATTCACAGAAATGCGGCCTACAAACAAAGGTCTGAAAAATATTACAACTCCAAAGTCAAGATCAGACAATTTTTTATTGGCGAGCTAGTGCTTAAAAAAGTGCATGGTCCAAGCCAAGGGGTATTTGGCCCGAACTGGGAGGGCCCCTTTAGAATATCCAAATGGCTCTCCAATGGAGCTTACGAGCTCTAACATCCCGACGGCCCTCCGGACCAATACCCATGGAATGCTTGCCACCTCAAGAAATATTATCAATGATCAGCCTAGCGGGTCTCATTTTTTGAAAACTCATGTAACTCTCATACATCTTTTATCAATAAAACTTTTTATTTTTTAACGGCTCATGCATTTTCATATATGTAAAATACCCGAGACTCGCAACCGGCTCGATCTCTGAAAATGGGCTCAATGTCTGGAAAGCCTTGCGACCGAGTTAAATCTCTCGTAAGCACGGGGTCCACTCCCCTAAATCCTCGCGACGAGCACAGTCTCCGGCCGAGGTCTCCTAGTTTATGGCTAGCGAGGTCCCCAAGCTCTTTGAGTTAGGACAAAGTCGCGAGTGGTTCGACCCCAAGATGGTCAACCCAGAGCGCAAGAGCACTCAACTCGATGCACCTAAATAAGTCGACCGAGGTGCAACCGGTTGCACAGACGACCAAGTCCCATGGTGAGCTAAGCTCCCGGCGGGCACACCCACACTACATATTGAAGGTCACTAGAGGTGATGAATAACCAATCATGGTGGGTAAAGACTTTCAATGGATCCGGGTTCATTGAAAGATTTTCGATAAACTTGGGTCGTTTGGTGAGTGATTGGAGTGAATTGATACAAGTTTTTAAGGCCTATTTTAGTGCAAAAAGTGAGCTAAAGTGTGATTTTTGTGCCTAAATGTGAAAAGTATCATTCTTTTGCCTAAAAAGTATTACTTTGTGAGATTTTGATGTTTTCGTCCATTTTGCAGGTAAAATCGGTGGAATTTTGCCAAACCGAGAGTACCATTATTCTTAGAATGAAAAGACGAATATACGGGATGAAAACGGGGGTCGGGCTCGAAGCCCTTCTCGATAAAATTTCCCTGGTCTCGAGCACAGGTCGAGGGTGCACAGACCTCGACTCGAGGTTCAGGCTGGAGGGAAATATTTTCAAAATTGCAGGAAGCTCGACTCGAGGGAGGAGCCTCGAGTCGAGGGATGGGAAATTGATCGACTCGAGGCAGGTGATATTTTGAAGAAGCGTGTTAGCGACTCTCAGGCCTCGACTCGAGGGCCTGAAGCTCGACTCGAGGAGTGCCCAAAATCGAAAAATTCAATTTTAAAGCCATTTGAAGCCAAAATAGAGCATATCTTGATTCTAGCAATTTAGAGCAATTTCTAGGAGGTTCCTTAGGCGAATTTTGCATTTTGTAGCTTGAATTCCATTGTAATTACCATAGATTGTTAGAATTAGATTAGATTCTACATTTAGTCCACTAGGTTAGTAGTTTGATTGATTGTAATTGAAGATTTCAGCTGTGATTTGGGAGTAGAGAAGTGGAGTTGAAGCATTGTAGAAGATTAATCATTCCTATTTTTGTCTATTGAAGTTAAATTGATGATGTTCTTACCCTTTGTTCTCTTTAATTCATTGCTTGTAGTGATTAGATTGTTAATTGCTTTCTTATATTTTATACCCATGGCTTTTGCTTGTAGCACCATGGGCTAATAGCTTTGTGCTTGGGATAATTGAAATTAGGGATGAAGTGATTGCCTCATGCTATGATTGTTGATAATTGTGATCAATTGAATTAGCTTGCTTCCTAATTGTGATTCTTAATTGTGCTTCATGAAAAATTGTCTCTTTTGATTAATGGTTGATCACCCTAGCAATAGGCAAGAGTTGAGCTAACGTGATTAGGTGTTAATTGGGTTTCAATTTTGCATGATTGTATGAATTGGGGACTTCTACATTGAGAGATGGGAAGAACTAAGGATACTCACATTAGGCATTGTGATATTAATGGAGTGATTAATTTCATGATGGTTTATGTTTTCTAATTAGATTGATTTGCATTTGGATACAATCATAGCTTGTTAATCATGGATTCCTTGATGGAGATTATCCCTTGCACCCAATTCCCCCATTGATTTTAGTATATTTGATCTTGCATATTAGGTGTTTGATAGATTGTTTGCATAATCCTGCCATTTAATTTCTTACATTTTGTAGAGATTTTAGTCCAAAAACTTGTTGCAACTTTAGCCATTTAGAACTCTTATCCTTAAATTTCGTTTGCATACTTTCTCCCTTGGGTTCGATATTTTGTTGATTGGTCTTAATAACTCTTACCCTATACACTCCAATCAAATGGCGCCGTTGCCGAGGAGTTAGTTTTTGCGCCTATATGTGAGATTTGAGGATTGTTTGAAGTGGCTATTTGTTGCTTTTGTTTTTGTTTTTGTTGATTTTGTTGGTTAGAATTTGATACTTGGATTTATGGCATTTTAGGTGTATGCTAACAAGATCGAGTGGTGTTCCACCCTTGCCACTAAATCCGGGAATTGAGGCTACGTTGAGAAGGAATCGTGTAAGAAGAAGAAGGGAAGCTATGGAAGGTGAAGATCAAAGGCATGAGGAGAGACTAGTGGGTGATCCTCAAGTAGAGGAGGTACATGGACAAGGAGAAGGAGGAGTAGAACATGGAGGTAATGGGAATCATTTCCATGCTCAAGTTGACCCTTTCCCTCAAGGGATGCCACCACAAAATTACCCCTACCAAAATCCATATCCCTATCCTCCACAAGCTCATCAATATCCCTACTATCCACCTCATCCACAACAATTTCCACCATACTATCCCCATATGCCATATAATCAAGAGCCACGATATCATGAGCCACCTCACATACCAAATGTCTAACCACAACCCGTAAATGAGCCACCACCTCAAGGAAGGCCGTTGAGAGAATTCTTTGAACCACAACTTAGAGAGCACTATGATGGAATAGCAAGGCCGAGGATAGATGCTAATAACTTTGAGATAAGTCCCGCTTTAGTGAGAATGCTTAGGGAGAAGCAATTTGAAGGAAGAGATGAAAATGAGTGCCCACATCAACATATGGCACAATTTCTTGAGATTGCCGATACTACAAAATACCATGGAGTACCCGAAGATGCGAAGAAGTTGAGGCTCTTTGCCTTTACATTGAAAGGAAGAGCAAAAGCATGGCTTAATTCATTACCGCCGGGGACCGTACGTACATGGGAAGAGTTATCGAAGAAATTTTTGATGAAGTTTTATCCACCGTCAAAGACCGTGCAAGCTAAGGAGGTTATTTCTCACTTCCGACAAAAGAATGGGGAGACGATACCGGAGGCGTGGGAGAGGTATGGCATGTTACTTATAAATTGTCCTCAACACAGTTTTCCAGAGGAGCAAACCATTATGTACTTTTGCAATGGTTTGACGGATGGCGATAGGTCGTTTTTGAATGCTTGTGCTAATGGATCGATTTGGTCTAAAACCGTGGGGCAAATGAATGAAATAATGGAGAACATAGCTCAAGATTCTTTCCAAGTGTCGGTTAATCGGGGAGCACATCATAGGGTGTCACAAGTGGATGAGATCGAGAGTATGAAGAGTATGATGATGACTATGATGGACCGATTGGGAGCTCTTACTACTTCACAAGGCCAAGCAAGTGTGAGTCCATCCGTTCCTCATGTTGATGTTGGTCCAAGTTCATTGCCGGTTGAAGAAGTGAGTTATATGGGTAGGCCTCCATTCCAAGGAGGCTATCAAGGAGGAAACTTTCAAGGGAATTATCAAGGAGGAAACCTTACCAAATGCCTTACCAAAATAGGCCACAAGGAAGCTATCAATCTCAACCGCAAGCTCAATTTAATGGAAATACATGGAGGAGACATGAAAATTTTTCATATGCCAATCCGAGAGCCGCCGTTCAATTTCCTCCTGGATTTGATCCGCGTGCAAAGGCTCCTAATAATGAAGGAAAGGCTACCACGGAGGAGATTTTGGGGTTGATTGTGAAGAAATTGGAAGCTAATGACTCAAGGCTTGATGATATAGGGAAGCAAATGGACACTCGTTTCAAGACGATCGAGCATCAAGTAGGGCAACTTGCTACTACGGTTGGAAAGCTCTCATCTACGGTGGATCATCTACAAAACAAAGGAAAATATCCATCCACTACCGAGCCTAACCCTAAAGAGTTTTGTAGTGCAATCAAGCTAAGGAGTGACACTAGATATGAAGGTCCAAAAATGTCCAAAGAAGGGGAGTTTGAAGAAGAGGTGGTGAGTGAGGAAGAAGAGAGACAAGAAAGAGTGGTGTGGAGGAGAAGAAAAGTGAAGAAGAGGTGAAAGTGAGGGGAAATGCAAAGAAGGAAGAAAAATCGAAGAATGAATGGGGAGTTCCAATGAAGGCTAATCCGGTTCCGTTTCGAAAGAGGCTAGAGAGGAAGAAACTTGATGAAGAGTTTGGTAAGTTTTTAGAGATTTTCAAGAATTTGCATGTCGATATCCCACTTTTGGAGGCCCATGAACAAGTTCCACACTATAAGAAGTTCTTGAGAGAAATTATGTCCAAGAAAAGGAGTTGGGATGAGAAGGGGATGCTCAAGCTAGTGGAAGAATGCAAGGACATCTTGGAGAGACACTTGCCACAAAAGAAAAAGGATCCCGGAAGCTTCATTATCCCATGTGAGATTGGAGAGAAGGTAAACATTCAAGGCTTGTGTGATCTAGGAGCAAGTATTAATGTGATGCCATTGTCCGTGTTCACGCAATTGGATTTAGGGGAGGTGATTCCTACAAACATTAATCTTCAATTAGCGGATCAATCATATGCTCAACCATTTGGGATTATTGAAGATGTGTTAGTAGGGGTTGGTAAACTCATATTCCCGGTGGATTTTATTGTATTAGACATGAAGGAGGAACTTGAGGCACCGATCATCCTTGGTCGACCTTTTCTTGCAACGGGCAAGGCTATGATTAATGTGAAGAAAGGAGAGCTTAAGTTGAGCTCAAATGGTGATGAAGTTACATTTACAAGAGTTCATG
Organism: Paraleonurus japonicus; assembly: GCA_030762865.1. Taxonomy (NCBI): domain Eukaryota; kingdom Viridiplantae; phylum Streptophyta; class Magnoliopsida; order Lamiales; family Lamiaceae; genus Paraleonurus; species Paraleonurus japonicus. The sequence goes on along the minus strand of CM061055.1, from coordinate 17,344,434 downwards.
AGGAAGAGGTTGCTCAAAGTGTTGGTCCCTGAATGTTGAGTTGATTAAAACCTTGAGTTAGCTTCCTAGAACAAATCTAGAAAGGGGGGGGGGGTTTGAATAGATTTTGTAGATTTTTCAAATCTTTTCAAGATCAATTCAAAGCATCAGATTAAACACGGCGGAATATGACTGAGAACTCAACTTTTAACAAGATCAAAAGCAAAGGCTGATATTCAGATTTTAGTTAAGATTCTGAACTTTAATCTTGAATTAACAATATTGTAATTTGAACAGAAATTAAAGAAAGCAAGAAATAACACCAGGATTTATAGTGGTTCGGATTATGAATAATCCTACATCCACTCTCTTTCTTCAAACTTTGAAGAAAGGTCTTCACTAGCTACTTACTTACTCACTGTACAACCTTTACAAATTACAACTTGAACTTCAGCTCTTCAACAATCTAATCAACTATCTGAAATCTAACTCTAAGAATAAGATGTGTTTTTGAAGATATGAAGTGAAGTGTTCTATAAACACTTAGAAAATATTTGAAATCTCTTTTGAAAAATACTCTGTGAAAACAATAGTGAATAGTGTGAAAAATCAAACTTGCATAAGTGTGTTGAAGAATAAAATCTAGTCCTATTTATAAGTCTGAAAAGACAGTTAGTTTGTTAGTTAGTTCTAACAAACTTGAAACTGCTTAACAAACTTAATCTTGAAAACTGCTCTTGACCTCAGTTGATTCTTCCTACTCGTCTGCAGCTGACTTGGTGAAAACTCGCCTTTCTTATTCTACTCGGCTTATCTTGACCTCGTCTGAGCTCATCATGTTTGTCTCCTGCAGATGACTAGGTTCGAGCTTGTCTTCAGATGACTAGCATGCTATCAGACCTCAGCTGACTAGGTCGGTGCCTGACCCCGTCTGATCAGCTTATCTTATAAACTTATTCTCTGCTGTTCTTCAGGTTGGCTGATCAGTCTGAGTTGCTTCCCTTTTAACTCATCAAAACTTCTTGATTCAACAATTTCTCCCTTTTTGATGAAGTTAAAACCTATAATAAAGAAACATACTCACAGCTGAAGTTAGTACTAGACTTAGTTAAATCAATCAGATAGGTAAATCAAAGCACATTTTCACACTACAACAGATTCATTCACATTCAAGGTATTTAAAAAAAATTTAAGTCTTTTAGACTCTTTTAGAAGTACTTAGAGAATTGAGTTTTATGAAAAAAAATTTTAAGAAAAAATTTTTAACTCTGAGATATAAAATTCTCAAATGATTTATACTTAGAAAAATTTTAAAATCTAAGATACAAGGTTCTCAGATGATTTATATTTTAGGGAAAAAAATTTAAGTTTTTCTTAAAACACATGAAAGCTTTTAAAACGATAATTCAAGAAGTTCACATAAATTCACATATATTCATTCACAGAAATTTACAGATTTACAAAATAAGAGAACTGATAGAAAATAACGATAAGGAAAGAAGAAATCCTGTTCTATCAGATTCCCCAACGGTCAGCCTCTGGAATGTTTAGCCAGCTGAAAATCCTTGCTCTAAGCTGTTTTAGATCACTCTCATCATCTGTGAGCTCGGATTCCCTTTCTGCTTTGGCCACGACTGTTTTGACCCATTCCAGATCAGGAGAACCGTCTTCTTTCAGCTTGGGGGTGACCTGCTCATAGGCTCAAAAGCGATCGGATCGCAGATTGAACACATGATATGTGCCTCATCGAGCAGCTTCCCATATAGATCGGCGTCCTCCTTCTCCATCCATTCATGCCAGCTGACGTCTTCGTTGGCTGCTCCAGATGGTGATGCTTTCAAGATGTACCAGTAGTACATCCATCTGGCATCCAGGGCTTGCTTCTTGTATTCGTATTTCCCTGATACCATCTTTGGAGGAGTTGTAGTGCGATGGACAGGACGGAAGTCTGCTTCATTTGCAGCTTTGGATACCCACTTCCGAGTATCCCCTGTCCCACTTCACCAAGCCTTCCCCGCTTTCTTGACCTCTTCTTCTCTCTCTTTTCAAACATCTCCTTCTCAAAGACTGATTCTTCCGATCTGCTCACCGATAAGTTGGAGAAGTCCGGTTCCTTTCTCTTGCGCTCGGCTGATCTCGGGGCTGATCATCTCGCTCGACCGATGGAGACTTCTCACCGCTGCTTCTTTCTTTCCCTTTACCTTTGCCCTTGGGCTCCGGTTCCTCGAGACTCTTTCATGCGAGCCAGCAGCTTCTCTCTGTCTTCTCTTCGTCCTCCTTCCTTCTCTTCTCTTCATCCTCTCGGATGACCTCTTCAACTGGGTTACCCTCGCCTTGCAAGACAGCCAATTCATCTCGATTTGATTTTGATTTCCGCCTTGGCTGCCTCCAACTCAGCTGTGTCTGCCTTTGTATCGAGCTTGTCAGTTAATGACATGACACCAGCTGTGAGGGTTTCCATTCTGCTTTCAGCTCCTTCCCCCTTTTTAACTTCATCTTTGATAGCCTGAAGCCCTCTCTATTGCCGCACAACGTTTTAAAATCGCTTACATCGGATGTGAGTGTTGAGACCACGATTTCATTATCGCCAGATTGTTTTCTCTTTTAGTGCCTTGACTTTCTCCTCAAGCGCACTCAGTAAGAACCAACAAAGCAGTCTTGAGATTGGCTGATAAATTTCTGGTCATGTTGACCTCAGCAATCTGCATGTTGGCGAGCATGGTATCTATGACTGCTCGAATCACCTTCCGTGTTTTCTTCTTCATCATCCTCTGAACCTGGGATATGATCTTGCTGTGGAGTTTTTCAAATGCAGAGGAGATGGCAAGAATTGGTCTGGCCTCTTCCTCTGATTCAGATGAGGAAGAGGTGGTGGGAGAAGTTGGACTGGGGGAACTCATGTGAATATCTCCAAAGATATTTGAGGTATCCACATGAGGAGGTTCAACTGGGGTGGATGAGGTGGGGGTGTTTGATGGTGGAGGTGGGATTTCTGGTGGGGGTGATGATGGTAAAGGTGGGATTTGTGAAGTGGTAGGTGGGGGAGATGAGATTGTTTGGGGTAAAATGAGTTGGGGTTGAGAAGTTGTGGGTAAGGCTGGTGAAGATATGGATATGGGGGTTAGGGCGAATACTGGTCCAGAGAGGAAGGATAGTATATGAGATGGGGATGGTGGAGGAGATGAGGTTTGGGTTTGGGGGAGGTAAGATGAGATTGGGATTTGGACTATTTCGGGAGTAGGCTGTTTTAGAGGCTCTGAGGTGCCAGCCTGGGACACCTCTTCATTGCCAGTGTGGGTTGGAGAGGGGGAGGGGGAGAAGTGTACCTGTTCACGGATGGGGGAGGGGGTCCCTTCTGAGCTGATTTCTTGGACCTCCTCCAGCTGGACCACCTGAGCTGCAATTTGCTGCGTGGTCACTTCCTCAGAAAGAAGAGTCGGCTGATCCGCAGATGATCCACCCAACTCTGAGGTTTTCACCAACCTCCGCCTCTTTGGTGCCTTCTCCTTCAGCTTCATCGGCTGAACAGGCTCAGCTGAGCTCATAGCAGGCAGCTCTGCCTCCACATCTTCTTCCTCTTCCTCCTCAGCTTCTTCTTCAGCTGGAGCCTGAGCTCCTACCTCGCTCCCACCGTCATCGAAATCACTGAGCCCCGAGTGGTTCATCCTTGGTCGAATCCCCTTCGCCGTGTAAGCTCGGACCCCGTCGACCAATTGATCTCGGTGACAAAGAAGTTCTCCATGATCACACGTCACTTTGTTAAAAAGACTGGTGATCGACTTCGCATGCCATTTCCCATTAACAACCTCCAGACGCTTCCTTTCCGTCTCTAGCTTATCCAGTAACAGACCAGCCCAGTTGGCTTGTACTCCATCCAGAATTGTTTGAATAACGCAGAGTCTGGGTCTGGTCAGCCCATCGTGAGAGCTCTGTTCTCCAAGTATCACCTTCGTGACAATGGTCATCAGAAGGCGATATCTCCGGCGAAGCATCTTCTTCTTTAGCTCCGATCGCCGGTCCTTCATAGAATTCTGGGCAATCATCTCAAATGATTCTACCCAGTCGTCTGATTTATATGTTAGAGGGTTCACACCTTCACTGTGAGTGTTGAAGATTCGAGCCACCTCCACCGGAGAAACAGTCAGGACCTCTCCGTATACCCTGGTTCGGAAAACACCATCTTCGTATGTCCCATTGACATAGAACTCTATCCCTTGCATATCCAGTGTCTTATTGGAAGGGGATTTCTTGGAACAAAAGGTCCTCAATCCAGCCCTCTCCAATAAGGACAAGATTTCCCTGGATTCTCCATCGGTGGTGGTGTCGAAGTCGACGTACATCTCAGACTTCACCTTCTTATTGTAGGTTTCATTATTCACATCCACCATTGTTGTTGTTGTTCCTCTTGAAGAAGTGCTCATATATTGATTGAGGAAGGATTTGAGAAAATTTGCAGAGTGTTTGGGATTTTCTGAAAGTGAAAAGAGTGTTTTTGGAGAAGAAGACGTATTTATAGGGGAATAGATTGGAAAGAGAAACCGCCAATTTAGAAAATTTGAATAAATCTAAGCCATTTATTCAAAAAGTTTTTTACTGAGTATAAATCAACGGTTAAAAACTAAGATAAGCGATTAGGATTCAGCGCGTGGAAATTAATCGCCTTTGGAATGCGTAAATAGTTACTTTATAGACTGTTGATTTGACAGATGTAGGTTACTTTATGCAGAGAAGTAAGTATACCTGACGTCAGCCTAGGATTACCTTACTTCGAATAAAGGTTTGTACAATAGATGATTTGAAAACAGATGAGTTTGTAAAGTCATCTGATAAAGTAACCTGTCTGATTTTAAAAACCAACAGCTTAGGTGTAACCTTTTAGCAATTTTAAAACGAGTTTAAACTAAACAGACTCAGACTTAATTTTCTAAAACTAGGTTGTTCATCCATTTAAAAAAAAAATTATTAAAAAAAATATGAAGTTTATTTAGGAACAAAAGTAATAGAATAAAGGAGTTTGAATAAGATGAGGTGAAACAGTATGATCTGTGACCTGTTCCTGCAAAGACATAAACTCAAAAGAAACCATCTCAGTAACTTAATGTAAATCAGATAGGATGCAAATAGTCATCTGTTTTCTTCAGGAGATCAGCTGACTATTGTGTCCTTGTCTGATTTACTCAATGTCAGACAAGTAATTATCAAGTCAGATAAGGTCAATATGACTAATCCTTGATTCTTGATTCCTAAAAGGAGATCAATGATATCAGCTACCTGATTTTCCTTTGACACATATCTAGTCCGATAATTCTTTCTAGACATTAATTTAAAGAAAAGAAAAGACCAGAAATAAGGAAACAAATATTCAACAGATGCACACAAATTAGAAACCAGCTAAAGATGCATCAAGTAATCTCAATTCTAAGCACAGTTCTTTAAACCTAGACTCAGCTAATGGTTTTGTAAGAATGTCAGCTCTTTGTGATTCAGTGGCAATTTTCTCAATCCTAATGTCATTCTTCTCAATATGATCCCTAATGAAATGATGCCTAATATCTATATGTTTACATCTAGAATGTAGAACAGGATTGTAAGTCATTGCTATTGCACTATTACTATCACAAAAATAGGAACAAATGATGTTAGAATATTATAATCTCTAAGTCATTGACTTATCCAGAGGAGTTGAGAACAACAACTTCCAGCTGCCATGTATTCACTTTCGGTTGTAGAGGTGGCAATGGATGTCCTGTTTCTTAGATAACCAAGAAATTAATTTGTTGCCTAAGAATTGACAAGTTCCGTAAGTGGATTTTCTATCAATCTTACATCCTCCAAAGTCTGAATCAATAACCTCGTCACTCAAAGTTGTCATCACCGGGTACCATAACCCTACTTGCAAGGTTCCTTTGAGATATCTAAGAATTTTCTTAGCCGTCTCCAGATGAGTCTTCTTGGGATTAGACTGGAATCTTGCACATACCCTAACTGCAAAAGCTATGTCTGGCCTACTTGCAGTGAGATAGAGAAGAGATCCAATCAGTCCACGATACTCCGTTGCATCAGTGGGTATCCCCTACTCATTTGAATCCATAGAAAGTTAGTTGCCATAGGTATTTTAACTTCTCTGCTAGTTGTCATTCCAAATTTCTCAATCAGATCCTTAGCATATTTAGACTGATGTATAAATATACCCTTACTCATCTGTTTAATCTGTAAGCCTAGAAAGTATGTTAATTCACCCATCATTGACATTTCAAACATGTTTTTCATGAGAATGCTAAACTCTTCACATAATTTCAGATTAGGTGAACCAAAGATTATGTCATCTACATAAATTTGAACTAGTAAGATGTTGCCATCTACTTCCTTTCTAAACAAAGTTCTATCAATCTTGCCTTTAGAAAAACCATTTGATGTCAAGAAATCAGATAATGTATCATACCAGGCTTTGGGAGCTTGTTTTAGTCCATATAGTGCTTTGTTGAGTTTATAGACATTGTTATTGATCTTAAACCCAGGAGGCTGCTCCACATAGACCTCCTCAAGTAACACACCATTAAGGAAGGCAGACTTAACATCCATTTGATAGACTTTGAAAGATTTATATGCAGCAAATGCCAAGAATAACCTTATTGCCTCTAATCTGGCAATTGGAGCATAGGTTTCATCATAGTCTATTCCCTCAGACTGTGAGTAACCTTGTGCAACCAATCTTGCCTTATTTCGAACAATAATGTTGTTTTCATCTGTTTTATTTTTAAACACCCATTTGGTGCCTATAATCTTTCTGTGTAAGGGTCTTTCCACTAGATCCCATACATTTTGCCTTTCAAACTGATGTAGTTCTTCCTGCATAGCAGTTATCCATTTTGGATCTTATAGAGCTTCCTCAATAGACTTAGGTTCGAGAAGCGACACATAACAACTGAAAAGACTTTCAGAGTCTAGCATCATTCGTGTCTGCACACTACTAGATGGGTCTCCTATAATCTGATCAGATGGATGATAGCTTCTCATACTTTTGCCTATGTGAGGAGAAGAATCCTCATCTTGAGTCTCAGTAGGCAACTCCTCTGACTCAATCTCACTAGGTAGATAGACAGTTCTATGTTTAGTCTTGAACAGTTCAATTTTATCTAGATTTTCAGAAATTTGATTCACTTTATCTGAGAAGGAATACAGCTCATAAAAAAACAACATGAGGGGTTTCCTCCACACAAAGGGTTGTCTTGTTAAAAACTCTAAATGCCTTGGAAGTATTTGAATATCCCAAGAATATTCCATCAGCTGCCTTAGCATCAAAAGTTCTTAACTTAGATTTTCCATTGTTATGGATGAAACACTTACAACCAAAAGCTTTCAAGTATGAGATCCTTGGAATCTTACCCTTCCAAATCTCATATGGAGTCTTACCCTTGTCTTTGACAACTAAGCACCTGTTCTGGGTATAGCAAGCTGTGTTGATGGCTTCAGCCCAGAACCTATGAGGGGTATCATACTCAGCCAACATGCTCCTGGCTGCTTCCTTCAAAGTTCTATTCCTTCTTTCAACTACTCCATTTTGTTGAGGAGTTCTTGCTTAAGATGTCTCATGAATAATTCCACACTCATTGAAAAAATTAGATAAACAAGAATTCAAAAATTATGTACCCTTATCACTCCTTATTTTAATAATATTAACACCCTTTTCATTTTGAATCTGTCTGAACAGATCAGGAATCTTGTTCATAGTCTCATTTTTCTTGAAAAGAAATATAACCCAAGTGTATCTAGAAAAGTCATCTACTACAACAAGAGTATATTTCCTTCCACTGAAACTGAGAGGTGAAACAGGTCCAAACAGATCCAGATGAAGTAGTTGCAACACTCTTTCAGATGAAGAGGAGTTAATACTCTTAAATGAGTGTCTAGGCTGTTTATCTTTTTGACAAGCATCACATTTAAGATCAGTGGATAAAAGTTTTTCAGGTAATCCCTTGACAAGGTTCTTTTTAGCTAGCTTACTAAGAGTTTTGAAATTCAGATGACTAAGCCTCTTGTGCCATAGCCAGCTGATATCTTCTCCACCCTTAGCTATCAGACAGGTATCTTTGGGACAACTATTAAAGTTGGCCACATAGACATTACCATGTCTGAAGCTAGTTAACAGTACCTTATCTGAGGAATTATCTAAAATATCACATTTATCCTTTGAGAATTTGACAAGAAAACCTTTATCACAAAGCTGGGAAACAGATAGCAGATTATGTTTCAAACCTTCAACAAAATATACCTCAGATACCTGAATATCCTTGATAATCAGAGTACCTACACCTTTAGTCTGACCACAATTATTATCACCAAATAAAACTCTTGGACCATCAATGCTTTGAAAATTTGATAACAGCTTCTTGTTACGGGTCATGTGTTGTGAATAGCCACTATCAATGTACCATATTGAAGCTAAGATCTCTTCCTTGAGTGATGATCCCTGTGAATCTTGAAAAACAAATCAGTTATAAGGTACCCTAGTGATCTTGGGTCCTTCAAATATCACTTTAGGTAACCAAATAAACATCTCATCTCCAGACAATAAATCAGACTCAGTTTTTCTACCAAGTCTGTCTATAATTATATCACTTTTGAATGATAACTTGTTGTATTCAGATTGAGTAATTTTCCTAAACTTAGGAAATGTAGGATAGCATTTGCTCCTTCCATCAAAAGGATTATAATAAGAATATCTTCTTATTTTGGTTCTTGGATTTCTTCTAGTCTGATAGGGAGTTTTCAGCTGAATTCTTGGTTTCAGACTGGGAGATGTAGTCCTTATCTGACTAGTTGGTTTCCATGGACCAATTTTAACATCCTTTGATTGAACAGATGCTTTCACAAATTTTCTAGGTTTTTGGACATCTGATTTATTGTTCCTATCATAACCAAGACCTGTCTTGTCATTAGAATTTTGAGAAGTATTAAAAATATGATCTATTGCTGATTGTGAATTATTAAGTTGACTGATTTTGAAGACAAGCTTCTCGTTGTCTTTCTTAATTGATTCATTTTCAGCACAGACTACCTCAAATTTGTCTTTTAAAGTTTTCAATTCATTTTCTAACCTTTCAGGTAAGTTGGCTGATGTACTAGCTTCAGTCTGAAGAAAACATTCCCCCTTGAATGTTTCCTCAGTCTCTGAGCAGTTCATCACCTGCTTGCCTTTAATTAGAATTTGAATCTGATCCTTTAAAATCAAATTCTCTGTCTCTAGCTGTTTATAAGCAGCCAAAGATGTCTTTAAATCTCTCAATAACTCATGGATAACAGTTTGGTCATGATCAGATGCAGACTGACAAGAATCATTATCTGACGATGAATAATAGATTACCTCATTAGCCATGAGACAGATTTCATCATCTGATCCGAAACCAGATGAGGATGATGAGGATGATGATGATTTCTTTGGCTCTTTTTCTTCAGCCAATAGAGCCCTTTGATCTACAAATCTCCTGCCTCTTTTCTATCTCTTTTCTTCCCTTTCCTTAGGAGTCAGTTGAGGACAATCATAACTGAAATGTCCTGGCTTGTTGCATGTATAACAATTATCACTCCTGTCTGATCTAGGGCTAGAAGGATTTCTTCTGACAGGTGATCTGTATCTTCTTGTCTGATTTCTGCTTCTATCATCATCTGTTGATTCATCTTCCTTTCTACCTGATCTGGATCTTGATTTATCCTTTCCTGCAAATCTCAATTTATTTCTTTTATATTTCATTCTCAATTTATCATACCTCTTTGTAAGTAAAGCCATCTGCTCCTTCAGAGATAGATCAGCTCCTACAGACTCTGTTGACACCTTGTCTTCTTTACTGACAAAGGCAACAGACTTGGATGAGGTAGTTGACTCCATCTCATCTTCCTCGTCTTCTATTTGAATATCATATTCTAGAGCCTTAAGATGTGAAAACAAAGCATGGTGAGTAATAGAAGATAAATCTTGAGTAGCCTTAAGGATATTGGATTTTTCCCTCCATCTCTTGGTTAATGATCTCAGAATCTTGTTATTAATCTCTTTCTCTGAATAATTCTTTCCAAGGTCAGCTGCTTTGTTGAGAAGATTGGTCAACCTTACATCTAACTGATCCACAGACTCATTTTCTTTCATTTTGAATGTTTCAAATACATGCAAGACTGACTGCAGCTTGTTTTCTTTGACTTGTTCAGATCCTTCACAAACATTGACTAGAGTTTGCCACATCTATTTGGCAGTTTTGCATCTCTTAACTTTTTCTATCCAATCCTTACTTAGAGCCTCAATGATTTCAGTTCGAGCTACTTGGTCAAGATTGTGGACCTTTCTTTCATCATTTGTCAATTGTAACTCTTCTTTTCTTATCCAGTTCTGATTCAAAACTGACTCACCTCTCGTGTTGGTGCCTCCATGATAAAACTTTATAGGTCCTTCTTCAAGAACCTCTTCCATCCTATCATGAATGGCCTTTAGATGATTCTCCATCCTAAATTTCCAGTAATCATAATCTTCAATAGAGAATTCAAGAAGATTCCTAGACTTTTTGTTTTTCCCTGATGACATGATGAAATAAAGAACAAAATACTCCACAAACTAATTAGTAGCACTGTTAGTAAAATGAAGACAATGAAGAAAATCAAGATAATTTCAGAATCTTGTTCAAGACCTAAAATCGATATCGTAATGTGACTTAACACCACTTGCTCCGATACCACTTGTTGGTCCCCGAATGTTAAGTTGATTAAAACCTTGAGTTAGCTTCCTAGAACAAAATCTAGAAAGGGGGGTTTGAATAGATTTTGTAGATTTTTCAAATCTTTTCAAGATCAATTAAAAGCATCAGATTAAACACAGTGGAATATGACTGAGAACTCAACTTTTAACAAGATCAAAAGCAAAGGCTGATATTCGATTTTAGTTAAGATTCTCGAACTTTAATCTTGAATTAACAATATTGTAATTTGAACGAAATTAAAGAAAGCAAGAAATAACACCAGGATTTATAGTGGTTCGGATTATGAATAATCCTACATCCACTCTCTTTCTTCAAACTTTGAAGAAAGGTCTTCACTAGCTACTTACTTACTCACTGTACAACCTTTACAAATTACAACTTGAACTTCACTCTTCAACAATCTAATCAACTATCTCGAAATCTAACTCTAAGAATAAGATGTGTTTTTGAAGATATGAAGTGAAGTGTTCTATAAACACTTAGAAAATATTTGAAATCTCTTTTGAAAAATACTCTGTGAAAACAATAGTGAATAGTGTGAAAAATCAAACTTGCATAAGTGTGTTGAAGAATAAAATCTAGTCCTATTTATAAGTCTCGAAAAGACAGTTTAGTTTGTTAGTTAGTTCTAACAAACTTGAAACTGCTTAACAAACTTAATCTTGGAAACTGCTCTTGACCTCAGCTGATTCTTCCTACTCGTCTGCAGCTGACTTGGTGAAAACTCGCCTTTCTTATTCTACTCGACTTATCTTGACCTCGTCTGAGCTCTTCATGTTTGTCTCCTGCAGATGACTAGGTTCGAGCTTGTCTTCAGATGACTAGCATGCTATCAAACCTCAGCTGACTAGGTCGGTGCCTGACCCCGTCTGATCAGCTTATCTTATAAACTTATTCTCTGCTGTTCTTCAGGTTGGTTGATCAGTCTGAGCTGCTTCCCTTTTAACTCATCAAAACTTCTTGATTCAACACAAAGTAAGGTAGAAAAGAAAACGTGTGGATACATAGAGATTGTTGATGAATGCCCTTCCATTGAAAGGGAAGTTTCTACATCTATTACTTCTACTCATCCTTTAGTTAATGAGCATTTTCTTCCCTCTTGTAAGATCATTTCTAACAAGTCTTGTGTTTCTCTTGATGATTGTAGGAAGGAGAAAGCGATAAAGGACCCTTTGCTTGACCCCGGTGAACAAGAGAAGGAAGAAGGTGAGAAAGATTTGACCAAACTTGAGCATGGCTCAAGTTTGGGGGTATTGATTGAGAAAAAGGCACCACTTGAGAAAAGGGAGGAAAAGTTTGAAGTAGGAGATCAAGTGGTGTGGTGTGAATCAAATTGGAGTCGGCTACTTGGAATCGAAAGACCCAAAGAGGTGCTTATGGTGAAAGAAATCAAAGAAGGAAGAAAGCTACTCCTAGAGGATAAGTGGGGGTGTTGCCTTTTTGCAAAGGAACATCTAGTGAAGCACAAGGTCGATCTCTACATGGACAAAGAAAGAGAAGTATGAACTCTTTGAGTTCCGTCCGGCAAAGGACGTTAAACCTAGCGCTAGATGGGAGACAACCCATCGTTTTATTGCTTTGGTGTGTTTGTTTTGTGTTTGTGTTTTGTCATTTTTGTGGAATATTTTTGCCTTGGATTTTTGGGAATTGCTCATGCTTAGGAGAAGATGTTAGTTGATGGATAAAGTATTTGGGATATTGAGCTTCATTGTTTATATCATTTAAGGGTTGCATAATTGTATCATTCCCATACTTAATTTTGAATGCATATCTTCATTCAAGTTTGGGGGTGTGTGTCATTTAGGGTAGAAATGCATCCCTTAGTGATGATTATTTGATGACTATTTGTGCCCATTTGTAGGTATACTCATTACGAAGATTGACAAACTAGGGAATTGAAAAAGGAGTCAATGAATCGATAAGGAAAGGAGAGCTTAAAAGTTGGTGAAAATGAGCATAAAGGAAGAGAACCCGGTCTCCTCGATCGAATGAGCGATTGGGCTTAAATCGAGGGACCAACACGGTAATTTCTTGCATATTTGGGTTTGTTAGGGGCGTAGAGGTCATTTTTAGGAGTTTCGGGGGTCGGGTCGGGCCCAGGAATCGTAAAAAATTCCCTGGTCTTGACCCTAGGTCGAGCTGGCATAGTCCTCGAGTCGAGGCATTGAAACTTAGAAAAATTTTAAAATCGGCACATCCCTCGACTCGAGGGAGGAACCTCGACTCGAGGCTTTTGAAAAATTGGGATTCCTTGAGTCGAGGCCTGACCCTCGACTCGAGGCTGGTGTCTGATATAAAAATCGCGTTTCAGTCATAGCAGGCACGACTCAAGGGTTTACCCCAACTGCTGATTCCCTTCGCCGTCTCTACCCTATTTCTGTCATATTCCAACCATTTTCACCAGTTAATCATCACAATTTCATCACATTATCATATTATTGCATTAAAGATTGGATTTTGAGGGATTGTGAATCAATTTTGGGGTTGTTGGTGAGTAGTGCGTGGGTGTCCAAGTTTTCTCATTCCGAGCCAAATTTCCTCAATAAGGTATGTAATTTCTTCTCTTTTGGCTTTCAATTTCATGATTGGTGAATGATTGATGATTGGGTGTTGATAAAATTGCATGAATTTATTTGAATTGGAATTTCATTTGGGCATTTTGTCAAACACTTGGTATGCATGATTGATTGTGATAAATTGAAGCCTTTGTTGAGAATTTTTAAGTTAATTGAGGATTGTAGGAGCATGTTTAGGATTGTATATGTTGTGTTGCTCGTTTATGTGTGAATTTGGCTTGAATTATGATTTTTGAGCATGATAGAATTTCCTAGTGCAATTGATGGAAAGTTGGTCAATTTGAGGTGTTGATGATGATAGAAGTTGATTGTGGTTAATGCTTAGTTGTCTAAATGCTTGCTAGTTGGTTCATGTTTTGTAGATATGATTTTTTGGAGCTTAATTGCATGAATTTTGATGAGCTTAATTCTTTGGTGCTTATTGTGAAGCCATCTAGTTAAGTATGTATACTTTGAGGATTATTTGAACACTTCTATTGACTATATTTGCTTTGATTGACTCATTGACCTTTTGTTGAGGAATTGCCTAGTCACTAGGAATTTTATTGAGCTTGGATGTATTTTTGTTAACTTGTCCATGGTAGAGTGATATTTTGAGCTCACATTTTAATTGTGGGACTAATTTGTGCTTTTGGGATTATTTGTGCAGGAATCATGTTTAGGGGAGTGGATGACCACAATTATTTGGATGCTGAGATCCGAGAGAGAGAAGAGGCGATACGATTTGCACACCGGATGCCTGCTGAATTGGGAATTCAGTGGGATGATCATAAATGGAGGAAGCATATCATCTTGTATACCGAGTTGTACAAGAAAGTGGTCAAAACCCGTCTAGTTAATCATAATTGCATGCTCTATATGGGGATTGAGGATGATATCCCTTGATTGTTCGAGCAAGTAGGCATGGGAGGCTTTCTAGCTAAGAGGCCTCGGACCCATCTTGGACTCACTCTCAAGTTTCTATGCACAGTTAAGGTCCACAAAGCTAGGAGGAACAAGTTTGCAAGAAAAATCACTTTTGAGCTAATGGGGAATGAATATGAATTAACTTTGGACGAGGTAAATGAGATCCTTGGTGCGCCTACTGACCCCGATAGATCATTGCTCAACATTAGGGGGCTCCGAGCCAACCTGAGTTTGTGCCTGGGAAGTCTAAGAGCACGCACATTCGGAACCCGGTGGTCCGATACTTAGAGAAGATCCTCGCGAGTACCATATTCGCGAGATCGGAAGGAGGAGCTGTGGTTTCTGAAGAGTTGTATGTCTTGTGGTGCTTTTTACATGGAGTGAGATTTAATGCGGCTGCATACCTCTGCTATTTGTTTGAGAGAGCGACGAGCACAAAATTTAAGAAGATCAACTTTGGCGGAATGATTACCTCGATAGCTGAGCATCTTGGGATCCTGACTCATAACCTCGCAGCATTAGATGGTCCAGATCTTACTACAGATACGATGAGATGCATGAGGACACTGGATTGCATCGGTAGGACGTGGTGTTTTCAGCAGCACCATGGTGGCCGATTCCCTCTTCCTAATAAGAGGTTGACGACGGTTTTTAGATCCACTGCTTTTGTGACCATCAACCTGCGCATGTGGTCGCAGCGTCACACTGATGCCATAGATGCCTACACGAGGGAGCATGGGGATGTGCTTCGAGATGAGGGGGATGATGATGATAATGCAGGCCAGCAGTCAGGTTCTGATTCTGATTCTTCTGATGATGAGGGGGATGCAGTGAGAGCAGAGGTTGAGGAGGAGGTTGAGTCTGAGGACGAGGATGACGAGGAGCCGGAGCAGGAAGAACTGCCAGTACAGATGGAGGAGGATTATCAGCCAGAAATCAACATGTACTGGCAAGACGAGATGAGGAGTAGAGAGTATGAGGCGGGGAGTTCATCTCAGAGACCATGGGTTTTGACGGAGCAGATGTGGGCAGATAGTTAGAGGATGGACATTGAGAGTCTGACCCGTCAGGATGAGATGTACCAGATGATGGAGGAGTCTCGTAGATTCAATGAAGAGACTAGGAGGATGCAGGAGGAATCAATGAAGACTCAAAACGACATGTATGCCCTCCTACAACAGATGAGCTCGTGGAACTTCAGGCCGAGCTACCCTCCTCCACCACCGCCGTCCGACTACTAGGGCTACCCCATATCCCTCATTCCCTCTCCTTAGTTTTTAGATGCTTATCTCTTGGTGGATTGTACTCTTTATCTTGGTGATTGTACTTTTGATTGACTTGTTGATGTGATGATTTGATGATTTTGATGATTTGGATTGTTGATGATTTTATGGATGCTATGATTCCCTTGATCTTTTTGAGCTTATTGTCTATTGATGATTGTGATTTGATGATCTTTTGGATTCTTTATTCCTATGATTCTATATTCTTTGATTTGAGCTTAATTGTAGATTCATTGATATATTTTTGAGTATCATTCATGTGGTAGTGAGTATGCTTGGACTTATGTACATGAGCACTTGTGTTTGATTTGCAAGATAATTGGATTTTGATTTGATCATGAGTAGATTTGTAGCTTGAAGCTAACTTTCTTGATTTATTGTGTAAGGATGAATGTGATTGATGATGCTTGATTCATTGCTCAATTTAAGCCCGTGAGCTTTTGTGCCTTAATGATCGTACACCTTATACGGTTGACATGATTTCTTTGTGAGTGCATCATTCATGATTTGTATGCTAGAACTTGCCACTAGACTTGTTGATATTGATCTTTGTGTGATGTCTTGAAAGTGATAAGAGGCCATGTTTGGAATTATTAGTCACTTTGCCAAATATTTTCCCCACCAAATACATTTGATTTCCTTAGTGAGCCATGTTGAGCTTATGATCCATATTATTTGGCAAGCCAAGTGAGATTGAAACCATTTTAGCCTATTTTTATGAACCTTTCTTGTCCTATATTTAGTTGAGCTTGAATGTTGGCTAATGATGGTGATTTGATTGCTAAGAGTGGGAAGATGATGAGCTAAGTGATGAATGAAGCATAAAAGAAAAAAAAAAAAAAAAGGTTGTGAAAGGAAAAATTGAATTGTGAAGAAAAAAAAAGTGACATTGAAATGAAGAAAAATTCAATTTGTGAGCTGAAAAAGAGAAAGCTCAAGTGAATGGCGGATTGATCATTGAAGTTCAAAAGGAAGAGTGTGCTTGATGAGAAGAGATGTGCATTAGTATTGATTAGCTTACATTCAAGTCTCTACTACTTAGTCACTCTTATCCAAATTTATCTCACCTCTCCAAAGAGCATACATTACAACCTAGAAGAAAGACCTCCTTGATTCTTGATTGATCACAAGTGATTTGGATTGAGATTAAGTCTTTTGCCAAGCATATGGTGTACTTGTTCATGAATTTGATGATTGAGTGCTTTATACCTTGATACACTTGAGTGAAGAGTGAAACACTCCAAGGAAGGAGAAATGTGTTGAGTATTTGATTGAGCATTTGTTTGAGCATGATTCATCTTGATGGCTAGTGGATAGTTGCATTGATACAAGTGTTCATGGATGAGTTCGATTGTCTTATATTTCGTCTATGGTTCCATGTGACATAATTGCATTTAATTCACTCCTTTGTTCTTAGTTTCTACGTTGCTCGAGGACGAGCAACAATTCAAGTTTGGGGGTATGATTGGAGTGAATTGATACATGTTTTTAAGGCCTATTTTAGTGCAAAAAGTGAGCTAAAGTGTGATTTTTGTGCCTAAATGTGAAAAGTATCATTCTTTTGCCTAAAAAGTATTACTTTGTGAGATTTTTATGTTTTCGTCCGTTTTGCAGGTAAATCGGTGGAATTTTGCCAAACCGAGAGTACCATTATTCTTACAATGAAAAGACGAATATACGGGATGAAAACGGGGGTTGGGCTCGAAGCCCTTCTCGATAAAAATTCCCTGGTCTCGAGCACAGGTCGAGGGTGCACAGACCTCGACTCGAGGTTCAGGCTGGAGGAAAATATTTTCAAAATTGTAGGAAGCTCGACTCGAGGGAGGAGCCTCGAGTCGAGGGATGGGAAATTGACAAGATCCTCGAGTCGAGGGCTGAGCCTCGACTCGAGGCAGGTGATATTTTGAAGAAGCGTGTTAGCGACTCTCAGGCCTCGACTCGAGGGCCTGAAGCTCGACTTGAGGAGTGCCCAAAATCGAAAAATTCAATTTTAAAGCCATTTGAAGCCAAAATAGAGCATATCTTGATTCTAGCAATTTAGAGCAGTTTCTAGGAGGTTCCTTAGGCGAATTTTGCATTTTGTAGCTTGAATTCCATTGTAATTGCCATAGATTGTTAGAATTAGATTAGATTCTACATTTAGTCCACTAGATTAGTAATTTGATTGATTGTAATTGAAGATTTCAGCTGTGATTTGGGAGTAGAGAAGTGGAGTTGAAGCATTGTAGAAGATTAATCATTCCTATTTTTGTCTATTGAAGTTAAATTGGTGATGTTCTTACCCTTTGTTCTCTTTAATTCATTGCTTGTAGTGATTAGATTGTTAATTGCTTTCTTATATTTTATACCCATGGCTTTTGCTTGTAGCACCATGGGCTAATAGCTTTGTGCTTGGGATAATTGAAATTAGGGATGAAGTGATTGCCTCATGCTATGATTGTTGATAATTGTGATCAATTGAATTAGCTTGCTTCCTAATTGTGATTCTTAATTGTGCTTCATGAAAAATTGTCTCTTTTAATTAATGGTTGATCACCCTAGCAATAGGCGAGAGTTGAGCTAACGTGATTAGGTGTTATTTGGGTTTCAATTTTGCATGATTGTATGAATTGGGGACTTCTACATTGAGAGATGGGAAGAACTAAGGATACTCACATTAGGCATTGTGATATTAATGGAGTGATTAATTTCATGATAGTTTATGCTTTCTAATTAGATTGATTTGCATTTGGATACAATCATAGCTTGTTAATCATGGATTCCTTGATGGAGATTATCCCTTGCACCCAACTCCCCCATTGATTTTAGTATATTTGATCTTGCATATTAGGTGTTTTATAGATTGTTTGCATAATCTTGCCATTTAATTTCTTGCATTTTGTAGAGATTTTAGTCCAAAAACTTGTTGCAACTTTAGCCATTTAGAACTCTTATCCTTAAATTTCGTTTGCATACTTTGTCCCTTGGGTTCGATATTTTGTTGATTGGTCTTAATAACTCTTACCCTATACACTCCAATCAGTGAGCACCCTTTACTCAATGCCTTGGCCAAAATTGCGAAAGCAATAATGGTCATGACAAGCAAAGTCCCGTCGAGCTAAGCTCCTGATGGAAAACCCTCTTGATGAGTCAAGACCCCAAGAGAAAATAGAAAAACAAGTCTGGCCGACCCATAGTTGAGGTCTGGCCTGGCCTGGTCGACCCAGCACGGATCGCCAGGCGAGCCAAGTCTAGCTCGACAACACAAAAAGATAAAATCGAGAGTACAACATGCAAGAATGTAAAGTACATTAATCACGAGAGAAACATAATGAAAATACAAATGATTCATTTTATTAATAAGTTTTATAGTGCGACACAAAGCCGATTACAAAAGGCCCAAACAGGCAGGCGACCTAGAAAGCAAGAAGCTACAAACTACCAAAGCAATAAATAAACCAAGTCTGGGGGGCGGACAACCCGGCCTCCTCGCCTGGCTCGACCCCACCTCTATCGTCTCCAGCAGGATCTACCAATGGAGACCCTGCTGGAGACTCCTCTCCCGGAAGAAGCAAGCGAGTGCGGTTGGGGTACCAAGAAAGGTCCACCCCATAAGTCTCCTCAAGATCTCGGAAGTGGACATTGATATCCGGGTGGAGTGGGCGAGTGGCCACATCCTACGGAAATAAGACTCAAGATGATCAGAAGGCCGACCCACCCTACGACTCTCTCGGATAGCATCAGTAAATGCCATGTAAAAGGCAAATTCTCCGATGACCGCCGGATCCCTGCGGGGATCGGCCTCTTCCTCAACCTCATCCTTATCCCCCACGGTCGCTCTCGCTGGCTCGGCCTCCTTCATCAAAGTCACCAACTCCTAGGCCTCAGTCAACCTCTTGACAATGTCCTCGCTTGTCTGCAGCTTTCGGAGGAGGGCTTCCGCTCGCCCGTCAGCCTCTTTCTCCTTCTTTTCCGCCTCCCCAGCCCGGCACATGGCATCGATAAGATCAATCTTCATCTTCTTAATCTCCTCCAATGCCACCTCTCGCGCCTCAGCTCGACCCTTCTCCTCCCCATGTTTGAATGACTCGGCGGCGGCTGCAGCTCGGAGGGACTCATGGATCTGCACGAGGGACTCCAAATCATTGACCCTCTTCTCGGTTGACTCGGCACGGGCAAGAGAAGCTACAAATTGGGCTTCCAAAAGCCCCACTTTCTTCTCCAAATCCTCATAAGCACGAGCCATCTCCTCATGTCGGGCACAGCTTTCTGGACGGCCACGAGTGACTGGGCTACAAGCATCTGGGCCGTCAAGAAACTACTCTCGGATGAGTGAGAAATCGTCCTGTCCAAGTCAAGATTCCAGGCTATAGGCACATCCCGGATTGCTTGTCGAACATGGGCGGGGAGTCCAGCCGTCGATCTAACCCTACGAGCGGATAAGAAGTCCACAATCATGGGCGGGCAGCAAGGATCCTCAGCAAGCACCCTGAGACAGAAATGTGTTAATAACTTTCTTCAATACTCAAAAGACGAAAAGTAAAGAGACATACTCCTCTAGAAGCTTAGGGTCGCGACCAGTCAGAATCCGATCCAGGGCGGACCGAACAAAACCAAATGTCGGTTGCCCAGTAGGGGTGAGCGAGGGGCCTGGGGGTAAGTCTTGTGAAGTCCCTGCTGGCTCTCCCGGAGGAATAACCGGATTTGACCGAACCCGCTTTGCTGGAGGCTCTCTCTCGTCAGAATCAGAGATTTCGATCGGAGTAGCATCCCATTTCTGGGTCGACCCGCAGGAAGGGGGAGTAACAAGCGGAGACCCAACCTGCTCGGCTTCAGATGATGCGGCATTAGTCTGGGCAGGCGAACTCGTGATCCCACCAACTTGGGCCTCGGGCACCGATACATCGACCGCCGGGATCTCGGAAGGCACGCGAGCCTTGGCGGCCCGGGCCGAAGTAGCAGTCGCTGGGGCAGGTCGAACAACATTTCTCTTTCCTTTTCCCTTGGTAGGCTTCGTGGTGCCAAGGCGATCTATGAGGGCCGGGAACTCATCCATTATCTCGGGCGGGCAAGTTTTGAAGACCGGGTAGATAGGATCTACAATACAAAGAAAATGATCACTAATGCATGAATGACACGAATTCAAGGAAAGAATAAGAAATTACCCGCCAAACGCAAGTGCCGAGGTAAACAAATCAACCGAGCCTGATGCCTGGCCTCAGGTGTGTTGAGTTTCTCGTGCAACAACCGCGATTCAGAAACAAGTTTAAGTTTCTCGAGCACGAGCTTGAAATCAAAATTCAAATCCTCGTCTGCTGGGAAGTTATAACCTACAAAACAAAGAGTGAAATTAGATTAGTCCAAGGAGTTCAAAAGTAATAAAACAATCATACTTGGTTTTTTGTCATGGAAGGTGGTGGGGATTTCAATATTTTGGTTAAGGGTGGCGCCGACTGATCTCCAACTCCCGACAACCCAGAACCACCTCTGCTGCTAATTTCGAACCTTTGGGGGAATCTCCCCAATGAATGTCTTATCTCGGCCTCTCACATACATACTCCCCCGACTCGTCTTCACTGAGGCATTCGATACGGTCAAGATACTAGTCAACTCGCCGTGGGTCGGCATCCTAAAAAGCCGCAGCTTGCCAAAGATAGTCAACAAACACATCAAATGAAGCCACCCGTTAGGATGGATCTGCATAGGTGCAAGCTCCCAAAATTTGAGGAGATGGGAGACACTCAGGTGCAACGGAAACCAGAGTCCAAAGTCCATGGTCGAACAACTAATGGCCACCATCCCCTCAGGAGGCTGATCTGCTCGCTCTCTCGGATCTGGGGCATAAAGGTGTACATCTGACGGGATCATCCAGGGCTCTCTCGCTCCATCCAATTCATCCTGGGTCACATTATTCACCTAAGTTTCCTGGCTCGCGACCCACTCCGAGGGAATGGCGGCCCGGACCGACCAGGGATCACGAGGCACAAACTTATAAGGGTGATTAAGCTGATACGAGGAGTAATTAAAGTCGGAGTTTGTGCCAACAAGCTGATCTACAAATTCCCTCCTAGAAGCCCAAGCTTCCCAAATTAATTCGTCTCGCTCCAATTTGTCTCCCACGGCCTCCATCTCTGCTCTCTCTTCTTCTACCGCGGCCAACCCCTCAGCCACCAGAACGTCCACCTCAACTCGATCACTCAGACCATCAGCATCAAAAGCCCTACTTGACACTTTAGTGGCTCATCTCTCTCTAGTGGCTCGCCCGCTCTCAATGGCTTGCTCGCGCTACAGATGACTCACTCGCCCACGGGGGAACGGCGCCCCTCACCCCGATTGACTTGTTGCTCAAAACCGGTGGCTCGCCCACCTTGGTCTCTCGGCCTAGTTGTCTCGCCCCTCAAACCGGATGCTCGGCCTCCTCACCCCGAAGGCGAAGATCAACACCCAAATCCTCTAAACCTTCGAAAGGGTCATTCTCAACTCTTCCTCAAAAACCGACAACATCACCATCGGTCGAAGCGGGCAACCGCCTCTCATTGTTAAGTCGTACCGGACGATTGACCACAGACTCAAGCCCATCATCATCATCGAGGTCCCAAGAATCGAGAACCGGTGGTGGTTGATGAAACCCATCACAACTAGGAATACAGGCCCCCCTCGCCGGAATACGGGATGTGTAAGGACCACCTCGCCTCCTCACCATATCCAATCAATCAAAAAAAGCTCAAAAAATACCAAGAGGAAAACAAGACATTTCAAACCCACCTATCGGAAAAGCTATCGTCATCCAACATCGGAAAAATTCATTCAAAGAAGAAACGACGATTGACCTGAAAACAAATGCCAAAATGGTGGAAACAAACCTCTCTCATTTTTGGCTGACTACAAAAAAGCAAATTATCGAAAAAGGGGCCCTCTCGGAAACCTAAATGTAAATATATATAAATATATATGTGTGTGTGTGTGTGTATATACATGTATAAGAAAAGCTCACCCTCTCTCAAAGCTATTGCTGTAAACATTCAGACTTAGAACAAGAAATTGAAAGTGGGAAATGAAGAGAACAAGGGCTTTTTTATCGGGAGTGAATGGTTACCGTGGAAAGTCGTCGCCGATGGACTTGGAAAATAGAAACGTGACCCTATCCCTGAAAATAAAGGCCGAAAAGTCAAAAATGAATTTCACCCACTTTTTCCCGAAAAATGCTTTTCAAGCACGGAAGGAAAAACCTATAAAAGAAAAAAACTCACCGAATGAATCGTTCGGAAGAGATGATAATGGAAGAAAAACGACCCCTTGTGTCGAAAAAGGAAATCGAACACTAGAAAAATAAAGCTCACATTAATCTTTTCTCTCTCCGAATTATGATGAAAAGATACGCTGAAAGCTTTCTAAATGGAACAAAAATAATGGTGTAGGGAAGAAGATAACCTGTAATGGGCGCCAAAAGCCTATGGGCTATTTTTATTTGAAATTTTCTGGAAAATGGGGTAAATGTGAAACCCTACCTCAAAGGATGAGCGCGTAGGACAATCGTGCCTTTAATGTGCTGCCCACGCGCGCACAAGGTGGGGACGGCGGCACACTCCCAATTTTGCATCGACCCCCAACGGTCAATTTTTTCCCAGCTCTAGCGAATCAACCTGGCTCTCGACCTCGATATGCGGCTCGACCTCGATATGTGGCTCGCCCTTGGATTTTGAGGCATACTATATGTCTTGGCCCGCCATCAGTATTTCGGTTTGTCGGGGTCATGCATATTCACAAATTGTAAGGGCAGTTTGCGTTTACCCATAAATTGATTTGGGTCGCCAAAAGGGTCCACTTAGCCCGTCAATTTTCGAGATCGCCCAAGTATCTTTGGCTTGTTAATTTCTGGCTCGCCAAGAGTCTACCTGGCTCGACAATTTCTAGGTCGCTCAAAGACCCACATAGCGCTCTCCAATTTTCGGCTCGCCCAATAGCCTGCTCGGTTCACCGCCTATTAGTCCCGCCAACTATTGGATCATCTCGAAGGCTCGTTTGGCGAGCCAAATGTATGGCTTGAACACATCGAAAAAGAATATAAATTTACTCCAGCTCGCCATCTTTCGCTTACCCAAAGACCTACCTGGCTCGGCAATTTCCGCTCGCCCACAGATTGCTTGGCTAGCCAAAGGCTTACTTAGAGAATCAAATGTTCGGGTCAATTTCGATGGAGAGACATTTAATTTTGCCTTTAATCTCGATGGAAAGACATTTAATTGTGACTCTTCATCGTCTCATCGTCCCAATTCCGAAAAGATATTATAATAAAAATTCTGAGCCAGGAGTCAAAAGTTATGCCCGATTTTGTACCATATCTTATTCGTCTCGTCACCCCAATTCCGAAAAGGTATTATTTAAAAATTTCTGAGCCCGGAGTTAGAGATTACACCCGCATTTTGCTTTACATCACTTGGGGCATTCAATGGATTACCAGTTCGGCCCTTGAGCCCCTTGAAGAACCAAACTGGGGGGCAATTGTTGTATCATGAATAATTGGGCCAAGTGTAAGAGGCCCAATAGAGAGGTTGTGAGCTCGGCCCACCCGAAGTAGATCATGACAAATAGACAAGGGAATGTCAGGAAATCCCCCTCCAGCGGACAGCTGGCGGGACAAGAGTGGGCTGCGGCCTGGCCATGTACGGGCTGCAGGCCAACCCACATTAAATAATGATCCCAGCATTAAATTCATGGGCAGCAGGCTTGCCCTATAAATAGAGCCTTTAAGGCACAATAAATGGATCCTAGAATCCACCCTTAAGACTGGGCTAACAACCCAGCAATTCTCTCTCTCTTTACTGTTTTCTTGCACTTATTCAAGCATTCATTGCTAATCATCATCATTCATTGTCCTTGGGCATTTATTGTTCAAGAACATTGAATCCTTGCTTATTTTATCCGTTAAACCACGCCACATTAACTACAAAATCCACCGGATTTAGAACAGGTAACAACAGATAGGAAGTTGAAGATAGGTTTGAAGATAGAAGATCTTCTGAAAGTTGTAATTGTAAGATTGTAAGTAAGAATGTAAATAAGTGGCCGAGACCCTTATTCAAGTTGAAGAAGGAGAGTGGATGTTGGATCGTTTAGATCTGAACCACTATAAATTGTTGTGTTTTTTACTGCTTTATTTACTTATCTTGTTCTCAATCAACTTTCAAACAAGTTCAATTTCAGACTCTTAATCAGATTGCTTTTGATCCATAAAAGATTGAGTTTGAATTTGTTTTCCACTGTGTAATCTTTGATACTTTGAGTTGATATTCTAATCTTTGAAAAAGGATTTGAAAATCTATTCAACCCCCTCTTCTAGATTTTCACTAGAAGGTTGTCTAAGGTTCTTCATTAATCTACTCAATCCGTGGGACCAACACCAATACTCACCCTTCAAGTGTAAAGAGATCATGTAGTTAGTAAGTTACCCGGTTAAATATCGATTCGTGGGAATCAAGTGGGAGATATCCCTAAATCTACTAGTTTAATTGCAATTGTAGCACAAGCCATTTAACAAGATCAATGATTCAAGCAACAATTAACTAAAGCAATCAACGAAATTAACAAGCAAGGAAATGCAACAATAATAAAAGGTGTTCGGGTGCTTATCAACAATTGGGGAATGAATATGCAATGAATTCAAATGAGATTTCTCATGCCAATTAATCAATAAGAGCAATCTTTTAGCATAACATAATTCTGTACTTGGTAAGCCTAGGGATTACGATTTAATTTAAGCACGAAAGATTGAATAAGCCGAAGTTACCCTTTTCTTCCGGATGAAAATACGAATCAATAGGTTTCCCTAGCGTGCCCCCCTTCGATACTAAGATCCCTTCCCTTTGGTCTCTTCACTAATTACCCGACTACTAATCTAGGTAATTAATTTGGAATTGATGTATTTCTAATGGAATTAATCAAGTCTCCTTTCATTAAACCAATATTGAATCTAATCTACCTAATTAAATCCACCACCCAAATGAGTAAATTAATTATCTAAGTCTCCTTGCAATAACTAAGGCACTAGGCATGGGATTAGGAGCAATTAAGCAAATAGATCATTCAAACCTCATCAATCCAATCAATAAATCAACAATCAAAATTACCAATCAGAATTCATCACAAATTCAATCACCCATAAGCATCAAAGCACCCAAACACAAAGAAACTAGTCAAACATATTAAGAAACAAAAAATCCAAGAAATGAGGGAGAAGAGGGATGGTCAACATTGAAAATAAACCAACAAAAGCTTTAAATAAAGGAGAAATATCACCTAAAGGTGTTCTTACAACTTGAATAATCCAAAGGAACTTGTAATTTGCAAAAGAAATTAAAGGAATTGAAAATCTAAGCTATCCATCCTAACTATGTATTTAAATGTGTATTTTTTTAGGTGTAAAGTGTGTGTTCTAGTGCATAATTCCCTTTGAAAATCTGAATATGGGTATTTATAGTGAGGAAGTAGCGCATAATATATTAAAATTTCAATTTGGGCCTTAAAACTAAGGAAATCGCATTTTTGGCGTCAAATCGGGGTTGATTCGGTCAAACTCGGTCGAGTTGACCGAGTCAACTCGCCCGAGTTGGGAATCTGCAGAAATGGCCGCTGCTGCCTCGAACCGAGGTGAAGAGGAAAGCTGGGTCAAGGCGAGTTGATGCGTGAATTGAGATGGGCTACGGTATCTTCTGGAAGATTTCTTCGCCTCGACTCGATTGAGTAGGCACATCGGGTCGAGGCATTAAACGGTGGCTGCAGCGAGTCGCGATTTATGGAGAATTGGTAGCAGCGGCGGCGCTGATGTATCGCGCAAGGATCTGAGCGGCAGCGCGGCTACTCGACGGTGGCTGTGCGATGACGGCGCTGGTGAAGGGGTCGCGATGCTGTCGATGGTGGTTCACGGTGGTGCGATTTGCTGTGTGGCTGCAATGAAGAATGATGGTGACACGATGAATTGGTATTCTAAGAGGCGGCGCAGATCGCAGATTCGCTTGGTGATGATGAGCTTCGTCGGCGGTGGTCTGTGTGGGGTGGCACTGGGTCGCTGGCATTGATGGGTGACGGATATGTGGTGGTTTGTGGCTGATTTTTGGCTGTTGCAAGTGATGGTGCTTGATAGATCTGAGAAGACGAAAGTGGGTGTACTAATCCGTATGGTGGGTGTAGTGGGTGGGTGCACTGCCTAATCTGATGGGTGTATCAGCTTGATTTGCTTACAACAACATCGTTCGATCATATCTTTTGCGTACGAACTCCGATTTGAGTGATTCTTTTTGCTACGCGAAGCTCTCTCGGCCCTCTTTCTATCAATGCAATTACTACACTGATTTAAAGACGTTAATCTTCCTGAAATTGTTCTCCAAAATCGCCTCAAACCTACACTTTATAACTCATAACACCATTTCAAATAATTAAATGCAATTAGCCAATTAATTGTGAATTAACATAAAAATGATATCAAATTGAGACCATTAATCATTCAATAATCATGCAATTTTCGCACTAATCATGAGTTCATTTATTCCACTTGAAATTATGATTTCAAGTGTTGAAGAAAAGTTTTAAAATTTATGATGATGAAGTTTAACTAATATAGTCCTTTGTTGGTTATTTATGATTCAGAAGTACAAGGGTCATAAGAGTCAGTAGTACAAAAGATATTCGTACCAAGGATGATGTACTTAAAGAATTCATGACTTTTAAGATGAAGTCATATCATAACATAAGAGATCATGAACTTCATATGAATGAGTTATATGTTTAACTGCAATTCCTTTTATGCAATAATAGATTACCAATATTTTTAGCCGATCAGATTAAAAGTCCAGATATTGGGGTGAGGACTCTTGCTCCCGATTTATGGAAGGTGTTTTGGGATAAGTGGTCTTCTAGCAAACGTGGTCTTTTCAGGCAAAAGCCTATGACAACTGATACAACTAAATTAATGGCTAAAGAATCTAAAGAGATTGATAAAAAATAATGTTGGTCCTGACGAGATGTGCAAGGAGGTGGAAAGTCTAGAAGGGGGGTTGAATAGACTTTACCACACTCAAAACTTTTTCGATTTTTTGTGAGCTGAGTGTGAGGTTAGAAGACTTTGAAGTCTTCTACAGCAGGGTACTCAGAGTGTGCTATGTGAGATCAGCAGACTTCGGAGACTCGAAGTCTTCTGATGGTGCGGTAGCTAATCTCGTGTGTATTTGAAAAACCATTTTAATGAAAACCTTGGTGAAGAATACTTAGCAAGTTTGATGCAGGTTTATTAAAACGATGATGAATGAGCAGTTATAAGTATGAATTCAGAAAGCTTGTAAATAACACAGAGTTTTTATAGTGGTTCGGATATAACGATCCTACGTCCACTCTCCCTGACTTCACAGGGGCCTTACTATTCACCAAACTAGTCTTGTCTCCTCTAATCTCCTTAAGGATTCGACCACAGGAAGTTTAACAAGTTCCTGCCCTTGGTACAAAAAAATGTGATCTTCAAGTGTTAACTCTTAGATCTAAAATAATCAACCTTTTCTCGTACAGAGATAATGAAAGGTGGTTTACAATTCCTTGATCAAAAATAAATCTCTTAAAAATATCAACGTATTGGATCGATTTCTGGTACGAGGAATTATGCGTGTATTTGCAGTGTGTGAAAAGATTTTTTTTAATGTTTCTCGCGCGTATCCCATTTTAAAAATCCTTCACTTCAATTTATATGCTCCTGAATTTGACTAGCCGTTAGGCTAATTTGTCAATCAGTTCTTCAAGAAATGGTAAGTGACCGTTGGAAGATTTGTTGACCTTGGATAATTGATTGTCTGATATCAATCAATTATTTCTTGATTGATCTTGATTGGAAATCCAATCTTCTCTAGATTGATTATGAATATCTCTGATTGATTCTCCTGACTTTTATCAATCCTGATAAATCTCTCAAAGTCAACTCTAGCAATCTTACACATCTTGCTTCAGCACATTTCCCAAGCTTGCTGTAGCAAGGATTCCAACCTTGCTGTCTTCACGTTAACCTTTCTTGACACCACCTTTTTTGCAGATAACTTATTATCACTTCTTGATCTTCACGAAGCCCTTTTAGGTATCTTCGAATGTAATCTTTCTTTGATCATTAAGTCTTCTTACCAGCAGCCTTCAGTTCTCAACCAATATGGATCTTCAGGTCAGGCCTAGCAAGATTAACTATACTAAGACATAAACCATATCTAGATCATCAGCTGACTAACAG
The DNA here is from genome assembly GCA_030762865.1 of Paraleonurus japonicus. Taxonomy (NCBI): domain Eukaryota; kingdom Viridiplantae; phylum Streptophyta; class Magnoliopsida; order Lamiales; family Lamiaceae; genus Paraleonurus; species Paraleonurus japonicus. Next base: position 17,315,711 of record CM061055.1, on the reverse strand, counting down.
GCTCAGCTGGTCCTATTACACTTAGGTTTTAGGAATATCATCAAAACATACAAATTCTAGTCCTAACTAACAAGCTATTAAAATGGTGTGCTCTAGGATGGGAGGACTTAGTAGTTCTGATGTTCTTAGATTGAGTGGTAGATCTAAGAGTAAGATAAAGAACTTTCTTATAGATCCTTTAGTACAAGTTGCTTTTAATGTTAGCACTAGAATGGTTGATAAACAACGAGAAAATATCCTTGTTAGACGTTTAAATGGTTGTTATTTTGTATGAATATTGATACATTTTCTTACGTGAAGATTGAAAATGTTTATATTACATTACCTTGATGTAGTTTCATGAGTTTTATTAATTTATTGTATATTAAATACTTAACTCATGTATTTTTTTATGTTCTAAGTATTGATGCGTGAAAACTGACCGGATATTTTCCCACCTGGGATAATGCCGAGTCTAGCTGGGTAATTCCACGTAATCACCTTCTTCATGAGTTGATAAATCTGCAAAAACACGCCGGAGGGTTCTCCGGCGTAGACACTCCGACGCTCAAGTCAGATAACCTGAAAGTTCTTAAAAAAAGTGTATTCAGTTATTCAAGCAGTTTATTCGTGATTATTGTTTTACCTTCATTTTACCTTTATAGATGTGAAAACCGTAACGGCGGTTACCAGTTCTCAGCTGGTTACTCATCGCGGACGTCCTACTTCCGATAGTGGTCAACCCACTCTCTGGAGACTCCGTCCATCTCTTTCCCCACCTCACTCGGACTAGGTCAAAGCTCTAGGATCCTAGGAATTATCATTTCTTAGGCCCTAATTTTTCTTAGATATCTCAACTGATTAGCTCAGCTCAATGTTTACTCGCAGATGTGGAGATACGGACTTGGAGGCCCTATCTCCGAGGTCTGTTCCCTATCTGGGCTCGCGGCCCACCTGTAGCGTATTGGGCTCTCGGCCCAACTGCCACTGAGGTGGGTTACTCCTCTACTTAGTCTTGCGCTCTAGAGGGATCGAGCTGTATTCATTCTGGGCCTAATTTCATTTGGGCCCCATATCTATTTGGGCCGGGCATATTTTCCCGTATCAACCACTCCCCCTACTCTGGTGAGTGGGTTTAGCCTACCTGGAGTACAAGGGAAATGGAACGACCCCCTCTCTATCTTCTATTCATTGTACCCACCTATAATTTTTTGCAGATCAGCAATCGCTACAGCTTTCCGCCCCTCTCTCCCTTACTGTTTTCAAACTCCTCAGCGACACCTCGTATTCCGCGCGCTTTATCCATCAGTCACATTCATGTGTTCACACGCAACCCTCAGCCCTTGCTTGTCAAATCAATATAAATTCCTTTCTTCTCATTTCTTTAATTCCTTTTACTCTTTCTTTCTTTACCGAAATTTTCTCCTCTCTTCCTCTGTTGTAGACTTCGTCGATATCCTTCCTCTTTGCCTACTATATTACTCGCGTTCTACAGGTAAGACCCCGTTTCTATCTCTTCTTTGTAATTTTCTTAAGAAAGTTCGCAGTTGGAATATGTCTGAGGCTGATAACCTCGAAAACCCTATTTCCCCGCGAAGTTCTCATCACTCCTCAGCTCCTGTATCTAGGAACCCCCAACCTTCCTTTTCGATGACTTCGATGGGGGAAGATAAGACCCGCTACTGGGATTCTTACTCCGGCCCTTCCAAATTTCACAAGAAAACCCTTGACCGTTATCAAGAAGAGGGGATGATCCCCAATTCTTATAAATTAATGGTTCCCAATAAACATTATAGGCCCAATCTTACTAATCCTCCTACTTTAGCTTTTTGGCATACCCAATTCGAGGCTGGGCTTTGTTTTCCTCCTCCTCCATTTTTATGTGAACTCTCGAATTTGTATCAAATTTCCCTTAACCAATTCGTTTCTAATGCCATTAGGATGACGCTCTCTTTTTATGTTTTGATGAAAAGCAATGGTGGCAAGCATACCGCCAAATTCTTCTTCTCCCAATAATCCTGCAAAACTGTTGGCCCTTTTTACCATGTCAATAATAGGGTGAAAAGCTCCTGCTTATTTTTGGGGAGATCTCCTAACATTAACAAGGAATGGAGTAACCACTACTTCTTTGTAACTCCCCCTGATTCTTGGCCTTTTATGTATCAACGGTGGGTTTACAAGAACCCATCTCCCCCGACTCTTTCTCTTCAAATTCACTCAGCTATTAATAGCAGAGTAATCGCGAATCTAAATTCCCATGTGAATTTACACAGGTATTTTTACTTGCCCGAGATTTGCTCTAATCCCCGACTCTTATGTCACTTCAAACATAGCTCTCTGAATCTCCCTCTTGAACAAAATGATGGTAAATATGTCACTTACTTTTTCTTTGATTGTTCGTATTTATTTTTTCCTTTCTGACACATATCTGATTTTTGTTTGCAGAAATTCTCTGGTTATCCAAGATAATCGAAGGCCCTGCTGGTTCCACTGATAACGCCCCTTCTAACTCCGCCCCAATCAATGAAGCTACAGATGCTCACAACTCTCCCCCTCTAGAAGTTAAGGAAGGTGATCTTCCACCCCTGAAGAAGGCTAAAACTAAGAAAGGCAAAGTGCCTGTTAGTCAAAGCTCTATGCCATCAGAAGGAACTCCTCCTCACAGATACCGCACTCGAGGGAGTCAAGGTGTCCCCCCTACTCCCATAGATGTGGAATCCCATGCTGCCAGCTTTTCTACAGTGAAATTCTTCAGTGAACTCATCTCTTCACACGACAGCGAGCGGCTGTTGAGCCTCTCCCCTGACCAGCAGCAGATACAAGCAGCCAGCCATTTTGCCCAGGTCTTTCTCCGTCCATCTCTGTTTTTTCTAGGATTTCTTATTTCATATTATCTCATATTTCCCTATTTTCTCTAATTACCCCAAGTTAGGTGTATTGCTCTCAGGATTATGGAATCCATCCAATCGTCTCCCCGCTCCCGAACTTAAGGAACTTGAAGACTCCCTTGCCTCAGAAAGGGAGAAAAACTCACATGCCCTCGTCCACATTCAAAATCTGAATTAAAGATGTTCCTCTTTGAGTTGGAAACGTCCTCCCTGAAGGAGTAATTGAAGAAAGCCCAGGCGGCCAGGGAGGCCGCTAAAAAAGAAATGAACGATATCTCCATCTATTACTCCCTGCATGAGGCTCGCATTCATCAGGAGGGTGCGCTGTGAGGGGCCCGATCCCTGCTCCAGTTAATGTTCCAAGCCGAACCTGGCCAAAAATTCCTACAGTCTCTACAATCATCTCTCCGACGAACCTACCAAGAGCACTCAAGCTTCTTAGGCGACATGGCCCCCCACCTTAGATATACCTATGAGTATAGGTTTGATGCAGCCGTCAAGGAATATTCAGATGCTGCCTTCACTGGGTAGTTTGATAAGGTGAGTCCATTGGCTGCTTTCCCCCCACCCCCCGGCTTCAAAGGAGATCCCTCGAGGGATATTGAAGAGGAGTGGTGGCTCCCGGTGATGATCCTCGCTGGAACCAATGAAGAAGCCCCTCTGCCCCCTATCATTGTATAACCCTCTCTCCTCCCTGGAAGCTTGCCTGGAGCAAGCTAGAGAGGAGGGCAAGTCTGCTCAGATTCCGGAAGAACCTACTGGTCCCCTTCCTCTTAATCTTTTAAGTCTTGTTACCACAAAAAATTTCTATTTTTTATGTATGGGTGAAACAAACAATTTACTTTTTGGTCGTTGGTGCTGGTTTATGCACCTAAACATATTACTCCCCTAGTGGGGGCTTTTATCTACCTTGTTACTTCCTTCCCCCTGGGAGCTAACTTTTAAGTAGATGTTTTTCCCTAGCCGGGAATTTTCTTTGCTAAATTGCTTGCTTCTTTATGCCCTTGCCGGGAATATTATCTATCTGCAACTTTCTTGCTCGTCTCCTTTACCGGGTGTTTATATACTATTCATACTTCATGCATGTTTATTGTGCTTATCCTTAGCTTCCTCTAGCTTGAGATTTGATTTATCAACATAAGTTCTCTAGGTGAACTTTGTTGATTTTCCAAGTTTTTCGTATTCCTAGGCTTTGACTTGCTTAGTCTTCCCCATGTTAAACCTGAGTAGGCCTCCAGGTTTGCATATTTATTTCAAACCAACCCTCCTGTTTTTCTCGACTTTGTCAGGTAGAGCCTTGTGTAACACTTAGTTTAAGCTTCATAGTGTTAGGTAAGGAAAGTTGTATTTAGTTTTGATGTATTAAAAGTGTAAAATAGGATGACCAGCTGAGCATTATGTATAGACAGTTGAAGTAAGTAATTGTAAATAAAACTAAGTACAAGTAAGATAAGGACAAGAAGTCAGACTAGGTTAAGAAATCAGACTAGGACAAAACCTCAGATGAGGACAAGAAATCAGATGAAGTCAAAAAAGTCAGACAAGGAGAACGCAAGTCAGGCAGATGAGGTCAACGCAATATACTATGTTTCTGTCATAGAAGGAAGACGCAGACAGGGTGAGTCGAATAGCAGACGATGAAGTGTTAGAAAATTTTACACAAGTTTCAAGAAGCAGTTTCAACTAACCAAGAGGAAGTTACAAGTTTCAGTTATACTGTTATAACTGACCAAAACAGAATTCAGGGAAGTTACAACTACCAAATGAAGATCTCTATAAATAGGGATAGAAGTTAGTTTAGAATTACTTTTGATACTTTGCATTCACAACTATTCACACATTCTAGATACACGAGTCATAAAAGTTATAAACACAAACGTTCTATACGTTTTCCAGTTTTAGTGTTTGTAGAACACTTTTCACAGAACATCTTCAAGCCATAGATATTCAGAAATTAGGAAGAAATCGTTGTAAGGCTGAAGATTCACACTTGTAAGTAAGTAAGCAAGAAGGAAGAAAGACAGTAAGTGAAGACCCTTCTTCCAGTTGAAGAAGGAGAGTGGACGTAGGATTTTTATAATCCGAACCACTATAAATCTAGTGTTCTTTATTGCTTTGATTTACTTACTTGTTTCTTTTCAATTTCCAGTACATTAATCACAGATTAATTTCAGGATTAAAGTTAAAACTAAAATAACAGTTTGCTTTTGATCTTATTATTGTTGAGTTTAAAAATTTTCTTCCGCTGTGTTACTTTGGTGCTTTGAATAATTTTTTTTTTAAGATTTGTAAAAATCTGAAAAATCTATTCAACCCCCCCTTCTAGATTTTTCCTAGAAGGTTGTTTAAGTTTCTTCTAAAATCTCAACTAATCGGGACCAACAAATGGTATCAGAGCGGTGTTAAGCTGTTCTGATATTGATTTTAGGTCTTAACCAAGATCCTGAAATTTGTTCTTGATTATCTGTATTTTCTTTGTTTCACTAACAGTAGTACTAACAAGATCTTGTAAGTATTGTGGCTTTTCTGTATCACCATGTCTTTAGTTAAGAGCAAAAAATCTAGGAGTCTACCAGATTTTTCAATAGAAGAATATGACTACTGGAAGTTTAGAATGGAGAACCATCTCAAAGCAATTCATGATAAAATGGAGGAGGTTCTTGAGGAAGGACCTATCAAGTTTTATCATGGTGGCACAAGTGATGGTACTACAGCAGCTGAAACAAGAGTGGGGCAAGAAAAGAAAAGCTCAGAACTCACTAGTGATGAAAGGAAAATTCATAATTTGGATCAAGTTGCAAGAACTGAAATTATTGAAACATTGAGTAAGGATTGGATAGAAAAGGTGAAAAGATGCAAGACTACCAAGGAAATGTGGGAGACTCTTGCTGGAATCTGTGACAGGTTAAAGAAAACAAATTACAGTCTGTTCTACATGTTTTTGACACTTTCAAGATGAAAGAAGGAGAGTTTATTGATCAACTGGATGTTAGGCTGACAAATCTATTGAACAAGGCAGCTGATTTGGGAAAAACATATACAGAGAAAGAAATCAATAATAAAGTGCTGCGGTCATTAAGCAAAAGATGGAGAGAATAAGCTAATATTCTGAAAGCTACTCAAAATCTGTCCTCAATTTCACATCACACTTTGTTTTCTCATCTGAACGCATTAGAATATGACATCCAAATTGAAGATGAAGAAGATGAAGCAGAATCATCAATATCTAGAAAGGCTGTAGCATTTGTTCATCAAGATGAATCTGAAAAGATCTCCAAGGCATCAGATTTGTCTATGAAGGAGGAAATGACTCTTCTATTGAAAAGATATGAAAGATTAAAGATGAAGTACAAAAGAAACAAAAGAGACAGGTCAGGTCGAAGGAACTATAGATCAGATAAAGATGAAAAGAGTTCAGACAATGATAGAAAGAAGGATCTGATAAGGAGTCATAAGTCACTTATCAGACGAGGAGATAGCAGTCCGAAAACAGACAGAGGAGATATATGTTATACATGCAACAAGCCTGGTCAATACAGTTATGATTGTCCTTAACTCACTCCCAGAGAGAGAGAAGAAAAGAGGAAGAAGAGAGATAGAAGGTATGCTGATCAGAGAGCTCTTCTAGCTGAGAAAGAAGAAGTTCATGAGACATCTTCATCCTCATCCTCATCTAATTTTGGATCAGATGACGACATTTGTCTGATGGCAAAAGAGGTACATTACTATTCATCCTCAGATAATGATTGTGATACATTATCAGAAACTGATCCCAGTCTTATTGATAAACTTTTGAAAGATTTGGAGATAGCCCTATCTGCTTATAAACAGATAGAGACAGAAAATTTTAATTTAAAGAATCAAATTACTGATCTAACTAAGGTCAATCAAACTAAGGAAAGTGAGAAACCAGACTGTACATTCAAGGGGGAATGTCAGACTGAGATGATCACTAGTTCCTTGTCTGATAAGACAGATAAGTTAGAACAGGAATTAAGTTCTTTGAAAATAAAATTTTCAAATATCTATTCTGAGAATGAGAGTTACAAGAAGACTAACAGAGAATTAAATCTCAAGTTAGGACTTCTAAATAACTCCCAAACCACAATAGATAAAATCTTCAATACTTCACAAAAGTCTAATGATAAAACTGGATTAGGTTTTGATAGAAGTAAGAAAAATGATCTAATAAAACCTAGAGTCTTTGTCAAAGCAACTAAACCAAAGATAGAAACTAGATTTAGTCCCTGGAAACCTAAGGAATTAATTACCTCATCTGATAATTCTGGAAAGAAGAAACAGACGAGGAAAGAAATTCCAAAGGTTAAACCCAAGACTATATCAAAGACTTATCCTATGTATAATGGCTTTGATGGAAGAAGCAAAACATATCCATTCTTACCAAGATTCAAGACAATTTCCAAAGATCAGTTAAATAAGATTGATCTTGTAAGTCTTATCTTAGTGGATAGATATGGGTGTAAACTGCAATCTATGGTTTTAAGGAACGTTGATATTTTTGTCTGGATTCCTAAAAATCAACTTAACATGAAAGGACCCAAAGTACAAAGGGTACCTAAGCAATAAATTTGTGACTGCAGGAAGATAAGAAGATAGTTGATAGAGGAGACATTCTTGAGGTCATCTGGTACATTGACAGTGGCTGTTCCAAGCACATGACCTATGAAAGACGACTTCTCTCTAACTATCAGTCTATAGATGGACCAAGAGTAATGTTTGGAGACAACAACTATGGACTTACCAAAGGTGTAGGGACTCTAATGATTGGAGATATTCAAGTACATGAAGTTTACTACGTGGAAGGATTGAAGCACAATCTACTATCTGTTTCACAATTTTGTGATAAAGGGTTTTGTGTCAAATTTACTCATAATGCATGCTATGTTCTAGATGGTATCAATGAAAATATTCTATTAGCTGGAGTCAGACAAGGTAACAATTATGTTGCTAATTTCAAAAGTTGTCCTAAAGATACTTGTCTTGTTGCTAAGAGTTCAAATGACTTAAGTTGGTTGTGGCATAAACGACTTAGTCACTTAAACTTCAAAACTCTTAACAAAATAGAAAGGAAATATTTAGTTAAAGGACTCCCTGATAAAGTATTTTCAAAGAACCATGTGTGTGATGCTTGTCAAAAGGGAAAACAGACCAAAACTTCTTTTAAAACAATAAGTAGTCCTTCTTTAGAAAGAATTCTGGAACTTCTTCACATGGATCTGTTTGGTCCAGTAACTCCACTCAGCTTTAGTGGAAGAAAATATACCTTGGTAATTGTTGATGATTTTTCAAGATTTACTTGGGTTATTTTCTTATACAAAAAGAATGAGACTATGATTAAGATTCCAGAATTTCTCAAAAAGATTCAAAATGAAAAGAGACTAACTATTGTTAAAATTAGAAGTGATAAAGGTACTGAATTCCTTAATAAATTTATCACTAACTACTGCATTGAGAATGGCATAGCTCAGGAAACATCTGCAGCAAGGACTACACAGCAAAATGGAGTGGTTGAAAGGAGAAACAGAACCTTGAAAGAGGCAGATAGATCAATGTTATTTGAGTATAACACTCCTTACAGGTTTTTGGCAGAAGCTGTTAATACAGCATGTTACGTTCAAAATAGAAGTCTAGTTGTTAAGGATAAGTGTAAAACTCCCTATGAAATCTGGAAGGGACGACCTCCTAAAATTTCATACTTTCATATATTTGGTTGTAAATGTTTCATACATAACAATGGAAAATCTCAATTAAAAACCTTTGATGCCAAGATAGCAGATGGAATATTCTTAGGATACTCATCTGTATCAAAGGCATATAGAGTTTTTAATAAGACAACCTTGTGTGTAGAAGAAACACCTCTGTGGTATTTGATGAATCCTCTTTTGAGATTGATAGAGAGGGGACATCACAAAGATATTAGACGATCTGGAACAGATGACTATCAAAGAATCAACCATAAAATTCTACAATCAAGAATCAGACTCAGATGAAGAGGAAGAATTGGACAAAGGAAAAGAACCTGAAAGATTTTCCTCACCAGCTGATCTGCCATCTAATCAGACGACTAGTACATCTGATGATCAGGGATCAAAAGGTAATATAGAATCATCTGAAATAAATAATTCAGACAAAACATCATCCACTGTAAAAGATAAAGGTAAGAAAATAATGGCATATCACCCAGCTGAGCAGATAATCGGAGATTTAGATTCTGGTGTCCGGACGAGGACTCAACTAAATCAAGATTGTATGTTCAGTTGTTATGTGTCATTACTTGAACCTAAATCTATTATAGAAGCTCTAACTGATTCCAACTGGATTAATGACATGCAAGAAGAACTAAATCAGTTTCAAAGACAAGATGTGTGGGAGCTTGTTGAAAGACCTCATCATCAAAAAGTCATTGGAACTAAATGGGTCTTTAAAAACAAAAGGGATGAAAACAATATTGTGGTTAGAAATAAGGCCAGACTAGTTGCTCAATGTTATTCACAATCAGAGGGTATTGATTATGATGAAACCTTTGCACCAGTAGCTCGTCTGGAAGCCATAAGATTGTTTTTAGCCTATGCTGCTTTTAAGAGATTCAAAGTTTTTCAAATGGATGTTAAGTCAGCATTTTTAAATGGAATCCTAGCTGAGGAAGTTTATGTAGAGCAACCTCCTGGTTTTGTCAAAGGAGACAAGGTTTATAAACTAAGGAAAGCTCTATATGGACTTAAACATGCACCAAGAGCTTGGTATGACACCTTGTCTGATTATTTAATTCAAAATGGTTTTGTTAAAGGTAGAATTGATAGAACTCTTTTTAGAAAAGAGTTTGGGTGTGATCTTTTGTTAGTTCAAATTTATGTTGATGATATAATATTTGGATCAACTAACATATCTTTGTGTGAAGAATTTAGTTCTCTTATGAAAAGCAGATTTGAAATGTCCATGATGGGTGAGATGACTTATTTTCTTGGACTTCAAGTCAAACAGACAAAGAAGAAGAAATATTCATCAACCAAGCCAAATATACAAAGATCTTATTGACAAATTTGGAATAGGTACCAGTAGAGAAGCTAAGATACCTATGATGACAAATTTTTCAATGGATCCAGAATGAGAAGGAGAAGACACAAATCAAACCAATATCGTGGTCTAATCGGTTCTTTATTATATTTAATCGCTAGTAGACCTGATATTTCTTTTGCGGTTGGAGTCTCATGCTCGATTTCAAGCTAATCCTAAGAAAAGCCATCTTGAAGCAGCAAAAGAAAATTCTCAAGTATCTGAAAGGAACTATAAATGTTGGACTATGGTATCCAGCTGATGATAACTTTGAGCTGTCTGGATACTCAGATTCAGATTTTGGTGGGTGTAAGATAGATAGAAAATCTACATCTGGTACTTGCCAATTTCTTGGTAGTAAGCTGATTTCATGGTTGTCTAAGAAACAAACCTCTGTAGCTACTTCCACAACTGAAGCTGAGTATATGGCAGCTGGAAGTTGTTGTTCGCAGCTGATCTGGATAAGTCAACAGCTAAGGGACTATAACATTATCACCAAAGAAGTACCTATCTTTTGTGATAGTAATAGTGCCATAGCTATTACCCAGAATCCAGTCCTACATACAAGATGCAAGCATGCAGATATAAGACACCACTTCATCCGAGACCATGTTGAAAAAGGATATATAAGACTAGAGAAGATTCTTACTGATTTTCAAAGAGCAGACATCTTGACAAAGCCACTTGCAGAGACAAGGTTTAAAGAACTATCTGTAGAATTAGGATTATTAGATGCTTCTTTAGTTAATCTATAATCTTATTCCTTGTTTAATTCTCAGTCTCTCTCAATTGGTTTATTATGTCTAGAAAGAATTATCAGACTAGATATGAGTTAAAGGACAATCAGGTAGCTGATATCATTGATCTCCTATCGTGGAATCAAGAATCAAGGATTAGTCATATTGACCCTATCTCGACTTGATAGTTACTTGTCGACATATGTAAATCGAGACAAGGACACAATAGTCAACCGACTTCTGAGAATCGAGATGACTATTGCACCTTATCTGACTTACCCTTGATACTAACGATTTGTCCAAGTGTTTGTGATTTCAGCAAAAACAAAGTTTAGTACACATCTCTAAATACACAACAAGGTCTATTTATCCGAGTGATCGTAAAATGCATAAAGTGATGCTATCAATTCTGATTTTGGTGAAAGTCCAAGTAGTTTCTCTTAAATACTCTTAATTATGAATATTGGGTTCATATAATTAATATATGGATCTAATATCATAATTCTTTTTAACATTTATTAAAAAAATGAAGTTAGTTTGTTAAAAATATTTTGTTTTACAAAATAAAAGGATAAGGTTTTAAATTTGTTTTCTAAAATCCATAATATTTTATTTTATCTCCAATTAATCTGAAAGTATTTTCTTAAATAAGTAACTCTGTCAGAGAGAGAAGTTACTACGGACCCGAAATTTTATCAAATTTACTTTTGAAATACACTGAGTATGCTTCACGCGCCAGAAATGGAGGCGATTTCTGAAATATGAACCGTCTCAATCTCACGCGCGACATATTAAATACTATTCTTTGCACTTTTCAAAATAAATGTCATAATTGCATTAATGGCACCAAAAGCCTACATTTACGCTTTTGCAGGCAATTATTAATCTTATAATTATTTATTATTATATTTGCCATATAAATAGGAACTCGTGTGCATAATTCCATTTACGCACACATAAAACCCTTCATATTTTCTCAAACTTTTCTTTTCCCTCCTAAACCTTCTACATTCATCAATGGCGGATTCTAAGAAAACCAAAACCAAGTTCGAGTATGATCTTACTTCCATTCGTGATAGAACCAAGTCGAAATGTACGTAGAATGGGATGTTTCAACCGATCCCGAAATAAGAGAAATTCTCGACTCTACTCGAATCACGAGGATTAAAGAGATACCGCACAATGAAGCCATCGAGAAATCTTATTGTGGACGATCCGTGTGCCGAGTTCTTAACCAGGGCGAAAGCAATGTGATCTTCGGGTTGGAATCTCAAATCGAACAAAAGAGAAGAAGAGAAGGGTGGTTTTATCGATTTACAAATTGGAGCAATTTTCGGTTTGAGCACCACCGGTGATAATCCATTTTCATACAAATCATCGGAATACTTGGAAAGTTTCCGAATGATGGCCAGATAACCTACCAAAATACGGCAGCGAATCAAGAGGCCGATGTTGAAGAGAAAATACAGGCTCTTGATGTTAATCTTGACAAAGTGTATTTTGGGGAACAATAGAGCCACGATGGGCTAACCAAGCCAAGGATTTGGCTTGCCGAGGGCTATCATAGACGGAGGAGCAGATAAACCGGGCGATCAAGGTTTACTCAAGGATAATGGAGGAGAAGAAAAAATTTACCAAAACCCCAATATCAGATGAGCTGATGAAATGGTCTCTGACCAAACTTGCAAGTATGATGGCCAGGATCACCATCATACTTGAACACAAGGTGGGGACAGACAACCTCGACTGGAGTGTTGGTGTAAAGAAGTACACAAGATAGAAGGGGCTCCTAATCAAAGATGAGAAGCTATATGGGCCGACGGATTCAGGGGGAGATGGAGATGCCCAAGCTCCACCTCCAGCTCCTAGGAAAAAGGCTTCAAAAGCTAAGGCGAAGGGGGCTAGGACGGTGTTGGTTGATGAATCCTTGTCTGCTGAGACGGAGGAAGCAGGAGAGGAATTAGAGGAGGTAGAGGAGGAGACAGCTTCCCAAGGGGGAAGTGTCGCAACTGAGGCAGCAAGAGTATCGGGGTAGATGGAGATTGTGGATGTCTCGTCTGAGGATGAATCAGGAGAAGGAGAAGAAGCCAGATCACCATCTTCATCTTCATCCTCATCTGAGGATGAAGTACTTAAACCCTCCACATCCCAACCTAGCGATGAGTGGCGAGATGAGACCGCTACCTCTCGAGCCTCTAAAATGGTCCACTCCCAAAAGTCCAACACAAATCCAACCTCGCATTTGATCCATTTTCTTTCCTACCCTCAACCTCATCCGAACTAGATCTTTTTCTAAACCTACCCAACCCATCTCAGGGTAATGGGTCCAATCAAACCTCCCTATGGATTCTAGGAAAGAAATTCATTCTTAGGTAAGAATCCACTCTCAAAGACGAGCCCGAATTACTTAAAGAGCTGATAGATGTATATCTCATTAAGGAGACTCAGCCGAGTTCGTTTGAAGAGACTCGCTATGCTAATAACAGAAGCAGGGGGTAATAACTTAGCTATCTGGGAGAAAGAAGTCCTCAAGAAGGCAAAGCTCAAGTCATTCCAAGTTATCCTAATTGAAAATACATTTGTTAATTATATCCTGCAAAGGGTATATCTTGGAGATGAGACCCCAGAAGAGGTGGAGAAAGCAGTAGAGAAGGGGGAGGAGCAGAAAAAGGATGAGATGACAGAAAAGGATGTTGAGGAAGAAAGGGTGGTGGAAGGAGTTACTGGTGGAGCTGCCGATGAGCCAGCTGAGATGGATACAGCTGAGGAGGCACGAACAGAGTAGGTTGTGGAGCAAGAAACAGCTGAGGTGGAATCAGATGTGTCAGTAACATCGATGGATTTGGCAGATTCCCCTCCAGCTACGGTTCAAGCTGAAGCTGACATTGAGGAAATAGATTTAACTCTATTTCCTCCCTCCTCAAGAGCAGATCTTGCCCACCACATCCGCGGCTCCTCGTATCCGATGTGGAATTATTAAAAGCTTAAGTTGAAAATCGAGGAATGCTTGTCCGAATGCCTTCCAGATGGTTCCAAGTGTTATAACTTCTTCGATAAAAGAAAACATAGAAGCTGCTGTCCAGGAGAAAACCAAGATTGATCTTTACTTCGCTGGAATCAGACATGAAGAGAACATGGTTAAAGTGAACCAAAAGGTGGCTGAGGAAATGAACAACCAAGATGCCTCGGGGTCAAACAATATGTTAGAGACGCTTATCGCCAAATCGGTGATAGTGTTGAAGACCGGGGTGAGAGAGTCTTGGAAAGCGAAGGAAGCCTCATTCTCTCAAATTCTGAAAATGCAAATAGCCATGGAAAAAGACAGACAGATAACCATCTTAAGAAAATTAATGGAGGATGAATTCGACAAGCCGAGGTCGGACAAAAGAAAAGATATGACCAGCCGGATCAAAAGATAGGGCTTGTAAGAGAAGAACTCATTGGGCAAATAAATCAAGTAGCCACTATCTCGCAACACCCGATTTGCTGATGTCAAAAAGGGGGAAGATAGTGAGCTCAAGAAAATGATTGAGTTACAAGATGATCAGCTTATGGCCTTGAATCTGAGAATAGATGAATTGTCTGGGGAGCTGTTAAAAGCTGAAGAAGAAAAGAAGAAGGCGGTTGAAGAGAAGTCTCAGAGAGCACTAAGGAGACTGAAAAGGAGAACTGTGGCTGAGTCCACCGACTCAGAACCTAATCCCGGATTACCACTTACTGCTGATCCTGTCCCCGTCTTATCAATCAAGTCTCCCTCATCCTCATCCAAAGCAGCTGGGAAAGCTAAGGCTTCAAGCCAACTTCAGAAAACCCACGCTGAAATTGTTGAAGAAGAAAAAATCAGGAAAAGGAAGAGGGAGGACATGGAAAAACATAAAAGAAGGGATGGCAAGAAAAGACGTGAGCAGGAGAAAGCAGCAGGGAAGTTCTATGATAGATCTCTGAGGAGATGGGTCCAGAAGGAAAAAAATGAGCAAGGCAGGGATGTCTTCAAGCCGATCCATCGAGGTGAGGTGGTTCCCAAAGAAATCCTACTCATGGCAGATCAAGTGAAATGGAGACCCTTTGAAGTTGATTGGGTCTTCCAGTTTCATGTGTGCAAAAATATCAAATGGGGCTTGGATGAGAACGCCGCATTTCACAACCGGTTGGAAGAAAGGGATCCTCAAATGTATCAATATCCGATAGACCTTGCGCATGAAGAGTTCAATGCGCATTTAGTCGCACCTTCCTATTCTCAAATGGAACCTCCACTAACAAGAGATGGTCGACCGAGATCATGAGAAGATCAAGAAGTTGATCATCAAGGCCGAATCCATTGCTGATCTTGCGAAGGAGGAGAGACAAGTGTGTCTTTAAAGAATAAAGTCTTTGATTGGCTAAAGATACCTAAAGCAGGATAGGTGGTATGACTAGTTCTAAATCTCTCTTTCTATGATCCTTATCTCGATCTATATGTAATATATGCGAATCATGAATATACTTGAATATCCGATTGGACTTCTCTCATAAACTTTGATGTTCTAACTAACTTGATTCTTTTTAAAATCTTCTAACTAATTATCTTTAAGTAACTTGTTTATAATTTCATAACACTAACTTTTCTCGTAATCTTCAAATCTTATTCTATATGTTGTCTTCGAAGTATTTGACCTTAACTTTGATCAACTATATTGCTCTATCATCTGATTATTAAATCTATTGCTCTGATTATCTGACTATGTGACTTAGTTGTATACTTTGTATCATTCTTATCTTTTAAAAAGAGTACTAACAGTTTTTTTCTTGGAAATGTGTTTTAACATCATCAAAAGGGGGAAATTGTTAGGTAAAGAAAAAAATTGTATTTAGTTTTGATGTGTTAAAAATGTAAAATAGGATGACCAGCTGAGTATGTTGTATAGACAGCTGAAGTAAGTGTTTGAAAATAAAACTAAGTATAAAAAGTCAGACTAGGTCAAGAAGTCAGACTAGGACAAGAAATCAGATGAGGACCAGATATCAGATGGGGACGACTTGTTGAAGACAGTTAAGACTTAATACAATAAACAAACACCCAGACAAGGAATGAAGACGGAGACAGGGTGAAGCAAGTAGCAGACGATGATGTGTTAGAAAATTTTTACACAAGTCTCAAGAAGCAGTTTCAACTAACTAAGAGGAAGTTACAAGATTCAGTTATACTGTTACAACTGACCAAAACAGAATTCAAGGAAGTTACAACTACCAAATGAAGATCTCTATAAATAGGGATATAAATTAGTTTAGAATTAACTTTTGATACTTTGCATTCAAAACTATTCACACATTCTAGATACACGAGTCATAAAAAGTTGTAAACACACACAAACGTTCTATACGTTTTCCAGTTTTAGTGTTTGTAGAACACTTTTCACAAAACATCTTCAAGCCATTGATATTCAGAAATTAGGAAGAAATTGTTGTAAGGCTGAAGATTCACGATTGTAAGTAAGAAAGCAAGAAGGAAGAAAGTCAGTAAGTGAAGACCCTTCTTCAAGGTTGAAGAAGGAGAGTGGATGTAGGATTGTTATAATCCGAACCACTATAAATCCGGTGTTCTTTATTGCTTTGATTTACTTATTTGTTTCTTTTCTATTTTCAGTGTGTCAGTCACAGATTAATTTCAGGATTAAAGTTAAAACTAAAATATCAGTTTGCTTTTGATCTTGTTGAAGTTGAGGTTAATAATCGTTTTCCGCTGTGTACATCTGGTATTTTGAATATATTTTGAAAGATTTGAAAAATCTACAAAATCTATTCAACCCCCCCTTCTAGATTTTGTTCTAGAAGGTTAATTCAAAGTCTTAATCAACTTAACCAATCGGGACCAACAATATCAATGAAAATATTCTATTAGCTGGAGTCAGACAAGGTAACATTTATGTTGCAAATTTCAAAAGTTGTCCTAAAGATACTTGTCTTGTTGCTAAGAGTTCAGATGACTTAAGTTGGCTGTGGCACAAACGACTTGGTCTCTTAAACTTCAAAACTCTTAACAAAATAGCAAGGAAATCTTTAGTTAAAGGACTTCCTGATAAAGTATTTTCAAAGAACCATGTGTGTGATGCTTGTCAAAACGGAAAGCAGACTAAAGCTTCTTTTAAAACAATAAGTAGTCCTTCTTCAGAAAGAATTCTGGAACTTCTTCGCATGGATCTTTTTGGTCCAGTAACCCCTCTCAGCATTAATGGGAGAAAATATACCTTGGTAATTGTTGATGATTTTTCAAGATTTACTTGGGTTATTTTCTTGTACAAAAAGAATGAGACTATGATTAAGATTCCAGAATTTCTTAAAAAGATTCAAAATGAAAGGGACTAACTATTGTTAAAATTAGAAGTGATAAAGGTACTGAATTCCTTAATAAATTTATCACTAACTACTGCATTGAGAATGGCATAGCTCAGGAAACATCTGCAGCAAGGACTCCACAACAAAATGGAGTAGTTGAAAGGAGAAACAGAACCCTGAAAGAGGCAGCTAGATCAATGTTATCTGAGTATAATACTCCTCACAGGTTTTGGGCAGAAGCTGTTAATACAGCTTGTTATGTTCAAAATAGAAGCTTAGTTGTTAAGAATAAGTGTAAAACTCCCTATGAAATTTGGAAGGAACGGTCTCCCAAAATTTAATACTTTCATATATTTGGTTGTAAATGTTTCATACACAACAATGGAAAATCTCAATTAAAAATCTTTGATGCCAAGATAGCAGATGGGATATTCTTGGGATAATCATCTGTATCAAAGGCATATAGAGTTTTTAATAAGACAACCTTGTGTGTAGAAGAAACACCCCATGTGGTACTTGATGAATCCTCTTTTCGAGTTTGATAAGACAGGGGACATCACAAAGATATTAGATGATCCGGATCGAGATGACTATCAAAGGATCAACCATAAAATTCTACAATCAAGAATCGGACTCGAGATGAAGAGGAAGAATTGGACAAAGGAAAAGAACTTGAAAGATCTTCCTCACCACCGATCTATCAACTAATCGCATTTACTAGTACATCGGATGATCGGGTATCGAAAGGTAACATAGAATCATCTCAAATAAATAATTCAGACAAAACTTCATTCACCTGTAAAAGATAAAGGTAAGAAAATAATAGCATATCACCCAATGAGCAGAGATAATCGGAGATTTAGATTCGTGTTCGGGACGAGACTCAACTAAATCAAGATTGTATGTTCGATTGCTATGTGTCATTACTTGAACCTAAATCTATTACGAAGCTCTAACTGATTCCAACTGGATTAATGCCATGCAAGAAGAACTAAATCAGTTTCAAAGACAAGATGTGTGGGAGCTTGTTGAAAGGCCTCATCATCAAAAAGTCATTGGAACTAAATGGGTCTTTAAAAACAAAAGGGATGAAAACAATATTGTGGTTAGAAATAAGGCCAGACTAGTTGCTCAATGTTATTCACAATCAGAGGGTATTGATTATGATGAAACCTTTGCACCGTGAGCTCGTCTGGGAAGCCATAAGATTGTTTTTAGCCTATGCTGCTTTTAAGAGATTCAAAGTTTTTCAAATGGATGTTAAGTCAGCATTTTTAAATGGAATCCTAGCTGAGGAAGTTTATGTAGAGCAACCTCCTGGTTTTGTCAAAGGAGACAAGGTTTATAAACTAAGGAAAGCTCTATATGGACTTAAACATGCACCAAGAGCTTGGTATGACACCTTGTCTGATTATTTAATTCAAAATGGTTTTGTTAAAGGTAGAATTGATAGAACTCTTTTTAGAAAAGAGTTTGGGTGTGATCTTTTGTTAGTTCAAATTTATGTTGATGATATAATATTTGGATCAACTAACATATCTTTGTGTGAAGAATTTAGTTCTCTTATGAAAAACAGATTTGAAATGTCCATGATGGGTGAGATGACTTATTTTCTTGGACTTCAAGTCAAATAGACAAAGAAGGGAATATTCATCAACCAAGCCAAATATACAAAAGATCTTATTGACAAATTTGGAATAGGTACCAGCCGAGAAGCTAAGATACCTATGATGACAAATTTTTCAATGGATCCAGATGAGAAGGGAGAAGACACAAATCAAACTGAATATCGTGGTCTAATCGGTTCTTTATTATATTTAACTGCTAGTAGACCTGATATTTCTTTTGCAGTTGGAGTCTGTGCTCGATTTCAAGCTAATCCTAAGAAAAGCCATCTTGAAGCAGCAAAGAAAATTCTCAAGTATCTGAAAGGAACTATAAATGTTGGACTATGGTATCCAGCTGATGATAACTTTGAGCTGTCTGGATACTCAGATTCAGATTTTGGTGGGTGTAAGATAGATAGAAAATCTACATCTGGTACTTGCCAATTTCTTGGTAGTAAGCTGATTTCATGGTTGTCTAAGAAACAAACCTCTGTAGCTACTTCCACAACTGAAGCTGAGTATATGGCAGCTGGAAGTTGTTGTTCGCAGCTGATCTGGATAAGTCAACAGCTAAGGGACTATAACATTATCACCAAAGAAGTACCTATCTTTTGTGATAGTAATAGTGCCATAGCTATTACCCAGAACCCAGTCCTACATACAAGATGCAAGCATGTAGATATAAGACACCACTTCATTCGAGACCATGTTGAAAAAGGAGATATCAGACTAGAGAAGATTCTTACTGATTTTCAAAGAGCAGACATCTTGACAAAGCCACTTGCAGAGACAAGGTTTAAAGAACTATCTGTAGAATTAGGATTATTAGATGCTTCTTTAGTTAATCTATAATCTTATTCCTTGTTTAATTCTCAGTCTTTCTCAATTGGTTTATTATGTCTAGAAAGAATTATCAGACTAGATATGAGTTAAAGGACAATCAGGTAGCTGATATCATTGATCTCCTATCGTGGAATCAAGAATCAAGGATTAGTCATATTGACCCTATCTGACTTGATAGTTACTTGTCTGACATATGTAAATCAGACAAGGACACAATAGTCAACCGACTTCTACAGAATCAGATGACTATTGCACCTTATCTGACTTACCCTTGATACTAACGATTTGTCCAAGTGTTTGTGATTTCAGCAAAAACAAAGTTTAGTACACATCTCTAAATACACAACAAGGTCTATTTATCCGAGTGATCAGAAAACAGACAGTGATGCTATCAATTCAGACGAGGTGAAAGTCCAAGTAGTTTCTCTTAAATACTCTTAATTATGAATATTGGGTTCATATAATTAATATATGGATCTAATATCATAATTCTTTTTAACATTTATTAAAAAATGAAGTTAGTTTGTTAAAAATATTTTGTTTTACAAAATAAAAGGATAAGGTTTTAAATTTGTTTTCTAAAATCCATAATATTTTATTTTATCTCTTCAATTAATCAAAAGTATTTTCTTAAATAAGTAACTCTGTCGGAGAGAGAAGTTACTACGGACCCGAAATTTTATCAAATTTACTTTTGAAATACACTCGAGTATGCTTCACGCGCCAGAAATGGAGGCGATTTCTGAAATATGAACCGTCTCAATCTCACGCGCGACATATTAAATACTATTCTTTGTACTTTTCAAAATAAATGTCATAATTGCATTAATGGCAATTCGAAAGCCTACATTTACGCTTTTGCAGGCAATTATTAATCTTATAATTATTTATTATTATATTTGCCATATAAATAGGAACTCGTGTGCATAATTCCATTTACGCACACATAAAACCCTTCATATTTTCTCAAACTTTTCTTTTCCCTCCTAAACCTTCTACATTCATCAATGGCGGATTCTAAGAAAACCAAAACCAAGTTCGAGTATGATCTTACTTCCATTCGTGATAGAACCAAGTCAGAAATGTACGTAGAATGGGATGTTTCAACTGATCCTGAAATAAGAGAAATTCTGACTCTACTCGAATCACGAGGATTAAAGAGATACTGCACAATGAAGCCATCGAGAAATCTTATTGTGGACGATCTGTGTGCCGAGTTCTTAACCAGTATGCGAAAGCAACAGATACTGGGTTGGAATCTCAAATCAGAACAAAAGAGAAGAAGAGAAGGGTGGTTTTATCGATTTCTGAAATTGGAGCAATTTTCAGTTTGAGCACCACTGGTGATAATCCATTTTCATACAAATCATCGGAATACTTGGAAAGTTTCCGAATGATGGCCAGGATAACCTACCAAAATACGACGACGAATCTGAAGAGGCCGATGTTGAAGAGAAAATACAGGCTCTTGATGTTAATCTTGACAAAGTGTATTTTGGGGGAACAATAGAGCCACGATGGGCTAACCAAGCCAAGGATTTGCTGTCTGAGGGCTATCATAGACGGAGCAGAGATAAACTGGGCCAGACTGGTTTACTCAAGGATAATGGAGGAGAAGAAAAAATTTACCAAAACCCCAATATCAGATGAGCTGATGAAATGGTCTCTGACCAAACTTGCAAGTATGATGGCCAGGATCACCATCATACTTGAACACAAGGTGGGGACAGACAACCTCGACTGGAGTGTTGGTGTAAAGAAGTACACAAGACAGAAGGGGCTCCTAATCAAAGATGAGAAGCTATATGGGCCGACGGATTCAGAGGGAGATGGAGATGCCCCAGCTCCACCTCCAGCTCCTAGGAAAAAGGCTTCAAAAGCTAAGGCGAAGGGGGCTAGGACGGTGTTGGTTGATGAATCCTTGTCTGCTGAGACGGAGGAAGCAGGAGAGGAATTAGAGGAGGTAGAGGAGGAGACAGCTTCCCAAGGGGGAAGTGTCGCAACTGAGGCAGCAAGAGTATCGGGGTAGATGGAGATTGTGGATGTCTCGTCTGAGGATGAATCAGGAGAAGGAGAAGAAGCCAGATCACCATCTTCATCTTCATCCTCATCTGAGGATGAAGTACTTAAACCCTCCACATCCCAACCTAGCGATGAGTGGCAGATGAGACCGCTACCTCTGAGCCTCTAAAATGGTCCACTCCCAAAAGTCCAACACAAATCCAACCTGCATTTGATCCATTTTCTTTCCTACCCTCAACCTCATCCGAACTAGATCTTTTTCTAAACCTACCCAACCCATCTGGGGTAATGGGTCCAACTGAAACCTCCCTATGGATTCTAGGAAAGAAATTCATTCTTAGGTAAGAATCCACTCTCAAAGACGAGCCTGAATTACTTAAAGAGCTGATAGATGTATATCTCATTAAGGAGACTCAGCCGAGTTCGTTTTGAAGAGACTCGCTATGCTAATAATGTACGAGGGTAATAACTTAGCTATCTCGGGAGAAAGAAGTCCTCAAGAAGGCAAAGCTCAAGTCATTCCAAGTTATCCTAATTGAAAATACATTTGTTAATTATATCCCGCAAAGGGTATATCTTGGAGATGAGACCCCGGAAGAGGTGGAGAAAGCAAGAGAGAGAAGGGGAGGAGCGAAAAAAGGATGAGATGACAGAAAAGGATGTTGAGGAAGAAAAGGTGGTGGAAGGAGTTACTGGTGGAGCTGCCGATGAGCCAGCTGAGATGGATACAGCTGAGGAGGCACGAACAGAGTAGGTTGTGGAGCAAGAAACAGCTGAGGTGGAATCAGATGTGTCAGTAACATCGATGGATTTGGCAGATTCCCCTCCAGCTACGGTTCAAGCTGAAGCTGACATTGAGGAAATAGATTTAACTCTATTTCCTCCCTCTGAAGAGCAGATCTTGCCCACCACATCTGCGTCTGTATCCGATGTGGAATTATTAAAAGCTTAAGTTGAAAATCTGAGGAATGCTTGTCTGAATGCCTTCCAGATGGTTCCAAGTGTTATAACTTCTTCGATAAAAGAAAACATAGAAGCTGCTGTCCAGGAGAAAACCAAGATTGATCTTTACTTCGCTGGAATCAGACATGAAGAGAACATGGTTAAAGTGAACCAAAAGGTGGCTGAGGAAATGAACAACCAAGATGCCTGGGTCAAACAATATGTTAGAGACGCTTATCGCCAAATCAGTGATAGTGTTGAAGACCAGGTGAGAGAGTCTTGGAAAGCGAAGGAAGCCTCATTCTCTCAAATTCAAAAATGCAAAATAGCCATGGAAAAAGACAGACAGACAACCATCTTAAGAAAATTAATGGAGGATGAATTCGGACAAGCTGAGGTCGGACAAAAGAAAAGATATGACCAGCTGGATCAAAAGATAGGGCTTGTAAGAGAAGAACTCATTGGGCAAATAAATCAAGTAGCCACTATCTGCAACACCCGATTTGCTGATGTCAAAAAGGGGGAAGATAGTGAGCTCAAGAAAATGATTGAGTTACAAGATGATCAGCTTATGGCCTTGAATCTGAGAATAGATGAATTATGCAGGGGAGCCATTAAAAGTCAAGAAGAAAAGAAGAAGGCGGTTGAAGAGAAGTCTCAGAGAGCACTAAGGAGACTGAAAAGGAGAACTGTGGCTGAGTCCACCGACTCAGAACCTAATCCCGGATTACCACTTACTGCTGATCCTGTCCCCGTCTTATCAATCAAGTCTCCCTCATCCTCATCCAAAGCAGCTGGGAAAGCTAAGGCTTCAAGCCAACTTCAGAAAACCCACGCTGAAATTGTTGAAGAAGAAAAAATCAGGAAAAGGAAGAGGGAGGACATGGAAAAACATAAAAGAAGGGATGGCAAGAAAAGACGTGAGCAGGAGAAAGCAGCAGGGAAGTTCTATGATAGATCTCTGAGGAGATGGGTCCAGAAGGAAAAAAATGAGCAAGGCAGGGATGTCTTCAAGCCAGTCCATCGAGGTGAGGTGGTTCCCAAAGAAATCCTACTCATGGCAGATCAAGTGAAATGGAGACCCTTTGAAGTTGATTGGGTCTTCCAGTTTCATGTGTGCAAAAATATCAAATGGGGCTTGGATGAGAACGTCGCATTTCACAACTGGTTGGAAGAAAGGGATCCTCAAATGTATCAATATCTGATAGACCTTGCGCATGAAGAGTTCAATGCAGACGTAGTCGCACCTTCCTATTCTCAAATGGAACCTCCACTAACAAGAGATGGTCGACCAGATCATGAGAAGATCAAGAAGTTGATCATCAAGGCCGAATCCATTGCTGATCTTGCAGAAGGAGGAGAGACAGTGTCTTTAAAGAATAAAGTCTTTGATTGGCTAAAGATACCTAAGCGGGATAGGTGGTATGACTAGTTCTAAATCTCTCTTTCTATGATCCTTATCTGATCTATATGTAATATATGCGAATCATGTGAATATACTTGAATATCTGATTGGACTTCTCTCATAAACTTTGATGTTCTAACTAACTTGATTCTTTTTAAAATCTTCTAACTAATTATCTTTAAGTAACTTGTTTATAATTTCATAACACTAACTTTTCTGTAATCTTCAAATCTTATTCTATATGTTGTCTTCGAAGTATTTGACCTTAACTTTGATCAACTATATTGCTCTATCATCTGATTATTAAATCTATTGCTCTGATTATCTGACTATGTGACTTAGTTGTATACTTTGTATCATTCTTATCTTTTAAAAGAGTACTAACAGTTTTTTTCTTGAGCTGTGTTTTAACATCATCAAAAGGGGGAAATTGTTAGGTAAAGAAAAAAATTGTATTTAGTTTTGATGTGTTAAAAATGTAAAATAGGATGACCAAATTTGAGTATGTTGTATAGACAGCTGAAGTAAGTGTTTGAAAATAAAACTAAGTATAAAAAGTCAGACTAGGTCAAGAAGTCAGACTAGGACAAGAAATCAGATGAGGACCAGATATCAGATGGGGACGACTTGTTGAAGACAGTTAAGACTTAATACAATAAACAAACACCCAGACAAGGAATGAAGACGGAGACAGGTGAAGCAAGTAGATTTATGATGTGTTAGAAAATTTTTACACAAGTCTCAAGAAGCAGTTTCAACTAACTAAGAGGAAGTTACAAGATTCAGTTATACTGTTACAACTGACCAAAACAGAATTCAAGGAAGTTACAACTACCAAATGAAGATCTCTATAAATAGGGATATAAATTAGTTTAGAATTAACTTTTGATACTTTGCATTCAAAACTATTCACACATTCTAGATACACGAGTCATAAAAAGTTGTAAACACACACAAACGTTCTATACGTTTTCCAGTTTTAGTGTTTGTAGAACACTTTTCACAAAACATCTTCAAGCCATTGATATTCAGAAATTAGGAAGAAATTGTTGTAAGGCTGAAGATTCACGATTGTAAGTAAGAAAGCAAGAAGGAAGAAAGTCAGTAAGTGAAGACCCTTCTTCAAGGTTGAAGAAGGAGAGTGGATGTAGGATTGTTATAATCCGAACTACTATAAATCCGGTGTTCTTTATTGCTTTGATTTACTTATTTGTTTCTTTTCTATTTTCAGTGTGTCACTCACAGATTAATTTCAGGATTAAAGTTAAAACTAAAATATCAGTTTGCTTTTGATCTTGTTGAAGTTGAGGTTAATAATCGTTTTCCGCTGTGTACATCTGGTATTTTGAATATATTTTGAAAGATTTGAAAAATCTACAAAATCTATTCAACCCCCCCTTCTAGATTTTGTTCTAGAAGGTTAATTCAAAGTCTTAATCAACTTAACCAATCGGGACCAACAATATCAATGAAAATATTCTATTAGCTGGAGTCGACAAAGGTAACATTTATGTTGCAAATTTCAAAAGTTGTCCTAAAGATACTTGTCTTGTTGCTAAGAGTTCGAGATGACTTAAGTTGGGTCAGGCACAAACGACTTGGTCTCTTAAACTTCAAAACTCTTAACAAAATAGCAAGGAAATCTTTAGTTAAAGGACTTCCGATAAAGTATTTTCAAAGAACCATGTGTGTGATGCTTGTCAAAACGGAAAGCGGACTAAAGCTTCTTTTAAAACAATAAGTAGTCCTTCTTGAAAAGAATTCTGGAACTTCTTCGCATGGATCTTTTTGTCCAAAGAACCCCTCTCAAAGATTAATGGGAGAAAATATACCTTGGTAATTGTTGATGATTTTTCAAGATTTACTTGGGTTATTTTCTTGTACAAAAAGAATGAGACTATGATTAAGATTCCGAATTTCTTAAAAAGATTCAAAATGAAAGGGACTAACTATTGTTAAAATTAGAAGTGATAAAGGTACTGAATTCCTTAATAAATTTATCACTAACTACTGCATTGAGAATGGCATAGCTCAGAAAACATCTCTGCAGCAAGGACTCCACAACAAAATGGAGTAGTTGAAAGGAGAAACAACCACAGAAAGAGGCAGCTAGATCAATGTTATCCGAGTATAATACTCCTCACGGGTTTTGGGCGGAAGGCTATTATACAGACTTGTTATGTTCAAAATAGAAGCTTAGTTGTTAAGAATAAGTGTAAAACTCCCTATGAAATTTGGAAGGAACGGTCTCCCAAAATTTAATACTTTCATATATTTGGTTGTAAATGTTTCATACACAACAATGGAAAATCTCAATTAAAAATCTTTGATGCCAAGATAGCGAGATGGGATATTCTTGGGATAATCATCTCGTATCAAAGGCATATAGAGTTTTTAATAAGACAACCTTGTGTGTAGAAGAAACACCCCATGTGGTACTTGATGAATCCTCTTTTCTTTGATAAGACAGGGGACATCACAAAGATATTAGATGATCTGGATCAGATGACTATCAAAGGATCAACCATAAAATTCTACAATCAAGAATCAGACTCAGATGAAGAGGAAGAATTGGACAAAGGAAAAGAACTTGAAAGATCTTCCTCACCAGCTGATCTATCAACTAATCGATTTACTAGTACATCGGATGATCAGGTATCAGAAGGTAACATAGAATCATCTGAAATAAATAATTCAGACAAAACTTCATTCACTGTAAAAGATAAAGGTAAGAAAATAATAGCATATCACCCAGCTGAGCAGATAATCGGAGATTTAGATTCTGGTGTTCAGACGAGGACTCAACTAAATCAAGATTGTATGTTCGGTTGCTATGTGTCATTACTTGAACCTAAATCTATTACGAAGCTCTAACTCGATTCCAACCGGATTAATGCCATGCAAGAAGAACTAAATCGATTTCAAAGACAAGATGTGTGGGAGCTTGTTGAAAGGCCTCATCATCAAAAAGTCATTGGAACTAAATGGGTCTTTAAAAACAAAAGGGATGAAAACAATATTGTGGTTAGAAATAAGGCGGACTAGTTGCTCAATGTTATTCACAATCAGAGGGTATTGATTATGATGAAACCTTTGCACCAGTAGCTCGTCTGGAAGCCATAAGATTGTTTTTAGCCTATGCTGCTTTTAAGAGATTCAAAGTTTTTCAAATGGATGTTAAGTCAGCATTTTTAAATGGAATCCTAGCTGAGGAAGTTTATGTAGAGCAACCTCCTGGTTTTGTCAAAGGAGACAAGGTTTATAAACTAAGGAAAGCTCTATATGGACTTAAACATGCACCAAGAGCTTGGTATGACACCTTGTCTGATTATTTAATTCAAAATGGTTTTGTTAAAGGTAGAATTGATAGAACTCTTTTTAGAAAAGAGTTTGGGTGTGATCTTTTGTTAGTTCAAATTTATGTTGATGATATAATATTTGGATCAACTAACATATCTTTGTGTGAAGAATTTAGTTCTCTTATGAAAAACAGATTTGAAATGTCCATGATGGGTGAGATGACTTATTTTCTTGGACTTCAAGTCAAATAGACAAAGAAGGGAATATTCATCAACCAAGCCAAATATACAAAAGATCTTATTGACAAATTTGGAATAGGTACCAGCCGAGAAGCTAAGATACCTATGATGACAAATTTTTCAATGGATCCAGATGAGAAGGGAGAAGACACAAATCAAACTGAATATCGTGGTCTAATCGGTTCTTTATTATATTTAACTGCTAGTAGACCTGATATTTCTTTTGCGGTTGAGTCCATTGCTCGATTTCAAGCTAATCCTAAGAAAAGTCATCTTGAAGCAAAGAAAGAAAAATTCTCAAGTATCTGAAAGGAACTATAAATGTTGGACTATGGTATCCAGCTGATGATAACTTTGAGCTGTCTGGATACTCAGATTCAGATTTTGGTGGGTGTAAGATAGATAGAAAATCTACATCTGGTACTTGCCAATTTCTTGGTAGTAAGCTGATTTCATGGTTGTCTAAGAAACAAACCTCTCGTAGCTACTTCCACAATCGAAGCCGAGTATATGGCGGTGGAAGTTGTTGTTCGGTGATCTGGATAAGTCAACAGCTAAGGGACTATAACATTATCACCAAAGAAGTACCTATCTTTTGTGATAGTAATAGTGTCATAGCTATTACCCAGAATCCAGTCCTACATACAAGATGCAAGCATGCAGATATAAGACACCACTTCATCCGAGACCATGTTGAAAAAGGATATATAAGACTAGAGAAGATTCTTACTGATTTTCAAAGAGCAGACATCTTGACAAAGCCACTTGCAGAGACAAGGTTTAAAGAACTATCTGTAGAATTAGGATTATTAGATGCTTCTTTAGTTAATCTATAATCTTATTCCTTGTTTAATTCTCAGTCTTTCTCAATTGGTTTATTATGTCTAGAAAGAATTATCAGACTAGATATGAGTTAAAGGACAATCAGGTAGCTGATATCATTGATCTCCTATCGTGGAATCAAGAATCAAGGATTAGTCATATTGACCCTATCTGACTTGATAGTTACTTGTCTGACATATGTAAATCAGACAAGGACACAATAGTCAACCGACTTCTACAGAATCAGATGACTATTGCACCTTATCTGACTTACCCTTGATACTAACGATTTGTCCAAGTGTTTGTGATTTCAGCAAAAACAAAGTTTAGTACACATCTCTAAATACACAACAAGGTCTATTTATCCGAGTGATCAGAAAACAGACAGTGATGCTATCAATTCAGACGAGGTGAAAGTCCAAGTAGTTTCTCTTAAATACTCTTAATTATGAATATTGGGTTCATATAATTAATATATGGATCTAATATCATAATTCTTTTTAACATTTATTAAAAAATGAAGTTAGTTTGTTAAAAATATTTTGTTTTACAAAATAAAAGGATAAGGTTTTAAATTTGTTTTCTAAAATCCATAATATTTTATTTTATCTCTCCAATTAACTGAAAAGTATTTTCTTAAATAAGTAACTCTGTCAGGAGAGAAGTTACTACGGACCCGAAATTTTATCAAATTTACTTTTGAAATACACTGAGTATGCTTCACGCGCCAGAAATGGAGGCGATTTCTGAAATATGAACCGTCTCAATCTCACGCGCGACATATTAAATACTATTCTTTGCACTTTTCAAAATAAATGTCATAATTGCATTAATGGCAATTCGAAAGCCTACATTTACGCTTTTGCAGGCAATTATTAATCTTATAATTATTTATTATTATATTTGCCATATAAATAGGAACTCGTGTGCATAATTCCATTTACGCACACATAAAACCCTTCATATTTTCTCAAACTTTTCTTTTCCCTCCTAAACCTTCTACATTCATCAATGGCGGATTCTAAGAAAACCAAAACCAAGTTCGAGTATGATCTTACTTCCATTCGTGATAGAACCAAGTCAGAAATGTACGTAGAATGGGATGTTTCAACTGATCCTGAAATAAGAGAAATTCTGACTCTACTCGAATCACGAGGATTAAAGAGATACTGCACAATGAAGCCATCGAGAAATCTTATTGTGGACGATCTGTGTGCCGAGTTCTTAACCAGGGCGAAAGCAACAGATACTGGGTTGGAATCTCAAATCAGAACAAAAGAGAAGAAGAGAAGGGTGGTTTTATCGATTTCTGAAATTGGAGCAATTTTCAGTTTGAGCACCACTGGTGATAATCCATTTTCATACAAATCATCGGAATACTTGGAAAGTTTCCGAATGATGGCCAGGATAACCTACCAAAATACGACGACGAATCTGAAGAGGCCGATGTTGAAGAGAAAATACAGGCTCTTGATGTTAATCTTGACAAAGTGTATTTTGGGGGAACAATAGAGCCACGATGGGCTAACCAAGCCAAGGATTTGCTGTCTGAGGGCTATCATAGACGGAGCAGAGATAAACTGGGCCAGACTGGTTTACTCAAGGATAATGGAGGAGAAGAAAAAATTTACCAAAACCCCAATATCAGATGAGCTGATGAAATGGTCTCTGACCAAACTTGCAAGTATGATGGCCAGGATCACCATCATACTTGAACACAAGGTGGGGACAGACAACCTCGACTGGAGTGTTGGTGTAAAGAAGTACACAAGACAGAAGGGGCTCCTAATCAAAGATGAGAAGCTATATGGGCCGACGGATTCAGGGGGAGATGGAGATGCCCCAGCTCCACCTCCAGCTCCTAGGAAAAAGGCTTCAAAAGCCAAGGCGAAGGGGGCTAGGACGGTGTTGGTTGATGAATCCTTGTCTGCTGAGACGGAGGAAGCAGGAGAGGAATTAGAGGAGGTAGAGGAGGAGACAGCTTCCCAAGGGGGAAGTGTCGCAACTGAGGCAGCAAGAGTATCGGGGTAGATGGAGATTGTGGATGTCTCGTCTGAGGATGAATCAGGAGAAGGAGAAGAAGCCAGATCACCATCTTCATCTTCATCCTCATCTGAGGATGAAGTACTTAAACCCTCCACATCCCAACCTAGCGATGAGTGGCAGATGAGACCGCTACCTCTGAGCCTCTAAAATGGTCCACTCCCAAAAGTCCAACACAAACCCAACCTGCATTTGATCCATTTTCTTTCCTACCCTCAACCTCATCCGAACTAGATCTTTTTCTAAACCTACCCAACCCATCTGGGGTAATGGGTCCAACTGAAACCTCCCTATGGATTCTAGGAAAGAAATTCATTCTTAGGTAAGAATCCACTCTCAAAGACGAGCCTGAATTACTTAAAGAGCTGATAGATGTATATCTGTTAAGGAGACTCAGGCTGAGTTCGTTTGAAGAGACTGCTATGCTAATAACAGAAGCAGGGGGTAATAACTTAGCTATCTGGGAGAAAGAAGTCCTCAAGAAGGCAAAGCTCAAGTCATTCCAAGTTATCCTAATTGAAAATACATTTGTTAATTATATCCTGCAAAGGGTATATCTTGGAGATGAGACCCCAGAAGAGGTGGAGAAAGCAGTAGAGAAGGGGGAGGAGCAGAAAAAGGATGAGATGACAGAAAAGGATGTTGAGGAAGAAAAGGTGGTGGAAGGAGTTACTGGTGGAGCTGCCGATGAGCCAGCTGAGATGGATACAGCTGAGGAGGCACGAACAGAGTAGGTTGTGGAGCAAGAAACAGCTGAGGTGGAATCAGATGTGTCAGTAACATCGATGGATTTGGCAGATTCCCCTCCAGCTACGGTTCAAGCTGAAGCTGACATTGAGGAAATAGATTTAACTCTATTTCCTCCCTCTGAAGAGCAGATCTTGCCCACCACATCTGCGTCTGTATCCGATGTGGAATTATTAAAAGCTTAAGTTGAAAATCTGAGGAATGCTTGTCTGAATGCCTTCCAGATGGTTCCAAGTGTTATAACTTCTTCGATAAAAGAAAACATAGAAGCTGCTGTCCAGGAGAAAACCAAGATTGATCTTTACTTCGCTGGAATCAGACATGAAGAGAACATGGTTAAAGTGAACCAAAAGGTGGCTGAGGAAATGAACAACCAAGATGCCTGGGTCAAACAATATGTTAGAGACGCTTATCGCCAAATCAGTGATAGTGTTGAAGACCAGGTGAGAGAGTCTTGGAAAGCGAAGGAAGCCTCATTCTCTCAAATTCTGAAAATGCAGCTAGCCATGGAAAAAGACAGACAGACAACCATCTTAAGAAAATTAATGGAGGATGAATTCGGACGAGCTGAGGTCGGACAAAAGAAAAGATATGACCAGCTGGATCAAAAGATAGGGCTTGTAAGAGAAGAACTCATTGGGCAAATAAATCAAGTAGCCACTATCTGCAACACCCGATTTGCTGATGTCAAAAAGGGGGAAGATAGTGAGCTCAAGAAAATGATTGAGTTACAAGATGATCAGCTTATGGCCTTGAATCTGAGAATAGATGAATTGTCTGAGGAGCTGTTAAAAGCTGAAGAAGAAAAGAAGAAGGCGGTTGAAGAGAAGTCTCAGAGAGCACTAAGGAGACTGAAAAGGAGAACTGCGGCTGAGTCCACCGACTCAGAACCTAAGCCCGGATTACCACTTACTGCTGATCCTGTCCCCGTCTTATCAATCAAGTCTCCCTCATCCTCATCCAAAGCAGCTGGGAAAGCTAAGGCTTCAAGCCAACTTCAGAAAACCCACGCTGAAATTGTTGAAGAAGAAAAAATCAGGAAAAGGAAGAGGGAGGACATGGAAAAACATAAAAGAAGGGATGGCAAGAAAAGACGTGAGCAGGAGAAAGCAGCAGGGAAGTTCTATGATAGATCTCTGAGGAGATGGGTCCAGAAGGAAAAAAATGAGCAAGGCAGGGATGTCTTCAAGCCAGTCCATCGAGGTGAGGTGGTTCCCAAAGAAATCCTACTCATGGCAGATCAAGTGAAATGGAGACCCTTTGAAGTTGATTGGGTCTTCCAGTTTCATGTGTGCAAAAATATCAAATGGGGCTTGGATGAGAACGTCGCATTTCACAACTGGTTGGAAGAAAGGGATCCTCAAATGTATCAATATCTGATAGACCTTGCGCATGAAGAGTTCAATGCAGACGTAGTCGCACCTTCCTATTCTCAAATGGAACCTCCACTAACAAGAGATGGTCGACCAGATCATGAGAAGATCAAGAAGTTGATCATCAAGGCCGAATCCATTGCTGATCTTGCAGAAGGAGGAGAGACAGTGTCTTTAAAGAATAAAGTCTTTGATTGGCTAAAGATACCTAAGCAGGATAGGTGGTATGACTAGTTCTAAATCTCTCTTTCTATGATCCTTATCTGATCTATATGTAATATATGCGAATCTGTGAATATACTTGAATATCTGATTGGACTTCTCTCATAAACTTTGATGTTCTAACTAACTTGATTCTTTTTAAAATCTTCTAACTAATTATCTTTAAGTAACTTGTTTATAATTTCATAACACTAACTTTTCTGTAATCTTCAAATCTTATTCTATATGTTGTCTTCGAAGTATTTGACCTTAACTTTGATCAACTATATTGCTCTATCATCTGATTATTAAATCTATTGCTCTGATTATCTGACTATGTGACTTAGTTGTATACTTTGTATCATTCTTATCTTTTAAAAGAGTACTAACAGTTTTTTTCTTGAGCTGTGTTTTAACATCATCAAAAGGGGGAAATTGTTAGGTAAAGAAAAATTGTATTTAGTTTTGATGTGTTAAAAATGTAAAATAGGATGACCAGCTGAGTATGTTGTATAGACAGCTGAAGTAAGTGTTTGAAAATAAAACTAAGTATAAAAAGTCAGACTAGGTCAAGAAGTCAGACTAGGACAAGAAATCAGATGAGGACCAGATATCAGATGGGGACGACTTGTTGAAGACAGTTAAGACTTAATACAATAAACAAACACCCAGACAAGGAATGAAGACGGAGACAGGGTGAAGCAAGTAGCAGACGATGATGTGTTAGAAAATTTTTACACAAGTCTCAAGAAGCAGTTTCAACTAACTAAGAGGAAGTTACAAGATTCAGTTATACTGTTACAACTGACCAAAACAGAATTCAAGGAAGTTACAACTACCAAATGAAGATCTCTATAAATAGGGATATAAATTAGTTTAGAATTAACTTTTGATACTTTGCATTCAAAACTATTCACACATTCTAGATACACGAGTCATAAAAAGTTGTAAACACACACAAACGTTCTATACGTTTTCCAGTTTTAGTGTTTGTAGAACACTTTTCACAAAACATCTTCAAGCCATTGATATTCAGAAATTAGGAAGAAATTGTTGTAAGGCTGAAGATTCACGATTGTAAGTAAGAAAGCAAGAAGGAAGAAAGTCAGTAAGTGAAGACCCTTCTTCAAGGTTGAAGAAGGAGAGTGGATGTAGGATTGTTATAATCCGAACCACTATAAATCCGGTGTTCTTTATTGCTTTGATTTACTTATTTGTTTCTTTTCTATTTTCAGTGTGTCAGTCACAGATTAATTTCAGGATTAAAGTTAAAACTAAAATATCAGTTTGCTTTTGATCTTGTTGAAGTTGAGGTTAATAATCGTTTTCCGCTGTGTACATCTGGTATTTTGAATATATTTTGAAAGATTTGAAAAATCTACAAAATCTATTCAACCCCCCCTTCTAGATTTTGTTCTAGAAGGTTAATTCAAAGTCTTAATCAACTTAACCAATCGGGACCAACAATATCAATGAAAATATTCTATTAGCTGGAGTCAGACAAGGTAACATTTATGTTGCAAATTTCAAAAGTTGTCCTAAAGATACTTGTCTTGTTGCTAAGAGTTCAGATGACTTAAGTTGGCTGTGGCACAAACGACTTGGTCTCTTAAACTTCAAAACTCTTAACAAAATAGCAAGGAAATCTTTAGTTAAAGGACTTCCTGATAAAGTATTTTCAAAGAACCATGTGTGTGATGCTTGTCAAAACGGAAAGCAGACTAAAGCTTCTTTTAAAACAATAAGTAGTCCTTCTTCAGAAAGAATTCTGGAACTTCTTCGCATGGATCTTTTTGGTCCAGTAACCCCTCTCAGCATTAATGGGAGAAAATATACCTTGGTAATTGTTGATGATTTTTCAAGATTTACTTGGGTTATTTTCTTGTACAAAAAGAATGAGACTATGATTAAGATTCCAGAATTTCTTAAAAAGATTCAAAATGAAAGGGACTAACTATTGTTAAAATTAGAAGTGATAAAGGTATTGAATTCCTTAATAAATTTATCACTAACTACTGCATTGAGAATGGCATAGCTCAGGAAACATCTGCAGCAAGGACTCCACAACAAAATGGAGTAGTTGAAAGGAGAAACAGAACCCTGAAAGAGGCAGCTAGATCAATGTTATCTGAGTATAATACTCCTCACAGGTTTTGGGCAGAAGCTGTTAATACAGCTTGTTATGTTCAAAATAGAAGCTTAGTTGTTAAGAATAAGTGTAAAACTCCCTATGAAATTTGGAAGGAACGGTCTCCCAAAATTTAATACTTTCATATATTTGGTTGTAAATGTTTCATACACAACAATGGAAAATCTCAATTAAAAATCTTTGATGCCAAGATAGCAGATGGGATATTCTTGGGATAATCATCTGTATCAAAGGCATATAGAGTTTTTAATAAGACAACCTTGTGTGTAGAAGAAACACCCCATGTGGTACTTGATGAATCCTCTTTTCAGTTTGATAAGACAGGGGACATCACAAAGATATTAGATGATCTGGATCAGATGACTATCAAAGGATCAACCATAAAATTCTACAATCAAGAATCAGACTCAGATGAAGAGGAAGAATTGGACAAAGGAAAAGAACTTGAAAGATCTTCCTCACCAGCTGATCTATCAACTAATCAGACGACTAGTACATCGGATGATCAGGTATCAGAAGGTAACATAGAATCATCTGAAATAAATAATTCAGACAAAACTTCATTCACTGTAAAAGATAAAGGTAAGAAAATAATGGCATATCACCCAGCTGAGCAGATAATCGGAGATTTAGATTCTGGTGTTCAGACGAGGACTCAACTAAATCAAGATTGTATGTTCAGTTGCTATGTGTCATTACTTGAACCTAAATCTATTACAGAAGCTCTAACTGATTCCAACTGGATTAATGCCATGCAAGAAGAACTAAATCAGTTTCAAAGACAAGATGTGTGGGAGCTTGTTGAAAGGCCTCATCATCAAAAAGTCATTGGAACTAAATGGGTCTTTAAAAACAAAAGGGATGAAAACAATATTGTGGTTAGAAATAAGGCCAGACTAGTTGCTCAAGATTATTCACAATCAGAGGGTATTGATTATGATGAAACCTTTGCACCAGTAGCTCGTCTGGAAGCCATAAGATTGTTTTTAGCCTATGCTGCTTTTAAAAGATTCATAGTTTTTCAAATGGATGTTAAGTCAGCATTTCCTAATGGAATCCTAGCTGAGGAAGTTTATGTAGAGCAACCTCCTGATTTTGTCAAAGGAGACAAAGTTTATAAACTAAGAAAAGCTCTATATGGACTTAAACAAGCACAAAGAGCTTGGTATGACACCTTGTCTGATTATTTAATTCAAAATGGTTTTGTTAAAGCTAGAATTGATAGAACTCTTTTTAGAAAAGAATTTGGTTGCGATCTTTTGTTAGTTCAGATTTATGTTGATGATATAATTTTTGGATCAACTAACATATCTTTGTGTGAAGAATTTAGTTATCTTATGAAAAGCAGATTTGAAATGTCCATGATGGGAGAGATGACTTATTTTCTTGGACTTCAAGTCAAACAGACAAAGAAGGGAATATTCATCAACCAAGCCAAAACCAGCCGAGAAGCTAAGATACCTATGATGACAAAATTTTCAATGGATCCAGATGAGAAGGGAGAAGACACTAATCAAACTGAGTAACGAGGTCTAATTGGTTCTTTATTATATTTACCTGCTAGTAAACCTGATATTTCATTTGCAGTTGGAGTCTGTGCTCGATTTCAAGCTAATCCTAAGAAAAGTCATCTTGAAGCAGCAAAGAAAATTCTCAAGTATCTGAAATGAACTGCTAATGTTGGATTTTGGTATCCAGCGGATGACAACTTTGAGTTGTCTGGATACTCAGACTCAGATTTTGGTGGGTGTAAGATAGATAGAAAATCTACATATGGTACTTGCCAATTTCTTGGAAGTAAGCTGATTTCATGGTTTTTTAAGAAACAAACCTCTGTAGCTACTTCCACAACTGAAGCTGAGTATATGGCAGCTGGAAGTTGTTGTTCACAGCTAATCTGGATAAGTCAACAACTAAGGGACTATAACATTATCACCAAAGATGTACCTATCTTTTGTGATAGTAATAGTGCCATAGCTATTACCCAGAATCCAGTCCTACATACGAGATGCAAGCATGTAGATATCAGACACCACTTCATCCGAGACCATGTAGAGAAAGGTGACATCAGACTAGAGAAGATCGTTACTGATTTTCAAAAAGCAGACATCTTGACAAAGCCACTAGCAGAGACAAGGTTTAAAGAACTATTTGTAGAATTAGGATTATTAGATGCTTCTTTAGTTAATCTATAATCTTATTCCTTGTTTTTCATTCTGTCTCTTAATTAGTTTATTATGTCTAGAAAGAATTATCAGACAAGATATGAGTCAAAGGACAATCAGGTAGCTGATATCATTGATCTCATATCTTGGGATCAAGAATCAAGGATTAGTCATATTGACCCTATCTGACTTGATAATTACTTATCTGACATAGGTAAATCAGACAAGGACACAATAGTCAACCGACTTCTATCGAATCAGATGACTATTGCACCTTATCTGACTTACCCTTGGTACTAATGACTTGTCTAAGTGTCTTTGATTTCAGAAAAAAAAAACAAAGTTTGATACACATCTCTAAATACAAGACAAGGTCTATTTATCCAAGTGTTCAGGAAACAGACAGTGATGCTATCAATTCAGACGAGGTGAAAGTCCAGGAAGTTTCTCTAAAATTCTCTTAATTATGAATATTAGGTTCATATAATTAATATATGAATTTAATATCATAATTCTTTTTAACAATTATTCAAAAATGAAGTTACTCAGTATGTTAAAAATATTTTGTTTTACAAAATAAAAGGATAAGGGTTCAAATTTGTTTTCTAAAACTTGTAATATTTTATT
Source organism: Paraleonurus japonicus (assembly GCA_030762865.1). NCBI lineage: Eukaryota > Viridiplantae > Streptophyta > Magnoliopsida > Lamiales > Lamiaceae > Paraleonurus > Paraleonurus japonicus. The sequence continues at coordinate 17,278,236 of CM061055.1, read as the reverse complement.
TTATCTCTCCAATTAACTGAAAAGTATTTTCTTAAATAAGTAACTCTGTCAAGAGAGAAGTTACTACGGACCTGAAATTTTATCAAATTTACTTTTGAAATACACTGAGTATGCTTCACGCGCCAGAAATGGAGGCGGTTTCTGAAATATGAACCGTCTCAATATCACGCGCGACATATTTAATAATATTCTCTGCACTTTTCAAAATAAATGTCATATTGCATTAATGGCGATTCGAAAGCCTATATTTACACTTTTACAGGCAATTATTAGTTTTATAATTGTTTATTATTATATTTCTCCATATATAAAGGAACTCGTGTGCATAATTCCATTTACGCACACATAAAACCCTTCATATTTTCTCAAACCTTTCCTTTCCCTCCTAAACCCTTTATATTCATCAACGGCGGAATCTAAGAAAGTGAAAATCAAGTTCGAATATGATCTTACTTCCATTCGAGATATAACAAAATCAGAAATGTATGTTGAATGGGATATTTCAACTGATTTTGAAACCAGAGAGATTCTGAATCTGCTTGAGTCACGAGGTTTAAAACGATACTGCACGATGAAACCGTCAGGGAATCTTACTGTGGACAATCTTTCTGCTGAATTCTTAACCAGGGCGAAGGCAACTGATACTGGTTTGGAATCATAAATCCGAACCAAAGAAAAGAAGAGAAGGGTGGTTTTATCCATTTCTGAGATTGGAGCAATTTTTGCGTTAAGCACCACTGGCGATAATCCTTTCACATACAAATCGATGGAATACTTGGAAGTTTCCGATTGATGGCTAGGAGGACTTATCAAAACACAACTGCAAATCTGAAGAGGCCGATGTTGAAGAGGAAGTATAGACTTCTAATGTTGATTTTGACTAAGTGTATTCTAGGAGAGCGGCAGAGTCACGACGGGTTAACCAAGCCAAGGATCTGCTGTCTGAGAGCAATAATAGATGGAGCAGAGATAAATTGGGCAAGGTTGGTATATTCGAGGATAATGGAGGAGAAAAAGAAGTTCACCAAGACCCCAGTCTCAGATGAGTTGATGAGATGGTCTTTGACCAAAATTGCAAGTATGATGGCCAGGATTACCATCATACTTGAACACAAGGTGGGGTCAGATAACCTCGACTGGAATGTAGGTGTGAAGAAGTACACCAGACAAAAGGGGCTTCTGATTAAAGATGAAAAGCTCTATGGACCGACTGACTCAGAAGGAGATGGGGATGCTCCAGCTCCACCTCCAGCTCCTAGGAAGAAGGCTTCAAAAGCCAAGGCAAAGGAGGCCAAGACGGTGTTGGTGGATGAATCCTCGTCTGCTGAGACAGAGGAAGCAGGAGAGGAAGCAGAGGAGGAAGAGGAGGAGATAGCTTCCCAAGGGGGAAGTGTCGCAGCTGAGGTGGCCAGAGTATCTGGACAGACGGAGACAGTGGATGTCTCGTCTGAAGAAGAATCAGAACAAGGAGAGGAAGCCAGATTACCATCATCATCTTCGTCCTCATCTGAGGATGGAGTACCAAAACCCTCCACATCACAACCTGGCAATGAAGAGGCAGGTGAGACCGCTGCCTCTGAGCCTCTAAAATGGTCAACTCCCAAAAGTCCAACCCAAACCCAATCTTCATATGATCCATTTTCTTTCCTACCCTCAACCTTATCTGAACCAGACCTTTTTCTAAACCAACCCAACCCATCTGGGGTAATGGGTCCAACAGAAACCTCTTTACGGATTCTGGGTAAGAAATTCATACTCAGGAAAGAATCCACCCTCGCAGACGAGCCTGAGCTACTTAAAGAGCTGATTGATGTATATCTGCTAAGGAGACTCAGGTTGGGCTCATTTGAAGAGACAACCATCTTAATAGCAGAAGCAGGGGGAAACAACCTGGCTATCTGGGAAAATGAAGTCCTTAAGAAGGCAAAGCTCAAATCATTCCAAGACATCCTGTCAGAAGACGCCTTTGTTAACTACATTTTACAAAGGGTGTATCTTGGAGATGAGGCCCTAGAGGAGGTGGAGAAAGCAGTTGAGAAGGGGGAGGAGCTGAAAAAGGATGAGGTGCCTGAAAAGGGAATTGAGGAAGAAAGGGTGGAAGGAGTGACTGGTAGAGCTACCGATGAGCCAGCTGAGATGGATACAGCTGAGGAGGCACAAACAGAACAGGTGATGGAGCCTGTATAGGCTGAGGTAGAGTCAGGAGTGCCAACAACATCACATTGGGCAGACTCTCCTCCAGTTGCAACTGAAGCTATAATTCCCATTGAGGAGATAGATTTAACTCTATCTTCTCCATCTGAAGAGATTACAGGACCTTCAGCATCTGTGTCTGTATCTGAGTTTAATGCGTTAAAGGAGGAAGTGCTGAATTTGAAGAGAGCTAGTCTGAGTGCTCTGCAGCTGGTTCCTGGAGTTATAACGGCCTCAATCAAAGAGAACATAGAGGCTGCTGTCCATGAGAAAACCAAAATCAACCTTTACTTTTTGGGGGTCAGACATGAAGAGAATATGATTAAAGTAAAGCAAAAGGTTGCTGAAGAAAGGAACACTCAAGATGCCTGGGTCAAACAATACGTTCGAGACGCTTTTCGCCAAATCAGTGATAGTGTTGAAGACCAGGTAAAAGAATCTTGGACAACAAAGGAGGCTTCATTTTCTCAAGTACTGAAAATGCAACTGGCCATGGAGAGATAGACAGACAACGATTCTAAAACAGTTCATGGAAGATGAATTCAGACGAGCTGAGGTCGGATAAAAGAGAAGATATGACCAGCTTGATCAGAAGATGGGGATGGTAAGAGAAGAACTCATTGGGTAGATAAATCAAGTAGCCACTATCTGCAACACCCGATTTGCTGATGTCAAAAAAGGGGAAGATAGTGAGCTCAAGAAAAGGATTGAGTTACAAGATGATCAGCTGATGGACCTGAATCTGAGAATAGATGAGTTGTCTGAAGAGCTGTTAAGAGCAGAAGAAGTGTGACGCCCTAATTTTTAAAGACTTAGATTTTAAATAAGTAATAGAAATTAAAAGATTTGAGGCGTGAAATTTAATTTTGAAATAAAACAACAATAAACTTTATATGAAAGAGTTAACGTCTAATTTTTAAAAAGTGAAATAATGTTACGGCGGAAACGTAAACATTTAAATAATTTCTAGGAAAAACATAAATTCTTAAGTTCAACATAAATTCATTAGTTAAATAAATAGTAAAAGTAAAAAGCATGAGCATGATGTCCCTCGTCATCACTCCTCGCCGTCCAGCTCATTACCTGAAATGGGTTTATTGGGGGGTGAGTATGCAAGCACACTCAGTGGAGATAAAATTTTTTCAAAATTTAATACACAAGTAAAAACATGATAATCAACTAAAATTAAATAAATTCACATGAACTTTGCCAATAATAAACTTTGTCATTGATACTTTGCCACTTTGCCATTGATACTTTGCCACTTTGCCAATAATACTTTGCCAACATAGAAATGGAGTTGTGAGCCTTCCCAAAGCCATTTAAGGACTCTGGTATTCTCACACGTAGATGGAGCACGGCGGGTTAAACCCGAAGATCCGTCGATCCCGGACCACATTAGGGCCCCTGGCTATTAGACTTTGCCATTGAGCACGGCGGGATACACCCGAGGACCCGTCAGTCCCGGACCTCATAAGGGCCCCTGGCTATTAGAATAACATGGAATAATATAATTCAAGCAGATAATCACATAATTTACAATAGGCATTAAATATTGAATAAAACATGCAATACTCTACGATACCACTGTAGAGCTTAGAGCAATTAAATCCCCACCTTAATTGATCACTGCAGGAGTGTAACAAATAGCCTCGTAAAATTAGCCTTCGTAACTTTCGTCACCTAGCATTAATAATTATTTATATTTAATTAGCACATATCCTAATCAAAATTTCAAGAGGACTAATGATTTTAGTTATATATTTATTATAAATTTGAGGATCAAAATGCAAGATCTTAAATAATTTTTGGACTTAAATATAAGAAATCATAAATTAATTTGGGATAATCTAAATCCCTAAATTAAAACCCTAATTCCCAAATTGTACAACTAAATTTATATTAATAATAGTAAGACTTGAATTACTGCATAACTAAACTTATAGTAAAAAAATTATTAATACAATATAATAATTAAATAAAATAATATTAATGGAATAAAATAAAATTAAAATATATAATATTAAATAAATACCTACACACACTGCATAAATAATTTTATTGAAAACACACACACTGCACATACAAAAATACACACTGACACACACACCCATACACAAAACGCACACACATGCACACGCACAAAAACCAAACTCACGCACACACACACATACACACACACAGAACACCAACTCACGCACACACACACACCAAAATACCAAACTCACGCACACATGCACACATCCACATACACATAAATCAAACGCACAGACCCTCACACACTGATCACATAGACTATGCATATATATATATATATATATATATATATATATATATATATATATATATATATTTATTAATTCAGATATATTAAATTAAGCATGGAGATATCATAAACAATAAAGATAATATGGTATTGATCGAATTAATTAATTAAAGACTAGGAATTGAAAATATTTTGATAGAAGAGAATACCTTTAATCTTGAGAAATTGAAAAGCTGCTGCCGTCTTTGAGAAGTATGAGATTTATTTTGTGTGCGTAGTTTTTTTCTAGGTTAAAACTCTTATATAAATAAGAATTAGGTATGGGTTTGGGCTTAGGCTTGAGCGAGATAAGGACTGAAAAATATTAGAATTTAATTGAGAGATAAGAATTAAAATTTAAATTAGGATTTAAAAATTGAGGGTGAAATTGAATTAGGGATTTAAAAGATTAATAAAAATAATTAATAAAATAAAATAAAAATTACATTAAATATAATATTATATATTATATAATTATGGGTATTACAACCTACCCCACTAACAATAATTTCGTCCTCGAAATTTTAAAACTTACCACGTAGGAGGAAGTTTGGGTATCTCGCTTGTATTTCATCCTCTCGTTCCCACGTGGCTTCATCTCTTCCATGTCGACTCCATTGCACTTTGATGAGAACTACGTCCTTATTGCGAAGTCTATGAATTTTTCTTTCCAAAATGAGTTCTGGTACCTCCTCATATGACATGTCTCTATTGACCTCCAAGGTTGAGTAGTTGACGACGTGGCTTGGATCATGTACGTACTTCCTCAACATGGACACGTGGAAAACATTGTGCACTGCCGCAAGAGATGGGGGCAGAGCAAGCCGGTAGGCTAGGTCGCCGACTCGATCTAGAATTTCGAAAGGACCAATGTACCTTGGTCTGAGTTTTCCCTTGCCACCGAATCGAATAACTCCTTTCGTAGGTGAGATCTTCAAGAATACTTTCTCCCCTTGAGCAAATTCTAGCTGTTTCCTTCGCTTATCGGCATAAGACTTTTGTCTATCTTGAGCTACCTTGATTCTTTCTCGAATCTTTTGTATTATCCCAACAGTTTGTTCAACGATTTCTGGTCCTAGAATCTTCTTTTCACCAACCTCATCCCAATAAGAGGGAGACCTACATCTTCGTCCATACAATGCTTCATAAGGTGCCATTCCGATCGTTGTCTGATAGCTATTGTTGTAAGCAAACTCAACTAGTGGCAAATGAGACTCCCAATTTCCACCGAGATCCAACACACAAGCTCGTAGCATGTCCTCCAAAATTTGAATAGTTCTCTCGGACTGTCCATCAGTCTGCAGATGGAAAGTTGTACTAAAGCTCAACTTCGTCCCCATAGCAGTTTGTAAACTCTTCCAAAACTTTGAGGTGAACCTAGTGTCTCGATCGGACACTATTGTGACAGAAACTCCATGAAGTCTAACAATCTCTCGAATGTATATTTGTGCCAGTTGTTCCATCCCGAATGTCATCTTCACGGGTAGAAAATGTGCAGACTTCGTCAATCTATCAACAATGACCCATACAACATGATTTCCTCTAACTAACCGTGGCAAACCCACTACGAAATCCATGGTAATGTGCTCCCACTTCCATTCTGGAATTTCAAGAGGCTTAAGCAGCCCTGACGGTCGTTGGTGCTCGGCTTTAACTTGCTGGCATACTAAGCATCGTTCCACAAATGCTCCAATGCTACCCTTCATGTTCCTCCACCAGAACATAGTCCTTAAATCTCGGTACATCTTAGTTCCTCCAGGATGAGCTGCATACGGCGTACAATAAGCTTCTTCTAGGATTTCTCTTCTCAAATTTTCATCTTTGGGTACACACAACCGCCCCTCAAACATGAGAGCACCATCGGATGCTACCATGAAGCCTTTACCATCCCCATCTAGTGCTCGCTTCCTCATCTTGTTCAAGAATCCATCCTTGTCCTGTGCTTCTCTAACTCTATCTCGTAACAAAGGTTGAATCACCATAGCTGCCACAATCGCCTCAATATTCCTTGGCGGTCCCACTACTTCTATCCTTAGATTGGCAAAATCCTTTACTAATTCCCCTTGTTGTGTCAAAACGCATGCCAACTCTCCTCTATCCTTACGACTTAACGCATCGGCCACCACATTGGCTTTACCCGGATGGTAGTGAATGGTGCAGTCGTAATCCTTCACTAGTTCCAACCACCTTCGTTGCCTCATATCCAACTCTTTTTGCGTGAAGAAATATTTTAGACTTTTATGGTCTGTATAAATCTCACACCTTGCCCCATAAAGATAATGCCTCCAAATCTTCAAAGCATGGACCACCGCAGCAAGCTCCAAGTCGTGGGTAGGGTAGTTCAACTCATGAGTCTTCAACTGTCTCGAGGCATAAGCAATCACCTTGCCATGTTGCATCAGAACACATCCTAGACCTTGCTTCGACGCATCACTGTAAATCACAAAACTCCCAGAAGTATCTGGAATTGTCAAAACAGGGGCTGTAACCAGTCTCTTCTTCAATTCTTGGAAGCTTTCCTCACACTTGCTCGTCCACTCAAACTTTTCCCCTTTTCTCGTTAGACAAGTCATTGGTGAGGAAATCTTTGAAAATCCTTCAATGAACCTTCTATAGTATCCGGCCAAGCCCAAAAAGTTGCGAACCTCATTAACATTGGTAGGCGTCTTCCAATCACTAACTGCCTCAACTTTAGCTGGGTCGACCTCTATCCCTTGAGCAGTGACAACATGTCCAAGGAACACAACCCGATCAAGCCAAAAATCGCACTTCTTGAACTTCGCATACAACTTCTCCTTGCGAAGTACCTCTAGTATTATGCTCAAGTGCTCCTCGTGTTGCTTGTTGTTCTTTGAGTAGATCAATATGTCATCGATAAACACAATGACAAACTGATCTAAGAACGGGTGAAAGACTCGGTTCATCAGATCCATGAATACTGCAGGAGCGTTGCTCAAACCAAAAGGCATTATTGTGAACTCATAATGCCCATATCGAGTTCTAAAGGCCGTCTTCGGTATATCACTATCCTTGATTTTCAACTGGTGATAACCCGATCGCAAGTCTATCTTAGAAAAGACACTGGCTCCTTTCAGTTGATCAAATAGATCTTCGATCCTCGGCAGGAGGTACTTATTCTTGATAGTTAATCGATTCAACTCCCTATAGTCGATGCACATCCTCATCGTCCCATCCTTCTTCTTCACAAATAGGACAGGTGCTCCCCAAGGAGAGACACTTGGTCGAATGAATTTCTTGTCCAATAATTCTTGTAACTGTACCTTGAGTTCTTCCAACTCTTTCGGTGCCATTCGATATGGTGCCTTTGATGTGGGTGCTGATCCCGGCAACAAATCTATCGTGAACTCCACTTGTCTTTCGGGTGGGATACCGGGTAAATCCTCCGGAAAAACATCTTGAAAATCTCGAACCACCGGAACATCTTCAATCTTCGTTTCACGAGTAGGGGTTCCCATCACATTGACCAAATACCCTTGACAGCTGCCGCTTCGTAGCATCTTTAGGGCCTTCATAGCTGTTATGGTAAGGCTCTTAGCTCCCGTCCTTGATCCAAAGTAAACCAATTCCTCCCCATTTAGAAGCTTTAACACCACTTCCCTCTTTCCACAATCAATGCTAGCTTGATATTTGGACAACCAATCCATGCCAAATATTACATCAAAGTGACTCATTTCTATGACATATAAGTTAGCATCTAAGTTTCTACCACAGATTTCTAAATTCACATCCTTAGCTACTCTATCTGTGACCACTGTTTGACCCGAGGGTATACTAACGTCAAGTGCTTCGACTTTGTTGGTTTCTTTTCAACCAACCTTAGCACAACACTTTGTGGATATAAAAAAATGCGTCACACCCGTATCAAACAAAGCTAGAACTGGAACTTTATTTAATGTCAACATACCTGTCATGGTATCAGGGTGTTGCTGACCTCCATCCTCATGACCGGACATAGAGTAAACTCGCGCTTTGCCTTTAGGAGCTGGATTTTGGCCTCCAAAGTTATGACAGAAAGGGGTTGTATGGCCCGGCTGACGGCACCTGAAGCACTTTCCTTGTCCCGCAAGGCATTTTCCTCCGTGATTCTTCCCACAGTTGGCACAAGTGGGTTTGATTGGTTGAGCATTAGCACCCGTGGCTCCCTGAAACTTTCCTTGCTTATTCTGACTGTGGTTGCTGTTCTGGTTATGACCGTCCCATCTCCTCTTTCCCAACAGGTTTGTCGGTTTCGAATTCACTTTCTCAGTTCGCTGGCTTGAAGCAATTTCACCAGCTCTCCTCACCAAGTCACTGAAAGGCATGTCTCCGTGACCCGCTAGGATGCTACGTATCTCTGGTCTTAACCCCTTCTTGAATTTCTGAGCTTTCTTACGTTCAGTATCCACCATATGATGTGCAAAACGAGCCATGTTGCTGAATTGTCTCTCGTACTCTTCCACAGTCAGGCTTCCTTGTTGGAAGTTGAAGAATCGGGACTTCATCTCCTCCCGATAGGTGTCTGGAAAGAATCTCTCCATAACGATTTCCTTGAATTCATCCCACGTCAGTGCATCTCTTGCTTCTTCAGTTCTCGATCTCCAGTAGCCTTCCCACCAATGGTCAGCATCCTCCACCAATTGAAATTCAGCACAAGCTACACGTTGCTGAGACGTGCATCTAACGAGACGAAAGATACGTTCCAACGCTCGAAACCATTCTTCAACACTAGCAGGTCCATCGCGTCCGTTAAAGGTGGGTGGCTTGTAGCGACGGAATTGTTCCACGACATTAGCATTATCTTGGAAGTCTCCTTGAGTAGTCGGGTTGGGAACATCAGCTTGATTGCGCGCATTATCTCGGCGAGCCATAACCTAAGATATTTTGTTATAGACTAAGTAAATGTGCTAGGTTTGACGCACTACACTAGAGGCCTCTAAATATGGAAGAAGACTATTTGTAAACAAGTAATAATAAGGTTTCAACTAGCATACCATATAGAGTTCATATAAGCATGCCAATTAATGCATCAACACATCACATAATTCGCATATATTAAAACATAAAATTTTGTACCTTATAAGCTGAAGCGGTGAGGCGGTGATGGGCGACATATGCTCGAACATTTATAAATGAACTCTTTTCTTTTCGTTAATAAAATACACTTAAAATAATTTTGACACTTAAATTTTGAACAAGTCTACAAGAACGTAGACCTGCTCTGATACCACACTGTGACGCCCTAATTTTTAAAGACTTAGATTTTAAATAAGTAATAGAAATTAAAAGATTTGAGGCGTGAAATTTAATTTTGAAATAAAACAACAATAAACTTTATATGAAAGAGTTAACGTCTAATTTATAAAAAGTGAAATAATGTTACGGCGGAAACGTAAACATTTAAATAATTTCTAGGAAAAACATAAATTCTTAAGTTCAACATAAATTCATTAGTTAAATAAATAGTAAAAGTAAAAAGCATGAGCATGATGTCCCTCGTCATCACTCCTCGCCGTCCAGCTCATTACCTGAAATGGGTTTATTGGGGGGTGAGTATGCAAGCACACTCAGCGGAGATAAAATTTTTTCAAAATTTAATACACAAGTAAAAACATGATAATCAACTAAAATTAAATAAATTCACATGAACTTTGCCAATAATAAACTTTGTCATTGATACTTTGCCACTTTGCCATTGATACTTTGCCACTTTGCCAATAATACTTTGCCAACATAGAAATGGAGTTGTGAGCCTTCCCAAAGCCATTTAAGGACTCTGGTATTCTCACACGTAGATGGAGCACGGCGGGTTAAACCCGAAGATCCGTCGATCCCGGACCACATTAGGGCCCCTGGCTATTAGACTTTGCCATTGAGCACGGCGGGATACACCCGAGGACCCGTCAGTCCCGGACCTCATAAGGGCCCCTGGCTATTAGAATAACATGGAATAATATAATTCAAGCAGATAATCACATAATTTACAATAGGCATTAAATATTGAATAAAACATGCAATACTCTACGATACCACTGTAGAGCTTAGAGCAATTAAATCCCCACCTTAATTGATCACTGCAGGAGTGTAACAAATAGCCTCGTAAAATTAGCCTTCGTAACTTTCGTCACCTAGCATTAATAATTATTTATATTTAATTAGCACATATCCTAATCAAAATTTCAAGAGGACTAATGATTTTAGTTATATATTTATTATAAATTTGAGGATCAAAATGCAAGATCTTAAATAATTTTTGGACTTAAATATAAGAAATCATAAATTAATTTGGGATAATCTAAATCCCTAAATTAAAACCCTAATTCCCAAATTGTACAACTAAATTTATATTAATAATAGTAAGACTTGAATTACTGCATAACTAAACTTATAGTAAAAAAATTATTAATACAATATAATAATTAAATAAAATAATATTAATGGAATAAAATAAAATTAAAATATATAATATTAAATAAATACCTACACACACTGCATAAATAATTTTATTGAAAACACACACACTGCACATACAAAAATACACACTGACACACACACCCATACACAAAACGCACACACATGCACACGCACAAAAAAACAAACTCACGCACACACACACACACACACACACAGAACACCAACTCACGCACACACACACACCAAAATACCAAACTCACGCACACATGCACACATCCACATACACATAAATCAAACGCACAGACCCTCACACACTGATCACATAGACTATGCATATATATATATATATATATATATATATATATATATATATATATTATTAATTCAGATATATTAAATTAAGCATGGAGATATCATAAACAATAAAGATAATATGGTATTGATCGAATTAATTAATTAAAGACTAGGAATTGAAAATATTTTGATAGAAGAGAATACCTTTAATCTTGAGAAATTGAAAAGCTGCTGCCGTCTTTGAGAAGTATGAGATTTATTTTGTGTGCGTAGTTTTTTTCTAGGTTAAAACTCTTATATAAATAAGAATTAGGTATGGGTTTGGGCTTAGGCTTGAGCGAGATAAGGACTGAAAAATATTAGAATTTAATTGAGAGATAAGAATTAAAATTTAAATTAGGATTTAAAAATTGAGGGTGAAATTGAATTAGGGATTTAAAAGATTAATAAAAATAATTAATAAAATAAAATAAAAATTACATTAAATATAATATTATATATTATATAATTATGGGTATTACAAGAAGAGAAGAAGAAAGCGGTAGAGGAGAAGTCTCAGAGAGCACTGAGGAGACTGAAAAGGAGAACAACAGCTGAGTCCACCGAATCTGAACCCGAACTTGAACTGCCACCTACTGTTGATCCTGCTCCTATCCTGTCAATCAAATCCCCCTCATTCTCATCTAAAGCAGCTGGGAAAGCTAAGGCTTCAAGCCAAATTCAGAAGACCCAGTCTGAGATAGAGGAGGAAGAAAGAGTGTTAAAGAGGGGGAGGGAAGAAAAGGAGAAGTACAAAAGGAGAGATGCTAAAAGGAGGAGGGAGCAAGAGAAGGCAGCGGGAAAGTTTTATGATAGAAAACAGAGAAAGTGGGTTCAGTCTAGTAGAGATGAGCAAGGAGTCGAGATCTTCAGACCATTTCATAGGAGCGATGTTGTCCCGAAGGAAATCTTGCTGATGAAGGATCAGGATATGTGGAGATCGTATGAGGCAGAATGGATATTTGTCTTCCATGTCTGCAAGAAGATTCAATGGGGACTCGAAGAGACCATCGCTTTTCATGTTTGGTTAGAAGAAAAGGATTCAAAGTTCTACCAATACTTGATCGACCTTGCTCACAAAGAATTCAATGCAGACGTGGTCGTACCAGCCTACTCACCGATGGATCCCCCTAGAACAAAGGATGATCAGCTAGATCTTAAAAGAATTAAGCAGCTGATTATAAGAGCTGAAGCTGAAGCTAACCTGGCTGAAGGAGGGGAGACGGTGTCTCTGAAGAAGAGAGTCTTCGACTGGTTAAGTGTACCAGAAGAAGACAGGTGGTACGATTAAGTCTATCTTTTACTACTCTTTTGATTGTCTATTGTGATGAATGTGGAAAATGTGCAAGTCTGTGAGTATCTGTGAAATATACCTTTTGAACTACTTTCACAAAACTTGGTTGTTTAACGAACTTGTTTTCTTTCTTTTCAAACTGACTAACTAATTCTTGGTATAAGTAACTGGCTTATAAGTTTATAACACTGAATCTTCTGAAACTTTCTAAACTTATTCTGAGTGTTTACTTCTAATTATCTGATCTCAATCTTGATTAAAGTACTGCTCTGATCATCTGAATATAAAGTATATTGCTCTGATTATCTGACGATGTGTTTGTATATCTTGTATTATGATTATCTTCGAAATGTACTAACATTTTTCTTTTCTTGAGTTGCGTTTTAACATCATCAAAAAGGGGGAAATTGTTAGGTAAGGAAAGTTGTATTTAGTTTTGATGTGTTAAAAGTGTAAAATAGGATGACCAGCTGAGCATTATGTATAGACAGCTGAAGTATGTAATTGTAAATAAAACTAAGTACAAGTAAGATAAGGACAAGAAGTCAGACTAGGTTAAGAAATTAGACTAGGACAAAACCCCAGATGAGGACAAGAAATCAGATGAAGTCAAAAAAGTCAGACAAGGACAACGCAAGTCAGAAAGATGAAGTCAACGCAATATACTATGTTTCTGTCATAGAAGGAAGACGCAAATAGGGTGAGTCGAATAGCAGACGATGAAGTGTTAGAAAATTTTACACAAGTTTCAAGAAGCAGTTTCAACTAACCAAGAGGAAGTTACAAGTTTCAGTTATACTGTTATAACTGACCAAAACAGAATTCAAGGAAGTTACAACTACCAAATGAAGATCTCTATAAATAGGGATAGAAGTTAGTTTAGAATTTCTTTTGATACTTTGCATTCACAACTATTCACACATTCTAGATACACGAGTCATAAAAGTGTTAGGATGTATACTATAAGCCTAGCTTTTGTATGAACATCTTTCTTGAGTATGAACATCTTTTTTTATATGAGATTCATTATGATCAAAATACTTATTGTTTATGATTGTTATATATATCATTATTATGTTTAGATTAATCTATACTGTAGATAACATGGTGTGTGGTGTCACACGTAAGATCATGTTATCGGTGCCTTCTGATTGTAAATAATAGCTCACAACCAAAATGGATTTGGACAAATCATTGGAAACGGTTGTAGTGTAATTTGGTATTAGTCTATCTTGACTATAAAGTTACACTAGTACATTTTGTATGTATTGAGCGGGACCATATATGAGGTTGTTCAATTTGTACCGACTATATAAAAGAACAAGACCTCTCGTTGTTATGGATGTACGTCTTCTTAATCCCTATATAATAATGGGCACGTGTACTCAATGTATGTTTCTTTGATTTACCAATGGGTGAGATTTATTAAATCAATAGGCTCGGTGAATTGGGAGATAGCATTGTTTATATGGTGTCTTTGTTGATTATTGAAGGAATCCGTGTCCTAATTATTTAGGATGATGATGTCCCCTTGAGGAGCTCATAAAGATTATTATGTAAACCCTGCAGGTGGATTTAATCCGACATAATAATAAAGATGAGTGGTACTACTCTTGGAATTAGATATAAATTAATTAAGTTGTCAGTAATTTAATTAATTTATGGACATTCGATATCTTAAACACGGGAAATAAACGTACACATAATAAAAAGGAGCCCATATAATAATATGGGATTAGGACGGTAATTCAATTATAATTCTTTTGTGGACTCGAGTTATAATTGATGGGCTTAAGTAAAGTGTTCGGATCAACACAGGGATATTTAGGCCCATCGGGAGGCCCAACCCTAATTCCTCCTTAGGGTCCCCAGTAGCCTATAAATAAACCCTAACATCGAGTCTCCAAAGGTGTGAAAAAACGTGAGATCGGAGGGAGGCGGATTCTGATTCCTTGGAGGATCGTCGACCACTCGACGTCCAAGGGAAAGGGATAGGAATACGGCAGAAGACCATGAGGTTCGAGGCTCATCCTTCGATCGCAGTTCTGACCTTAGAACTGGTTTGTCTTCACCTATTATGGTGAATAAAGGTACAATTCTTTCCGCTGCGTTTGTATGATTTTGATCCCGAGTCTGATATTTTCGTAGAGTCGGCGATCGCTGGTTCCAACAAAAAGTTGTAAACACAAACGTTCTATACGTTTTCCAGTTTTAGTGTTTGTAGAACACTTTTCACAAAACATCTTCAAGCCATAGATATTCAGAAATTAGGAAGAAATCGTTGTAAGGCTGAAGATTCACACTTGTAAGTAAGTAAGCAAGAAGGAAGAAAGACAGTAAGTGAAGACCCTTCTTCCAGTTGAAGTAGGAGAGTGGACGTAGGATTTTTATAATCCGAACCACTATAAATCTGGTGTTCTTTATTGCTTTGATTTACTTACTTGTTTCTTTTCAATTTCCAATACATTAATCACAGATTAATTTCAGGATTAAAGTTAAAACTAAAATATCAGTTTGCTTTTGATCTTGTTATTGTTGTGTTTAAAAATTGTCTTCCGCTATGTTACATTGGAGCTTTGAATAAGTTTTTTTTAAAGATTTGTAAAAATCTGAAAAATCTATTCAAACCCCCCTTCTAGATTTTTCCTAGAAGGTTGTTTAAGTTTCTTCTAAAATCTCAACTAATCAGGACCAACACATAGAATTTAACTCAGTTTCAACCAAGCTATTCTCTAGCCTTATATTTATCGAATTCTTCCCAGTTCTGGAATGTTAAACTTCCAAGTGTTTAACTTAGGTTTGGAATCTGTAAGTTTAATTTTCTGGAACCAACATCCTTAGCTTTAGATTCCATAACCCCTTTTAGGTTTATGGTTTAGTTAAACCCTGTAGGTACTTTCTAGGATTATAATTTAGTTAAACCTTGTAGGTTCACCTTAGTTTTTCTCGAAGCTATATTTTAGCTTCTGATCGATTCTCTCTGTAGTTAAACACTGTAGGTTTACCTTAGTTTTTTCTCGAAGCTATATCTTAGCTTTTGTTTTGCAAACCTCTCTGGTTTAGGTTAGTTTGCATGGTATTTGTAAATCTGTCATATTAGGGTTTGCATGCTTATCATAAATCTGTTATATTAGGGATTCGATGTTAATCGTAGTCTTTTTTGGGTATGCGAATATTCTGATAATTTTTGCAGGAACCCTAAATCCAACTATTATGGTCATTATGTATGTATTAAACCCTCGGACCTGTCGAGGTTTTTGTTTTGGGTTGGTGAATGATTGTAATAGTAATTACCACGGCGGTCTGTCGTGTAGGTTTTATTTCGATCTAGATGATGTATAGGATCGTTGGATAAAACTGTAATAGGAACAGGTTAGGATGGTCGTTGGAGGAACCAGGTCGATCCCCGTATTGCATGGCGCTGCCCCGCACCCCGTTTGACAGGGCGCTGCCCCGCACCCCGCGACCTGACCGGGCAGGTCGATCCCCGCGACCTGAGCGGCCAGGTCGATCACCGTATTGCAGGGCGCTGCCCCGCACCCCGTTTGACGACGAACATTCAAGCACATGGGAGCATGAAAGAGGCCATAATAGTTGGAATTTTATTTTCCATGTTTATTCTTTCTCATATGTGTTATTGTGTTTAGCATGCTTTATGTGTTTCATATTTCGTGCATATTAATATCCCTCATGTTAAATAACTAAGTGGGAGAGGGGTTATTTTTCAACAAATCCCATAGCCTCCATTTCTAGTTTGTAAGTGATGCATTCAAACATGAACGTTGGTTTTAAGTGCCTTCTTCCATATCGGATGTGTTTGTTTGCGGACCACTAGATCAAACTTCCTTATGGATAATTATAAGTAAGTTATTTAGGAGCGTGTTATCTTCTCCATCTGAAGAGGCACCAACCTAGGTAATTAACTTGGTATTAAGAAATGGTATACACTTAGATGCATATAACAGTATCCTCCCCATCGGAGTAAGTGTTGTTATTTGTATGGCTAAAGACAAACCAATTATTAATTTTTATTTTGTTTGACAAAATGATGAAATTAATGGTTAAAACCTCCTCTTGCAAATGATTGAATTAGTATACGTCCACACTATCGTGGCATACAAACTTCACGGTGTTTTGAGGTGTTGGTGAATTTAATTGTATTGTTTGAGGGAAACAATATTGATTTAAATTCTTAATTTTGATCATAATGAATTTACGTGTTTCTCAGTATTTATCATGGCTTTCAATCCACTTGCTGTTATTCTTAAAGAAAACAAACTTATTGGTCCTAATTACATTGATTGGAAAAGAAACTTGGACATTGTCTTGATCGGCCAAGAGTACAAGTTTGTACTCACCGAGGTTTGTCCTGAAAACCCGATGAAAACTCTAGTGAAGAGGAGAAAGAGGCTTATAAGAAGTGGGTCAAGGCAGATGAGATGGCGCGGTGTTACATTTTGGCTTCTATGTCAAATGTGCTGCAACATCAAGCATCGTGGCCATGACCTCTCGCTTATGAGATGATGCTCAATCTCAAAGAACTCTTCGGACACCGAGTCGGGCTGCCGTGCAAGAAGCCATGAGAAACTTAATGACGACCACCATGACCGAGGGACACCCGTAAGGGATCATATCCTCAAGATGATGGCTCATTTGAATGAGATGGAAGTCCTTGGAGCTGAAATCGATGGGGAAACCCAGGTCGATATCGTTCTCCAGACAATCGCCTAAGAGTTTTGAGCAGCTTTTGAACTACAACATGAACAAAAGGTTGTATTCGATGGCGGAACTTCCGACGTAACTCCAAGCAGCGAAGGGTTATTTCGTCAAGCTTCTCAAGCTTATATTGCTGAAAATGTTTCTACATCTAAGCCAAAAGGCAAAGTGATGAAGAAAAAGAAACAAGCTGGTTTGGCAAAGAAAGCGGGTGAACCAAAGAAAATTGGTCCACCAAATGGCGTGAAGAAGCCTAAGGGCAAATGCTTTTTGTGCAAGCAGCCAGAACATTGGAAGGTAGATTGCCCCGTAAAAGGAAAAAGAAGGTATATCTTATTCACTAACTATTGAAACATGTTTAGCGGTGTTATCTACCGCACCGGTGTGTAGATACGGGAGCCACCGATCATGTCTGCAATTCTTTGCAGGGTTCCAGAAACCAGCACTTAGTGAGGGTGAGATTACCATCTACATGGGCGACGCTACGAGAGTAGCAATTTGCAGTGGGAGATGTTTATTTATTTTTTAATAAGAATAAGACTTTGGTTTTGAGAAATTGTCTTTACGTACCTTGTTTTAGAAAGAACTTGATTTCAGTTTCTAAGTTATTTTTGGATGGATATTCTGTTTCTTTTGATAGCAAAGTGGTTGTCAAGAAAAATAGTGCTATTATCTGTTCTGGTGCGTTGATTGGCAATTTATATACTCTTAATCCAATAACTCCCACAAAGCAACAAATGGAAATTAATAGTACATCTTCTAACTCAAATAAGCGAAAAGAACCTTAAAAAATGAACCAAACATATCTTTGGCATCTAAGATTAGGTCACATTAACTTGAGTAGGATTCAAAGGTTGATAGCCGATGGACCTTTGAGTTCATTGGAAGTGGAAAACTATCCGACCTGCGAGTCCTGCTTGGAAGGAAAAATGACCAAAAGGCCTTTTAAAGCCAAGGGGTATAGAGCCAAAGAAGTGTTGGAATTGGTTCATTCTGATTTATGTGGTCCTATGTCTACTCAAGCAAGGGGTGGTTTCGAATATTTTGTCTCTTTTATAGATGATTATTCGAGATATGGATATATTTATTTGATGCGCCGCAAGTCTGAGTGCTTTGATAAATTCAAAGAGTACAAGGCTGATGTGGAGAAGCGTCATGGTAAATATATCAAAACACTACGATCTGATCGTGGTGGCGAGTACCTCTTAGGAGAGTTTAGGAATTACTTATCAGAAGCTGGGATTCAATCCCAATTGTCTCGCACTGCACACCCCAACGAGAATGGTGTGGCGGAACGAAGGAATAGGACACTCTTGGAAATGGTTAGATCGATGATGAGCTATTCGGAATTGCCGAGTTCGTTTTGGGGTATGCCCCGAAAACGGCAGCGTACATTTTGAACTTGGTTCCTTCTAAGACAAGATCTTCTACTCCCACTGCATTGTGGAATGGGCGTAAGCCTAGTCTCAAACATATTCGGATATGGGGTAGTCCAAAGACACATGTCTTGAAAGGAGATGCCGATAAGTTGGAATCTCGTATGTGTTCGGCTGTTTGTGAGCTATCCTAGAGGAACGAAAGGTGGTTTGTTTTATAGTCCTAAAGATCGAGGGTAATTGTTAGCACAAATGCCCGATTTTTAGAAGAGGACTATGTAATGGACCACAAGCCCATGAGTAAAATTATTTTAGAAGAAATAAGGGGAGAAACTTCTACCTTAGTACCAAGAGTACAAGATGAGATACCACATGTGTCAAAGACCATCTGCTACTAATGATACACTATTACCACAAGTGCCTCGTCAGAGTGGGAGGGTTGTTAGACAACCTGATAGATTCATGTTTTTGGGAGAGTCTTCGGACTTAGTACCTGGTTAACACGAATCGGATCCTCGGAGCTATGATGAAGCACTCCAAGATAAAGATGCAGAATCTTGGGAAAAAGCAATGAAATCTGAATTAGAATCTATGGATTCTAATCATGTCCGGGAGCTAGTAGAACCACCAAATGGTGTAAAAGCCATTGGGTCAGTAAGTGGGTCTACAAAAGAAAAAGAGGATCGACGACGAAAGTAGAAACTTTCAAAGCAAGGCTTGTAGCGAAGGGGTACACTCAAAAAGAAGGAATCGATTATGAGGAAACCTTTTCGCCGGCCATGCATGCTTAAGTCTATCCGGATTCTTTTGTCTATTGCTTTGCTCATATGAATTATGAGGTTTGGCAAATGGATGTCAAGACAGCTTTCCTTAATGGAAGTCTTGAAGAAAACATCTATATGAAGCAACCGTAAGGATTCATCGCAAAGGGCAAAGAGCATCTTGTGTGTAAGCTTAATCGGTCCATTTATGGGTTGAAACAAGCTTCGAGATCTTGGAACATCCGTTTTGATGAGGTAATCCAGTCTTATGGATTTATTCAATGTCCGGATGAGTCATGTGTATACAAGAAGAGTGACGGAAACGTGGTGGTATTTCTTGTACTATACGTAGATGACATCTTGCTCATTGGCAACAATGTCAAGGTGTTGTCAGACGTAAAGGTATGGTTGTCCAAGCAGTTTGATATGAAGGACTTGGGACAAGTTGGACATATTCTTGGGATCAAAGTTATAAGGGATCGCAAGAAAAGAATGTTATGCTTATCTCAAGCTTCATACATTGATACTATCTTGGCTCGTTTTAGCATGCAAAACTCTAAGAAAGGTTTTCTACCTTTTCGACATGGAGTACCTTTATCTAAAGAGATGTGTCCTAAGACACCAAAGGAGATAGAGGACATGAAGGCGCTTCCTTATGCTTGGCCAGTAGGAAGCCTAATGTATGCAATGCTATGTACGAGGCCGATATCCTCTTTTTGCCGTGGGCATGGTTAGCAGATATCAAAGTAACCCGGACAAGGACATTGGACTGCGGTAAAGCATATTTTAAAGTACCTGAAAAGGACTAGAAATTATATGTTTGGTTTACCAAGCGATGCTTTACTTCCCGAGGGTTACATGAGACTCGATTTCCAAATCGGATAGGGACAACAAGAAATCTACCTCGGGTTATGTGTTTACCTTGGGAGGTGGAGCCATAGTATGGAGGAGTGTAAAGCGTAAATGCGTTTGGACTCCACCATGGAAGCTGAGTATGTAGCAGCCTCCTCGAGGCAGCCAAAGAAGTCAGTATGGCTCGAAACTTCTTGATGGACTTAGAAGTGATTCCTAGTTTGCCTAAAGCTATCACAATTTATTGTGATAACTGTGGTGCAAATGCAAACTCGAAGGAACCACGAGCCCACAAAGCAAGCAAACACATTGAGCGCAAGTACCACCTGATACGAGACATCGTAAACGAGGAGAAGTTGTTGTCGCCAAGATTGCATCAGCGGATAACCTAGCAGATCCTTTCACAAAGGCTCTTCCAAATAAAGCTTTTGATGGGCATGTTGAAGGGATGGGAATCAGATGTATGGCAAAGAATTATGGAAGCATAGTCTTTTAGTATAAGTGGGAGATTGTTAGGATGTATACTATAAGCCTAGCTTTTGTATGAACATCTTTCTTGAGTATGAACATCTTTTTTTATATGAGATTCATTATGATCAAAATACTTATTGTTTATGATTGTTATATATATCATTATTATGTTTAGATTAATCTATACTGGTAGATAACATGGTGTGTGGTGTCACACAGAAGATCATGTTATCAGTGCCTTATAGATTGTAAATAATAGCTCACAACCAAAATGGATTTGGACAAATCATTGGAACGGTTGTAGTGTAATTTGGTATTAGTCTATCTTGACTATAAAGTTACACTAGTACATTTTGTATGTATTGAGCAGGACCATATGAGGTTGTTCAATTTGTACTGACTATATAAAAGAACAAGACCTCTGTTGTTATGGATGTACGTCTTCTTAATCCCTATATAATAATGGGCACGTGTACTCAATGTATGTTTCTTTGATTTACCAATGGGTGAGATTTATTAAATCAATAGGCTCGGTGAATTGGGAGATAACATTGTTTATATGGTGTGCTGTTGATTATAGAAGGAATCCGTGTCCTAATTATTTAGGATGATGATGTCCCCTTGAGGAGCTCATAAAGATTATTATGTAAACCCTGCAGGTGGATTTAATCCGACATAATAATAAAGATGAGTGGTACTACTCTTGGAATTAGATATAAATTAATTAAGTTGTCAGTAATTTAATTAATTTATGGACATTCGATATCTTAAACACGGGGAAATAAACGTACACATAATAAAGGAGCCCATATAATAATATGGGATTAGGACGGTAATTCAATTATAATTCTTTAGTGGACTGAGTTATAATTGATGGGCTTAAGTAAAGTGTTCGGACTGAACACAGGATATTTAGGCCCATCAGGAGGCCCAACCCTAATTCCTCCTTAGGGTCCCCGTTGTAGCCTATAAATAAACCCTAACATCAGAGTCTCCAGTGTGTGAAAAACGTGAGATCAGAGGGAGGCGGATTCTGATTCCTTGGAGGATCGTCGACCACTCGACGTCCAAGGGAAAGGGATAGGAATACGGCAGAAGACCGTGAGGTTCGAGGCTCATCCTTCGATCGCAGTTCTGACCTTAGAACTGGTTTTTCTTCACCTATACGGTGAATAAAGGTACAATTCTTTCCGCTGCGTTTGTGTGATTTTGATCCCGAGTCTGATATTTTCGTAGAGTCGGCGATCGCTGGTTCCAACAAAAAGTTGTAAACACAAACGTTCTATACGTTTTCCAGTTTTAGTGTTTGTAGAACACTTTTCACAAAACATCTTCAAGCCATAGATATTCAGAAATTAGGAAGAAATCGTTGTAAGGCTGAAGATTCACACTTGTAAGTAAGTAAGCAAGAAGGAAGAAAGACAGTAAGTGAAGACCCTTCTTCCAGTTGAAGTAGGAGAGTGGACGTAGGATTTTTATAATCCGAACCACTATAAATCTGGTGTTCTTTATTGCTTTGATTTACTTACTTGTTTCTTTTCAATTTCCAATACATTAATCACAGATTAATTTCAGAATTAAAGTTAAAACTAAAATATCAGTTTGCTTTTGATCTTGTTATTGTTGAGTTTAAAAATTGTCTTCCGCTGTGTTACATTGGAGCTTTGAATAAGTTTTTTTTAAAGATTTGTAAAAATCTGAAAAATCTATTCAAACCCCCCTTCTAGATTTTTCCTAGAAGGTTGTTTAAGTTTCTTCTAAAATCTCAACTAATCAGGATCAACACATAGAATTTAACTCAGTTTCAACCAAGCTATTCTCTAGCCTTATATTTATCGAATTCTTCCCAGTTCTGGAATGTTAAACTTCCAAGTGTTTAACTTAGGTTTGGAATCTGTAAGTTTAATTTTCTGGAACCAACATCCTTAGCTTTAGATTCCATAACCCCTTTTAGGTTTATGGTTTAGTTAAACCCTGTAGGTACTTTCTAGGATTATAATTTAGTTAAACCTTGTAGGTTCACCTTAGTTTTTCTCGAAGCTATATTTTAGCTTCTGATCAATTCTCTCTGTAGTTAAACACTGTAGGTTTACCTTAGTTTTTTCTCGAAGCTATATCTTAGCTTTTGTTTTGCAAACCTCTCTGGTTTAGGTTAGTTAAACCCTCTCTGTGGGTTTAACTTAGTTTTTCTCTAAGTTATCTCTTAGCTTTGATTCTCGCAATCCTCTCTAGGTTTAAGTTTAGTTAAACATTGTAGGTTTAACTTAGTTTTGATCGAAGCTATCTCTTAGCTTTGATTCTCGCAACCCTCTCTGGGTTTAAGTTTAGTTAAATACTTTAGGTTTAACTTAGTTTTTTCTTGAAACTGTATCTTAGCTTTTGTTTTGCAACCCTCTCTAGGTTTAGATTAGTTAAACCCTCTCTGTGGGTTTAACTTAGTTTTTCTTGAAGCTATCTCTTAGCTTTGATTCTCGCAGCCCTCTTTGGGTTTGTGTTTAGTTAAACATTGTAGGTTTAACTTAGTTTTCGTCGAAGCTATCTCTTAGCTTTGATTCTCGCAACCCTCTCTGGGTTTAAATTTAGTTAAACACTGTAGGTTTAACTTAGTTTTTTTGCATATGAATACTCATCATATTTGCTCGTTTTATCGCATGCTTTTTAGCATTTTACTCATTCATAAGAGTTATCTATTCTCATACAATCAATATGCATTGTAATGCAATTGTATCAAACATGTGTAATTGTATAATCTCGCTGTTATCAATGATATAATAAACTGGCAAAACTCGTGAGTAATAAAGGATATTTTTCATTAATCGATAAACAAAGTTGTTCCATTGACCACAATCGATCAACACAAGTCATAACTAACTTGGTCGACCTCTTTAAAAAACCTCCCTACAATAAAACCCAGTGGAAAACCCGTAGGCAGGGGAAAAAAGAGTACTAGTGGAACGAAACTACATCATACTCAAGAATTCAAATAACATAAACGAAGTAACTTTAAAAAGAGAAAACAGAAACAGGACCACCTACTTGCAGCGAGGTGGGTATTTCCTTCAAGCATAAAATTTCTTTAAGTGACAGATATTCCAGGGCCTTGCAACTCGATTTCCATCCATGTCTTATAACTTGTAAGCCCCTCATCTAAGGACTTTGATTACATTGTAAGACCCATCCCACTTCAGATCTAGCTTTCCAATGTTTTTCAAGGCATCAGCCTGCCTTAGCACCAAGTCTCCTTCTTCGAACCTCCGGCTTACGACTTTCCGGTCGTAAGCAGCCTTTACTCGATTCTTATATCTTTTAGCTTTTAAGTGAGTTATTTCTCTCTCTTCTTCCAGCATATCCAAGTTTTCTCTCATTAGTTACTCGTTCCTGCCTTTCTGAAAGTGGGCTAGATGATGCGTTTCCATTCCCACCTCAGAAGGTATCACTGCAGCTGCCCCGTACACTAGGTGAAAAAAGGACTCTTCGGTTGGTTCTCTAGGGGTGGTTCGATAAGCCCACAGAACTGACTCCAGCTCATCTACCCACCTACCTCCAGCTTTATCCAGTCGGGCATGTATCCCATTTAAAATCGTCCTGTTGGTGACCTCCACCTATCCATTAGCTTGGGGATGTGCCACTGAGGTGAATCTCTGAATGATCTTCAGATTATCACACCATTCTCGTACCATAGTTCCCATGAATTGGGTCCCATTGTCTGACACAAGAATCCTGGGTATGCCAAATCTGCAGCAAATATATCTCCATAAAAATTTTATTATGTTACCTTCCTCGATCCTCGCTAGAGGTATGGCTTCTACCCACTTGCTGAAGTAGTCCACTGCTACCACCAGAAATTTCCGCTGACCCACTGCTTACAGAAATGGGCCAACTAGATCTATCCCCCACTTCGCAAAGGGACACGACGAATGCATGGCCCCCATCTCCTTTGTAGGAATGTGGATGAGGCATCCATGCTTTTGGCACTTCTCACATTTCTTTATCCAGTCTTTGACATCCTGGTTCATGGTGGGCCAGAAATAACCGACCGTCAAGGCTTTCTGAACTATTGCTCGAGCTCCTGCATGGTTAGCGCAACAGCCTTCATGTATATCTTTAATAACATACCTCCCTTCTTGGGTGGATAAACACCTCAAGTAAAGTTGTGTGAAAGACCGCCGATACATCCTATCTCCGATCATCGTGTATCGGATTCTCCATCTTTGAGCTTTCTTCCTATCTGGGCAACTCTACGGGTTCTGCAACACTCGATAAATACTGGTTCTCCAATCATATTCCGCTCTAATGACCCCTACTGAAGGAGCCATAGCTTCTGCTTCTGCAGTCACGAGGGTAATCTTCCCACCTCCCAACAGTGTTGCTGAACTCGCTAGCTTAGACAAGCTATCTGCTCTGGAAATTTCCTCCCGAGGTATCTGTTTAACCTCAAAAGGGCTAAATCTGCTCTGCAACTCTGCTATTCGTTGGAGATAAGCTATCATCTTCTAATCCTTTGCTTCATACTCACCTATAACCTGCTGGGTTACTAGTTGGGAATCTGAAAACATGACCACTCGTCCTGCTCCCAGCTCTGCGGCCATCTCTGCTCCTCGAATTAAGGACTCATATTCAGCTCCGTTGTTCAAGGTGATGAATTCGAACCTCAGTGCAACTTGCGTTTCCTGACCCTCTGGGTCGATAATCACAAACCCAGCTCCGTAATCCTGCATGGATACAGACCATCTACATAAACTTTCCACTCTCCTACCTGCAATGCACGTGTTCCTTCCTGAATGATGTCATATATGGCTTGTGCTTTGATAGTCCTTCTTGGCTCAAAATCTACATCATACTCCCCCAGCTCGACGGCTCACTTGACCATCCTCCCTGAAAGATCAGGTCTGCCAATTACCTGTTTCAGAAGATAATTAGTCCGAACAATGACCTTATGTCATAAAAAATAAGGGTGTAACCTCCGAGCCGTGACCATTATGGTCAAGGCTGCTTTCTCTATCTCAGAGTATCTTTCTTCTGCTCCTTTAATCAATTTACTAATGTAGTAAACTGGTTTCTGGGTTGACCCCTCTTTCCTTACTAGGACCGAGCTGAGTGATATCCCCCCTACAGAAAGGTAAAGGTAGAGTTTCTCCCCTGGTGCTGGCTTCGTCAGCATAGGTAATTGGGCCAAGTGATGTTTGAGCGCCTCAAATGCTTTCTGGCACTGCTCATTCCACTCGAATCTGTATCCCTTCCATAAACTTCTAAAGAAGGGGTAACTCCTTTCTGCAGATCTGGCTATAAATCTGCACAGTGATGTAATCCTTACATTTAACCTCTGCAACTCCTTGATATTTGTGGGGGGCTGCATGTCGAGGACAACTTTCACCTTAGCAGGGTTGACTTCAATACCCCGCTGGGTCACCATGTATTCGAAATTTTTTCCAGACCACACTCCAAAAGAACACTTCGCTGGATTCAGCTTCATGCCGTGCATCCTTAGCACCGAAAAAGCTTTCTCCAGGTCCACAACATGTCCTCCTGTCTTCACACTTTTTACCAGCATAACGTCCACATAAACCTCCATGTTTCTCCCCAGCTAGTTTTTAATCATTTTTTCAACCATTCTTTGATAGGTTGCTCCTGCATTTTTTAGTCCAAAAGACATTTTAATATAACAAAAAGTTCCACTGGCGATAATGAAACTCACCTTAGGAATATCTGGAGGGAAGATTTGTATTTGATGCTAACCTTGATAGGCGTCCATCATACTTAGCAATTCATATCTGGAGGTGGAATCAACCAACTAGTCTATTCGGGGCAACGGATAATGATCTCTGGGACAAGTCTTGTTTAAGTCTCTAAAATCTACATACATTCTCCATTTCCCACCTGGTTTAGCCACCAACACTGCATTAGACAGCCAGCTGGGGAACTAGATCCGCTTTACATGCCCCGCCTCCAGCAATTTCTCTGCTTCTGCCTTTGTTATAACATCTTTTTCTGGTCCGAAGACTCTTCTGCTTAATTTTGCTTAGCCTTTGGATCCATGTTGAGATGGTGAATCGCCACCTCTTCTAGAATACATGTCATGTCAGAAGGGAAAAAAGCAAATATGTCTACATTTCTCCACAGAGCTGCTACCAGCTCCTTCTCTACTCCCGGATCCAGTTGGGCCCCAATCATCGTTGTATATCCTTTCTTATCTGGGTACAACTCGATCATCATCAGCTCCTCCTCAGCTCTTATTTTCGGAATATCAACTTCTTCCATGACCTTACATATTTTGGATTCTCGATCAACCTCTTTGTCTCTTTTCAGGCCATGGTGGAGTTCTTTATCAGTTATCTTTACTACCTCCACATAGCACTTCCTGGACTGCAGCAGGTCACCAGCTACTTCACCCACCTCATTGTTCACTGAAAACATGAGTTTCATGTGATATGTTGATATGATCACCTGGAACAAATTCAATAATGTCCTACCAAAGATCATGTTATAAGATGATAGTACATCAACAATAAAAAATTAGCCATTACCACCCTCCTCCATGGAGCTTCGCCAAGCCCCACCTGGAGGGTTACCCTGCCCAGGGGGTGCACTGCCTCTTCTGTAAATCAGTGCAGCGCTGTGTCAACCGGCTGCAGTTCTGCATTCAGATTCATCTTCTTGAAGCAGTCTAAGAAAATGATGTCTGCTGAGCTCCCCATATCTACGAAGATCCTCGCAATAGTGTACCCTGCTACATCTGTAGTCATGACTAGAGCATCACTGTGGGATTCCTTCCTGATTCCTCTATCCTCTGGACCAAAGTGAATTCGAGGTGTGTGACCCACCTCTTTCTAATCCGCCTCTCTAGACATCTCTTCCACTTCTCTCCTCAGGATCCTCTCTCCAACTTTGCGTGCCTGAAATGAGTCCCCCTCGGCTGGACCTCCAACTATCATCTAGGCCAGTCCTCTCTTTTGGGAGGGCCTTTCTTCTTGCCTACCTTCGATTATCTTTCATTCTCTTCAGCTTTATCATCAACTTCCTTTCTTTTCTGTCCTCTAGAACTGACCCGATCCCTATAAATGAATTCTTTAAGATGACCTGCTTGGATCATCCTTTCAATCTCATCACGCAAGTGAAAACAATTATTAGTGTCATGCCCATATCCATTATGGAAATGACAAAAATTATGTGATTTGGGATTCATCGGCCCTCTGGATCGCGACCATGGAAATTTCATCTCTGGATGGTCTGATGCAACTTCCAAAAGCTCCGCTGGCTCCAACTTCAGCGGGGTGTACTTTTCGAACCCGGAGCATGGTCCATGTTTGGCTGTCTTTTCTGGCTCTGTCGTTGAGCTTTTCTTTGCAGACTCTTTCTTTTTCTCAGGTCCACCTAGCTTGACCTCTGCCCTCTTCGCTTTCCTCACTTTTTCCAACGTGACATATTTCTCTGCCCTCCTCAGCAGCTGTTGGTCCCGATTGGTTGAGTTGATTAAGAAACTTTGAGTTAACCTTCTAGGACAAAATCTAGAAGGGGGGGGGGTTGAATAGATTTTGTAGATTTTTCAAATGTCTCAAAATATATTCAAAGTACCAGATGTACACAGCGGAAAACAATTGTTAACCTCAACTTCAACAAGATCAAAAGCAAACTGATATTTTGGTTTTAACTTTAATCCTGAAATTAATCTGTGATTGATGAACTGGAAATTGAAAAGAGACAAGTAAGTAAATCAAAGCAATAAAGAACACCAAATTTATAGTGGTTCGGATTATAAAAATCCTACATCCACTCTCCTTCTTCAACTTGAACAAGGGTCTTCACTTACTGACTTTCTTCCTTCTTGCTTACTTACTTACAATCGTGAATCTTCAGCCTTACAACGATTTCTTCCTAATTTCCAAATATCTATGGCTTGAAGATGTTCTGGGAAAAGTGTTCTACAAACACTAAAACTGGAAAATGTGTTGAACGTTTGTGTATGTATTCAACTTTTTGTGGCTCGTGAAAATAAAATGTGTGAATAGTTGTGAATGCAAAGTATCAAAAGTTAATTCTAAACTAATTTCTATCCCTATTTATAGAGATCTTCATTTGGTAGTTGTAACTTCCTTGAATTCTATTTTGGTCAGTTGTAACAGTATAACCGAAACTTGTAACTTCCTCTTAGTTAGTTGAAACTGCTTCTTGAAACTTGTGTAAAATTTCTCTAACATTTCATCGTCTTACCCTGTCTTCGTCTTCATTCCTTGTCTGGGTGATTATTCATTGTATTGAATCTTAACTGTCTTCTATATGTCGTCCCTGTCTGATATCTGGTCCTCATCTCATTTCTTATCCTTATCTGATGTATCGTCCTAGTCTGATTTCTCAACCTAGTCTGACTACTTGTCTTTATCTTATTTGTACTTAGCTTTATTTACAAATACTTACTTCAGCTGTCTATACATAATGCTCAGCTGGTCATCCTATTTTACACTTTTTAACACATCAAAACTAAATAAAACTTTCCTTACCTAACGATTTCCCCCTTTTTGATGATGTTAAAACACAGCTCAAGAAAAGAAAAGTTAGTATATTTTGAAGATAAGCATAATACAAGATATACAAACACATAGTCAGATAATCAGAGCAATAGACTTTACAATCAGATGATCAGAGCAGTACTTTAATCAAGATTGAGATCAGATAGTCAGAGGTAAATACTTAAAAAAAATTTATAAAGATTCAGATGATTTAGTGTTATAAATTTATAAGCCAGTTACTCATACCAAGAATTAGTTAAAAAAAACAAGTTAGTTAAACAACCTAGTTTTGTGAAAGTAGTTCAAAAGATATATTTCACAAATATTCACATGACTTGCACATTCTTCACATTATCATATCAGACAATCAAAAGAGTAGTAAAAGATAGACTTAGTCACACCACCTGTCTTCTTCTGGAATAGTCATCCAGTCAAAGACACGGTTCTTTAGACTCAATGTCTCCCCTCCTTCAGCTAGATTGGGCATCGTCTCTGCTTGGATTAACATCTGCTTTACCTTTTCCCTTTCTAGACGACCATCTTGCGTAAGTGGAGCAGACAAGGTTGAATAAGGTGGTGCGACTATGTCCACATTGAACTCTGCGTCTCCGAGATCGATCAAGTACTGATAGAAGTTGGGATCTTTTGCCTCCAGCCATTCATGAAATGCAATATTCTCGTCTGTGCCCCAAGTGATTATTTTGCAGACATGGAACAGGAAGATTCATTCCCCTTCATAAGTTCTCCATTTGGCCTGTTGATCCATGGGAAGGATTTCCTTGGGCACAGCATCTGTTCTATGGAATGGGCGAAAGATCTCTTCTCCTTCTTTGTTCTTCGACCTTTGAACCTACTTCCTCGTCTTCCTGTCGTAAATTTTCCCAGCTGCTTTCTCTTGCTCTCTCCTCCTCTTAGCATCACTCCTTTTATACTTCTCCTTTTCTTCCCTCCTCCTCTTTAGCACTCTAGCTTCCTCTTCTGTCTCAGACTGGGTCTTCTGAACTTGGCTTGAAGCCTTAGCTTTCCCAGCTGCTTTAGATGAGGATGAGGGGGATTTGATTGTCAGGACAGGAGCAGGATCAGCAGTGGGTGGTAGTTCAGGTTCAGGATCAGATTCAGTGGATTCAGCTGTTCTCCTTTTCAGCCTTCTCAAGGCTCTCTGAGTTTTCTCTTCTGCCGCCTTCTTCTTCTCTTCTTTAGCTCTCAACAGCTCTTCAGACAACTCATCTATCCTCAGATTCAGGGCCATCAGCTGATCATCCTGTAACTCAATCCTTTTCTTGAGCTCACTATCTTCCCCCTTTTTGACATCAGCAAATCGGGTGTTGCAGATAGTGACTACTTGATTTATTTACCCAATGAGTTCTTCTCTCACCATCCCTGTCTTCTGATCAAGCTGTTCAAGGCGCTTCTTATGAGTTGTTTCAGTTCGTCTGAATTCATCCTCCATGAACTGTTTCAGAATGGTTGTCTGTCTTTCTCCATAGCTAGCTGCATTTTCAGAACTTAAGAGAATGAAGCTTCCTTTGCTTTCCAAGACTCTTTCACCTGGTCTTCAACACTATCGTTGATTTGGCGATATGCGTCTCGAACATATTGTTTGACCTAGGCATCTTGTGTGTTCATCTCCTCAGCCACCTTTTGCTTCAACTTAACCATGTTCTCTTCATGTCTAATTCCAGAGAAGTAAAGATCAATCTTTGTTTTCTCATGGACAGCAGCTTCTATGTTTTCCTTTATTGAAGAAGTTATGACATTTGGAACCATCTGGAAGGCATTCAGACAAGCATTCCTCAGATTTTCAACTTCTGCTTTCAGCGCTTCTACATCGGATACAGACGCAGATGTGGAGGGCAAGGTCTGCTCTTCAGAGGGAGAAAATAGAGTTAAATCTATTTCCTCAATATCAGCTTCAGCTTGTACAGTAGCTGGAGGGGAATCTGCCAAATGCGTCGATGTAGCTGGCACATCTGATTCTACTTCAGTTGTTTCTTACCTCACAACCTGCTCTGTTTGTGCCTCCTCAGCTGTATACATCTCAGCTGGCTCATCGGGAGCTCCACCAGTAACTCCTCCTTTCACCCTTTTTTCCTCAACTTCCTTTTCAGCCATCTCATCCTTTTTTAGCTCCTCCCCCTTCTCAACTGCTTTCTCCACCTCTTCTGGGGTCTCATCTCCAAGGTATACCCTTTGTAAGATATAATCAACAAAAGTGTTTTCCGTTAGGACATCCTGGAATGATCTAAGCTTTGCCTTCTTGAGGACTTCTTTTTCCCAGATGGCTAAGTTATTTCCCCCTACTTCTGCTATTAGGATAGCTGTCTCTTCAAATGAGCCCAGCCTGAGTCTCCTTAACAGATAAACGTCTATCAGTTCTTTAAGTAACTCAGGCTCGTCTTTGAGAGTGGATTCTTGCCTAAGTATGAATTTCTTTCCCAGAATCCGTAGAGAGGTTTCAGTTGGACCCATTACCCCAGATGGGTTGGGTTGGTTTAGAAACAGATCTAGTTCGGATGAGGTTGAGGGTAGGAAAGAAAATGGATCATATGAAGATTGGGTTTGGGTTGGACTTTTGGGAGTGGACCGTTTTAGAGGCTCAGAGGCAGCGGTCTCATCTGCCCCTTCATTGCCAGGTTGGGATGTGGAGGGTTTTGGGACTCCATCCTCAGATGAGGATGAAGATGAAGATGGTGATCTGGCTTCCCCTCCTTCTTGGGAAGCTGTCTCCTCCTCTTCCACCTCAGCTGCGACACTTCCCCCTTGGGAAGCTGTCTCCTCCTCTTCCTCCTCTACTTCCTCTCCTGCTTCCTCCGTCTCAGCAAACGAGGATTCATCAACCAACACCGTCTTGGCCTCCTTTGCCTTGGCTTTTGAAGCCTTCTTCCTAGGAGCTGGAGGTGGAGCTGGAGCATCTCCATCTCCCTCTGAATCCGTCGGTCCATATAGCTTCTCGTCTTTAATCAGAAGTCCCTTCTGTCTGGTGTATTTCTTTACACCAACACTCCAGTCGAGGTTGTCTGTCCCCACCTTGTGTTCAAGTATGATGGTGATCCTGGCCATCATACTTGCAATTTTGGTCAAAGACCATTTCATCAGCTCATCTGTGATTGGGGTCTTGGTGAACTTTTTGTTCTCCACCATTATCCTTGAGTAAACCAGCCTCGTCCAATTTATCTCAGCTCCGTCTAATATAGCCCTT
Source organism: Paraleonurus japonicus (assembly GCA_030762865.1). Lineage (NCBI taxonomy): Eukaryota > Viridiplantae > Streptophyta > Magnoliopsida > Lamiales > Lamiaceae > Paraleonurus > Paraleonurus japonicus. The sequence goes on along the minus strand of CM061055.1, from coordinate 17,245,821 downwards.
AGACAGCAAATCCTTGACTTGGTTAGCCCATCATGGCTCTGTTGTTCCCCCAAAATAGACTTTGTCAAAATCAACATCAAAAGCCTATATTTCCTCTTCAGCATTGGCCTCTTCAGATTCGCAGTCGTATTTTGGTAAGTCCTCCTGGCCATCATTCGGAAACTTTCCAAGTATTCCGATGATTTGTATGTAAACGGATTCTCGCCAGTGGTGCTTAAACCAAAAATCGCTCTAATTTCAGAAATCGATAAAACTACCCTTCTCTTCTTTCTTTGGTTCGGATTTGTGATTCCAAACCTATATCTGTTGCTTTCGCCCTGGTTAAGAACTCGACACATAGATCATCCACAGTCAGATTTCTCGATGGTTTCATCGTGCGGTATCTCTTTAATCCTCGTGATTCAAGCAGATTCAGAATTTCTCTTGTTTCAGGGTCAGTTGAAATATCCCATTCGACGTACATTTTTGATTTAGTTCTATCACGAATGGAAGTGAGATCATATTCGAACTTGATTTTTGCTTTCTTAGAATCCGCCATTGATGAATATAGAAGGTTTAGGAGGGAAAAGAAAAGTTTGAGAAAATATGAAGGGTTTTATGTGTGCGTAAATGGAATTATGCACACGAGTTCCTATTTATATGGCAAATATAATAATAAACAATTATAAAACTAATAATTGCCTGCAAAAGTGTAAATGTAGGCTTTCGAATCGCCATTAATGCAATTATGACATTTATTTTAAAAAGTGCAGAGAATATTATTTAATATGTCGCGCGTGAGGTTGAGACGGTTCATATTTCAGAAACCGCCTCCATTTCTGGCGCGTGAAGCATACTTAGCGTATTTCAAAAGTAAATTTGATAAAATTTCGGGTCCGTAGTAACTTCTCTCCTGACAGAGTTACTTATTTAAGAAAATACTTTTCAGTTAATTGGAGAGATAAAAAATTTTTGAAAACAAAAAGTGAACCCTTATCCTTTTATTTTATAAAACAAAATATTTTTAACATACTGAGTAACTTCATTTTTGAATAAATGTTAAAGAAAATTATGATATTAAATTCATATATTAATTATATGAACCCAATATTCATAATTAAGAGTGTTTAAGAGAAACTTCCTGAACTTTCACCTCGTCTGAATTGATAGCATCACTGTCTGTTTCCTGAACACTTGGATAAATAGACCTTGTCTTGTATTTAGAGATATGTACTAGACTTTGTTCTTTCTGAAATCAAAGACACTTAGATAAGTCATTAGTACCAAGGGTAAGTCGGATAAGGTGTAATAGTCATCTGATTCTATAGAAGTCCGTTGACTATTGTGTCCTTGTCTGATTTACCTATGTCAGATAAGTAATTATCAAGTCAGATAGGGTCAATATGAATAATCCTTGATTCTTGATCCCAAGATAGGAGATCAATGATATCAGCTACCTGATTGTCCTTTGACTCATATCTAGTCTGATAATTCTTTCTAGACATAATAAACCAATTGAGAGAGACAAAAAAAAAACAAGGAATAAGATTATAGATTAACTAAAGAAGCATCTAATAATCCTAATTCTACAGACAGTTCTTTAAACCTTATCTCTGCAAGTAGCTTTGTCAAGATGTCTGCCCTTTGAAAATTAGTAAGAATCTTCTCTAGTCTGATATCTCCTTTCTCTACATGGTCTCGGATGAAGTGGGGTCTGATATCTACATGCTTGCATCTTGTATGTAGGACTGGGTTCTGGGTAATAGCTATGACACTATTACTATCACAAAAGATAGGTACTTCTTTGGTGATAATGTTATAGTCCCTTAGCTGTTGACTTATCCAGATCAGCTGTGAACAACAACTTCCAGCTGCCATATACTCAGCTTCAGTTGTGGAAGTAGCTACAGAGGTTTGTTTCTTAGACAACCATGAAATCAGCTTACTACCAAGAAATTGACAAGTACCAGATGTAGATTTTCTATCTATCTTACACCCACCAAAATCTGAGTCTGAGTATCCAGACAGCTCAAAGTTGTCATCAGCTGGATACCATAGTCCAACATTTACAGTTCCTTTCAGATACTTGAGAATTTTCTTTGCTGCTTTTCTTAGGATTAGCTTGAAATCGAGCACAGACTCCAACTGCAAATGAAATATCAGGTCTAATAGCAGTTAAATATAATAAAGAACCGATTAGACTTCGATACTCAGTTTGATTTGTGTCTTCTCCCTTCTCATCTGGATCCATTGAAAATTTTGTCATCATAGGTATCTTAGCTTCTCGGCTGGTACCTATTCCAAATTTATCAATAAGATCTTTTGTATATTTGGCTTGGTTGATGAATATTCCCTTTTTTGTTTGTTTGACTTGAAGTCCAAGAAAATAAGTCATCTCTCCCATCATGGACATTTCAAATCTGCTTTTCATTAGATAACTAAATTCTTCACACAAAGATATGTTAGTTGATCCAAATATTATATCATTAACATAAATTTGAACTAACAAAAGATCACAACCAAACTCTTTTCTAAAAAGAGTTCTATCAATCCTACCTTTAACAAAACCATTTTTAATTAAATAATCAGACAAGGAGTCATACCAAGCTCCTGGTGCTTGTTTAAGTCCATATAGAGCTTTCCTTAGTTTATAAACTTTGTCTCCTTTGACAAAACCAGGAGGTTGCTCTACATACCTTCTTCAGCTAGGATTCCATTTAGAAATACTGACTTAACATCCATTTGAAAAACTATGAATCTTTTAAAAGCAGCATAGGCTAAAAACAATCTTATGGCTTCCAGACGAGCTACTGGTGCAAAGGTTTCATCATAATCAATGCCCTCTGATTGTGAATAATCTTGAGCAACTAGTCTGGTCTTATTTCTAACCACAATATTGTTTTCATCCCTTTTGTTTTTAAAGACCCATTTAGTTCAAATGACTTTTTGATGATGAGGCCTTTCAACAAGCTCCCACACATCTTGTCTTTGAAACTGATTTAGTTCTTCTTGCATGGCATTAATCCAGTTGGAATCAGTTAGAGCTTCTGTAATAGATTTAGGTTCAAGTAATGACACATAGCAACTAAACATACAATCTTGATTTAGTTGAGTCCTCGTCTGGACACCAGAATCTAAATCTCCGATTTTCTGCTCAGCTGGGTGATATGCCATTATTTTCTTACCTTTATCTTTTACAGTGGATGAAGTTTTGTCTGAATTATTTATTTCAGATGATTCTATGTTACCTTCTGATCCCTGATCATCAGATGTACTAGTCGTCTGATTAGTTGGTAGATCAGCGGGTGAGGAAGATCTTTCAGGTTCTTTTCCTTTGTCCAATTTTTCCTCTTCATCTGAGTCTGATTCTTGATTGTAGAATTTTATGGTTGATTCTTTGATTGTCATCTGATCCAGATCATCTGATATCTTTGTGATGTCCCCTGTCTTATCAAACTCAAAAGAGGATTCATCAAATACCACATGAGGTGTTTCTTCTACACACAAGGTTGTCTTATTAAAAACTCTATATGCCTTTGATACAGATGAGTATCCCAAGAATATCACATCTGCTATCTTGGCATCAAAGGTTTTTAATTGAGATTTTCCATTGTTGTGTATGAAACATTTACAACCAAATATATGAAAGTATGAAATTTTAGGAGGTCGTCCCTTCCAAATTTCATAGGGAGTTTTACACTTATCCTTAACAATTAAGCTTCTATTTTAAACATAACATGCTGTATTAACAGCTTCTGCCCAAAACCTGTGAGGAGTATTATACTCGGATAACATTGATCTAGCTACCTCTTTTAAGGTTCTGTTTCTCCTTTCAACCACTCCATTTTGTTGTGGAGTCCTTGCTGCAGATGTTTCCTGAGCTATGCCATTCTCAATGCAGTAGTTAGTGATAAATTTATTAAGGAATTCAGTACCTTTATCACTTCTAATTTTAACAATAGTTAATCCCTTTTCGTTTTGAATCTTTTTAAGAAATTCTGGAATCTTAGTCATAGTCTCATTCATTTTGTACAAGAAAATGACCCAAGTAAATCTTGAAAAATCATCAACAATTACCAAGGTATATTTTCTTCCACTAAAGCTGAGAGGGGTCACTGGACCAAAAAGATCCATGTGAAGAAGTTCCAGAATTCTTTCTGAAGAATGACTACTTATTGTTTTAAAAGAAGCTTTGGTTTGTTTTCCTTTTTGACAAGAATCACACACATGGTTCTTTGAAAATACTTTATCAGGGAGTCCTTAAACTAAAGATTTCCTCGCTATTTTGTTAAGAGTTTTGAAATTTAAGTGACCAAGTCGTTTGTGCTACAGCCAACTTAAGTCATCTGAACTCTTAGCAACAAGACAAGTATCCTTAGGACAACTTTTGAAATTTGCAACATAAATGTTACCTTGTCTGACTCCAGCTAATAGAATATTTTCATTGATACCATCTAGAACATTGCATGCAGTATGAGTAAATTTGACACAAAACCCTTTATCACAAAGTTGTGAAACAGATGGTAGATTGTGCTTCAATCCTTCCACGTAGTAAACTTCATGTACTTGAATATCTCCAATCATTAGTGTCCCTACTCCTTTGGTAAGTCCATAGTTGTTGTCTCCAAACATTACTCTTGGTCCATCTATAGTCTGATAGTTAGAGAGAAGTCGTCTTTCATAGGTCATGTGCTTGGAACAACCACTGTCAATGTACCAGATGACCTCAAGAATGTCTCCTCTATCAACTATCTTCTTATCTTCCTGCAGTCACAAGTTTATTTGCTTAGGTACCCGTTGTAGTTTGGGTCCTTTAATGTTAAGTTGATTTTTAGGAATCCAGACAAAGATATCAATGTTCCTTAAAATCATAGATTGCAGTTTACACTCATATCTATCCACTAAGATAAGACTTTCAAGATCAATCTTATTTAACTGATCTTTGGAAATTGTCTTGAATCTTGGTAAGAATGGATATGTTTTGCTTCTTCCATCAAAGCCATTATACCTAGGATAAGACTTTGATTTAGTCTTGGGTTTAACCTTTGGAGTTTCTTTCCTCGTCTGTTTCTTCTTTCCAGAATTATCAGATGAGGTAATTAATTCCTTAGGTTTCCAGGGACTAAATCTAGTTTCTATCTTTGGTTTAGTTGCTCAGACAAACACTCTAGGTTTTATTGGATCATTTTTCTTACTCCTATCAAAACCTAATCCAGTTTTATCACTAGACTTTTGTGAAGTATTGAAGATTTTATCTATTGTGTTTTGGGAGTTATTTAGAAGTCCTAACTTGAGATTTAATTCTCTGTTAGTCTTCTTGTAACTCTCATTCTCAGAATAGATATTTGAAAATTTTATTTTCAAAGAACATAATTCTTGTTCTAACTTATCTGTCTTATCAGACAGGAAACTAGTGATCATCTCAGTCTGACATTCCCCCTTAAATGTACAGTCTGGTTTCTCACTTTCCTTAGTTTGATTGACCTTAGTTAGATCAGTAATTTGATTCTTTAAATTAAAATTTTCAGTCTCTATCTGTTTATAAGCAGATAGAGTTGTCTCCAAATCTTTCAAAAGTCTATCAATAAGACTAGGATCAGTTTCTGATAAGGTATCACAATCATTATCTGAGGATGAATAGTAATGTACCTCTTTTGCCATCAGACAGATGTCGTCATCTGATCCAAAATCAGATGAGGATGAAGATGTCTCATGAACTTCTTCTTTCTCAGCTAGAAGAGTTCTCTGATCAGCATACCTTCTATCTCTTTTCTTCCTCTTTTCTTCTCTCTCTCTGGGAGTGAGTTGAGGACAATCATAACTGTAGTGACCAGGTTTGTTGCATGTATAACATATATCTCCTCTGTCTGTATTTAGACTACTATCTCCTCGTCTGATAGGTGACTTATGATTTCTTGTCTGATCCTTCTTCCTATCATTGTCTGAACTCTTTTCATCTCTGTCTTATCTATAGTTCCTTCGACCTGACCTGTCTCTCTTGTTTCTTTTGTACTTCATTTTCAACCTTTCATATTTTTTCAATAGAAGAGTCATTTCCTCCTTAATAGACAAATCGGATGCCTTCGAGGTCTTTTCAAATTCATCTTGATGAACAAATGCTACAGCCTTTCCAGATGTTGAAGATTCTGCTTCATCTTCTTCATCTTCAATTTGGATATCATATTCTAATGCCTTCAGATGAGAAAACAAAGTGTGATGTGAAATTGAGGACAGATTTTGAGTAGCTTTCAGAATATTAGCTTTTTCTCTCCATCTTTTGCTCAATGACCTCAGCACTTTATTATTGATTTCTTTCTCTGTATATGTTTTTCCCAAATCAGCTGCCTTGTTCAATAAATTTGTCAACCTAACATCCAGTTGATCAATAGACTCTCCTTCTTTCATCTTGAAAGTGTCAAAAACATGTAGAACAGACTGCAATTTGTTTTCTTTGACCTGTTCAGATCCTTCACAGATTCCAGCAAGAGTTTCCCACATTTCCTTAGCAGTCTTGCATCTTTTCACCTTTTCTATCCAATCCTTACTCAATGTTTCAATAATTTCAGTTCTTGCAACTTGATCCAAATTACGAATCTTTCTTTCATCACTTGTGAGTTCTGAGCTTTTCTTTTCTTGCCTCACTCTTGTTTCAGCTGCTGTAGTACCATCACTTGTGCCAACATGATAAAACTTGATAGGTCCTTCCTCAAGAACCTCCTCCATTCTATCATGAATTGCTTTGAGATGGTTCTCCATTCTAAACTTCCAATAGTCATATTCTTCTATTGAAAAATCAGGTAGACTCCTGGATTTCTTGCTCTTAACAGAAGACATGGTGAAACAGAAAAACCACAACACTTACAAGATCTTGTTAGAAGAACTGTTAGTGAAACAAAGAAAATACAGATAATCAAGAACAAATTTCAGGATCTTGGTTAAGACCTAAAATCAATATCAGAACAACTTAACACTGCTCTGATACCACTTGTTGGTCCCGATTGGTTGAGTTGATTAAGAAACTTTGAGTTAACCTTCTAGGACAAAATCTAGAAGGGGGGGGGGGTTGAATAGATTTTGTAGGTTTTTTAAATCTCTCAAAATATATTCAAAGTACCAGATGTACACAGCGAAAAACAATTATTAACCTCAACTTCAACAAGATCAAAAGCAAACTGATATTTTGGTTTTAACTTTAATCCTGAAATTAATCTGTGATTGATGAACTGGAAATTGAAAAGAGACAAGTAAGTAAATCAAAGCAATAAAGAACACCAAATTTATAGTGGTTCGGATTATAAAAATCCTACATCCACTCTCCTTCTTCAACTTGAAGAAGGGTCTTCACTTACGGACTTTCTTCCTTCTTGCTTACTTACTTACAATCGTGAATCTCCATCCTTACAACGATTTCTTCCTAATTTCCAAATATCTATGGCTTGAGGATGTTCTGGGAAAAGTGTTCTACAAACACTAAAACTGGAAAACGTATTGAACGTTTGTGTATGTATTCAACTTTTTGTGGCTCCTGAAAATAAAATGTGTGAATAGTTGTGAATGCAAAGTATCAAAAGTTAATTCTAAACTAATTTCTATCCCTATTTATAGAGATCTTCATTTGGTAGTTGTAACTTCCTTGAATTCTGTTTTGGTCAGTTGTAACAGTATAACTGAAACTTTTAACTTCCTCTTGGTTAGTTGAAACTGCTTCTTGAAACTTGTGTAAAATTTCTCTAGCACTTCATCGTCTGCTAGTTGTTTTACCCTGTCTTCGTCTTCATTCCTCGTCTGGGTGATTGTTCATTGTATTGAATCTTAACTGTCTTCTATATGTCGTCCCTGTCTGATATCTGGTCCTCATCTGATTTCTTGTCCTTATCTGATGTATCGTCCTAGTCTGATTTCTTAACCTAGTCTGACTACTTGTCCTTATCTTATTTGTACTTAGCTTTATTTACAAATACTTACTTCAGTTGTCTATACATAATGCTCAGCTGATCGTCCTATTTTACACTTTTTAACACATCAAAACTAAATAAAACTTTCCTTACCTAACAGCAACTCAACAAATGTCTGAACAAGCTTCTTTGATAAAGAAGAAAACAGGTCCCCATCTCGAAGGTTGCTAGTAAAAGCATTGATTTTAACTTCTTGGGTGGCAGTGGGAACCTCCAGTGCTGCCTGGTTGAATCTCTTCATGAAGGCGCGCAGGCTCTTACTTTCTCCCTGCTTTATGTTGAACAATGTCAATGTAGCTTTAGGTTTTCTTCTCGCGCTGGCGAACTGGTGCAAGAACAGTTCTCTGAACTCCTCGAAAGACCCGATGGAGTTGGGATCCAGTTGACTGAACCACTATTGGGCTGCCTTGGACAAAGTGGTTAGGAAAACCCTGCATTTTACGCCCTCTCCATATCGATGGAGGAGGACAGAATTTTCAAATCTCACCAAGTGATCGTAGGGGTCATTTGTGCCATCATATTCATAATTAAGAGGTTTTAAATTACTAGGCAACTCATCTTGTAAAATGCTCTCAGTAAATTGACAACCTGTAATAGGTCAAGGTACACTAACCCGGTTTTCCATTTGGTGCTTCATATTGTCCATCTGTTTTCTCAAGGATTTGATTTGCTCCTTCATAGCTTCACACTGGGTATCTCCTGTACCTTCTTCCTCATCCTCTATTTTACTCCATTGCTGCTGGGGAGCTGTCTCCTTCCCCCTTGCAGCTTCTTCAGCACCAACGTCCCACACTCGAGGAACTGCAGATTTTCTTTCTTGGATTCCTTCAGCTCCCGGGACCTCTTCCTGGTTTCTGGACTCCACTTCCCCTCTTCGTTCTTCTTGATGCTCATCCTTTCTACTCCCCCAGCCTGGGATCGAGTAGGCGGTTTCACTGGTCCTGCTTCTCTTGTCCTCCCTGCAGGTGGGGCTCTGCCCCCTTCCGTCATCGCTTTTGCGATAGCCCTGGCTATCATGTCTTCCAGTTGCTCCTAAGAGAGGGCAATGGTGGCAGCTGGTGTCGGCACTGTTTGAGGTGCCCCTCTTGGAGGGACACTGGTACTTCCCTGGATTCCAACTAGGGGGATTCCCTCCAGAATCATAGGGGAAGCAGATAAGTTAGCTCCTCCATCCCTGGCAGCAACTCCCACCCCTGGGTAATGCTGACCAGAAACTGCACTATCATCTTGGACCACCATGACAGGTGGGATATTGCCACTGTTAGGCACGGCGGACGGCGGCATGGGGTTGGAAAGAGCCCCTCCTTGAGTAGGATTTGAAGTAGTGGTCCTCCCCCGAGCTGGAACCAACGCAATTGGCCTCATTGGTGTATGTTCACCAACTATGCTTTCTTTCTTTCGAGTAATGGAAAAGAAGTTAAAACTCACGTCTCAGCTCTCCTTCCCATAGACGGCGCCAGATGATGCTTTAAAACCGACCTGGTATTTCCCCACTTGGGATAATGCCGAGTCCAGCTAGGTAATCCCACGTAATCACCTTCTTCACGAGTTCATAAATCAGCAAAAACACGCCGGAGGGTTCTCCGGCGTAGGCACTTCGACGCTCAAGTTAGATAATCGAAAAACTCTTAAGAAAAGTGTATTTAGTTATTCAAGCAGTTAATTCATGATTATCCTTTTACCTTCGTTTTACCTTTATAGATGTGAAAACCGTAATGGCGGTTACTAGTTCTCGGCTGATTGCTCATCACGGACGTCCCACTTACGATCGTGATCTCCTCACTCTCTAGAGACTCCATCCGTCTCTTTTCCCCACCTCACTCGGACTGGGTCAAAGCTCTAGGATCCCAGGAATATTCCTTTCTTGGGCCCTAATTTTCCTTAGATATCTCAACTAATTAGCTCAGCTCAATGTTTACTTGCAGATATGGAGATACGGGCTAAGAGGCCCTATCTCCTAGGTTTGTTCCCTAACTGGGCTCGCGGACCACCTGCAGCGTATTGGGCTCTCGGCTCAACTGCCACCGAGGTGGGTTACTCCTCTACGTTGTCTTGCGCTCTAGATGGATCAGACTGTATTCATTCTGGGCCTAATTTCATTTGGGCCCTATCTCTATTTGGGCCGGGCATATTTTCCCATATCAAGAATAAAAATTTTTATTGAGATATTTGAAAAAGATTGATGATTGATAGTGTTGGTCCCAGATGAATCAATTTTACACAGCAGTGAAATCTAGGAGGGGGGGGGGTTTGAATAGATTTCATTATCTACTCAAATTTTTATATCTAAATTGACAAGATAGATTAATCTTATATCAGATTGTGCAGCGGAATTATTTTATACTTGATTAAATTGATAATTCTTAAACAAGTGCTTGATTAATCAAAATGGATTTTGAACAAGTAATTTGAAAAGAAACTGAAAATAGGAACACAGAGATTTATAATGGTTCGGATTAGGAAAATTCTACATCCACTCTCCTTTCACAAACCTGTGAAAAGGACTCCACTACTTACTTACTTACTTACTTTCGTACTTACAGATTACAATTCAATTCTTCAGCCTCTACAATGATCTTCCTAATTTCTGGAAATGTTGGCTTGAAGATATATTGAAAGTGTTCTACAAACACTTTGAAAAACTATGAACGTTTTAAGAACGTTTTGTGCTTGAAGTATGCTTTGATTGCGTGTGAATGTGTTACAGAAATTATGTGAAAAAAGTTAATTTTAATTCTACTCTATACTCTATTTATAAGAGATTCTGGTGGTTGTAATCGTCTTGCTGACTTTTTTATGTTAGTTGTAACTGTATAACTGATTCTTGTTGGTTGGAACTGCTTCTTGGATGGTTATAACTAATTCTGTTAATTAGTTATAATTTCTTCTTGAAATTTCTATCTTTCAATCTATTCATCTGCTTCCTTGAACCTCAGACGACCTTGTCCTTGTCTGATCTTCTCATGCCTTAATACTTAACAAGTCTTGATCTTCAATAGACATGTAGTCATCTACTTCCTTGTCATCGTCTGGCTTGTCTCTGTCTGTCTTTCTTTCTATCTAGCTCTCATCTGACCTTTTGTACTTAGTCTATTACAAGATTTTCTTACTTCAATTGTTTATACAATTATTCAGCTGGTCATCTTATTTTACATATTCATCTTAAAACTAACATTTTTATCAAAACTAACAATTTTTATCCTAACAATTTCCCCCTTCTTGATGATGTTAAAATCACTCAAGAAAAGAAATGAGTTAGTAAAATAAGAATAAAAAAAATGAAGAAAATAAAAAAAATAGACAATTAAGACACTTAGTCAGATAGTCAGGTCTGCTTGTTAATCAGATAGTTAAGTCACTCAAACCTTGCAGATGAATTAGTGTTATAATTTCAACAATTTTAATTCTTCAGTTAATTAGTTCTAAGATTAAGTCAATCAAGTTAGTTAGCACCAGATAATTTCATATGATAGAATCAGAGTATATTCACATTCAACATTTCAAAAATACAATTTATCAGATAAGGATCAGGTAAAAGATAAGGACCTAGTCATACCACCGTTCTTCTTCTGGAATGCTCATCTAGTCGAAGACTCTCTTTTTCAAACTCATTGTCTCCCCTCCTTCAGCCAGATCAGCTATGGTTTCAGCCTGGATTATCATCCACTTGATCTTCTCTCGATCCAGATGACCATCTTGTGTTAGAGGAGTAGACATCTGTGCATACTCTGGTGCGACTATATCCATGTTGAACTCTTCATCAGCGCAGTCGATTAAGTACTGGTAGAAGTCTGGGTCTTTCGCCTCAAGCCATTCGTGGAATGCAATGTTCTCATCTGTACCTAAGGAGACATTCTTGCAGACATGGAACAGAAAAATCCATTCTGCTTCCAGTGATCTTCATTTCTCTTGCTCATTCATCAATAGAATCTCCTTAGGCACTCCCTCTGTGCAATGGAATGGACGAAAGATCACTTCACCTTGATCATTCTTGGACCTCTGAACCCATCTCCTAGTTTTCCTGTCGTAAGTCTTGCCAACTGCCTTCTCCTGCACCCTTCTCCTCTTGGCATCTCTCCTTTTTTACCTTGCCACTTCTTCCCTCTTCCTCTTTCTGATTCTTTCTTCTTCCTCCACCTCAGCTGGGGTCTTTTAAGGTTGGCTCCTTGTTTTAGCTGTTCCAGCTGATTTGGCGGAAGAGGGTTGAATGGGCTGGATTGGAGCAGGGTCTTGCACTGGTAACTCTGAGATATCTTCTCTGGTGGGTTCAGCTTCCTCGACCTCGGCTGCCTCTGATCCCCTCTTCAACCTCCTTAAGACACACTGAGACTTTTCCTCAGCTGCCTTTTTTCGTGCTTCCTCAGCTTGAAGCAACTCCTCAGCTAGCTCTTCCATTTTTAGATTCAGAGCCAAGATCTTGTCGTCTTGAGTGTCCATTCTTTTCTTGAGGCTACTTTTTCCCTTTTTATCATCAGCAAAATGAGTGCTACAGATAGTTGCAACTTGCTCTATTTGGCCGATGACCTCATTTCGGACAGATCCTATCTTCTGTTCTAGTTGATCAAATCTTTTTTTCTGAGCAGCTTATACACCTCTGAGCTAATTATGCATCAATTTCTTGAGTTGATCTCCAGGAAAGAGGCTTCCTTCGGTGACCAAGTTCTATTTATTTGCTCATTAATTGAGTCTCTAATTTCCTGATCTGCTGAACAAACATAACTCTTTACCTATTCTTCTTGCTTTGTCTTTTCTTCAGCAATTTTCAGAAGAACTCCCGCTTTGATTTCGTTGTGCCTTAGCCCCGAGAAATACAGATCAATATCCGTCTTCTCTTGAATAGCAGACTCTAAATTCTCCTTGATAGCTGAGGTGACAACAGATGGAAGCATCTGAAATGCAGATACGCAGGCAGGTCTCAGACTTGCCACCTCAGCCCTAAGGAATTCAAGCTCAGTACGAGAGGCAGATGCAGAAGGTTGAGCTTCTTCCACTTCCGATAGAGAAGACCTTGTTATGTCTATCTCCTCAATTTCCTTCTGCTGGCTCACCTCAGCTAGTGGGGAATCTGCCCAATGTGGCTTCTCAGCTGGTACTCCAGATTCCACCACAGCTGACTACTCCTCTACTTGCTCTTCCTGTGCTTCATCTGCTATCTCCATCTCAGCAGATTCAACAATTTTCTCCACCTCCATTTCCTCCCCATTTCCATTCTCCAACTCTGCTTCTTCCTCAGCCTCCTTCTCAACCCCAACTTCAACCACCTTCTCAGTTTCAGCTTCTTCTGGCTGCTTCTCGATTGGTTCCTTGGCGGGGGAAGCCAGATAAACTCTTTTTTCCAGATAAGAAACAAACTGGTCTTCTGAAAATATGTCCTCGAAGGATTTCAGACCAGCTGTCCTTAAGACAATCTTCTCCCAAATGGAGAAATTGTTTCCCATTGCCTCTCCGAATACGATAGTTGTTTCTTCCAAGAAAACAGTCCTCAATCTCCTTAGCAGCCAGATGTCTACCATTTCCTTAAGCAATTCTGGCTCTTCTGCTAAGGTAGATTCTTTCCTGAGGATGAATCTCCTCCCAAGGATCCGAAGAGAGGATTCAGTTGGACCCATTACCCTAGATCGGTTGGGTAGGTTAAGATATAAACCGGGTTAAGATGTTGTTAGGGTGGAAAGGAAAGAGAATGGATCAAATGATTTTTGAGTAGGTGGGGGTGTTGGATTGGTCATTTTAGAGGCTCAGAAGCAGTGACCTCGCCTGCTTCATCATTGCCAGGTTGTGGTGAATGAGCTTCTTTATCTGATTCTTCCTCAGATAAGGAAGATGAAGACGATGATGCGGCTCTTTCAGACTCCTCCCTTGAGGATATTTCCACTCTTTCTTCAATAGCTGGGGCCTCCTCCTACCCCAAGGTACCAGCGACCCCAGCTGAAACACTTCCCCCTTGAGAAGTTATCTTTTCTATCTCGACCTTCTCTTCTCTGTCTGACTCTTCCTCATCTGACTCCTCCTCCTCTGAAGGTTCATCAACCAGGAGGGTATCTGCCTTCTTGGACTTTGCTTTTGACGGCCTTTGAGCAGATACAGCTAGGGCAACCACATCTTCTTCTGAGTAAGATGGGCCAAAAATCTTCTCATTTTTAGTCAGCAGACCCTTCTGCTTTGTGTACTTCTTTACTCCAACTTCCCAATTCAGATTATCTAATCCCAGCTTCGCCTCCAGGATCAAGGTGATCCTGTTCATTAACTCGCCACAGTCTTCAGAGTCCATCTGAATTTGTTTTCAGAGATCTGCTTCTTCTGGAATCTCTTATTCTCCTCGAACAGCCTCATAAACAACAACCTTGCCCAGTTTACTTGGACTCCATCAATAATCGCCCTCAAACAACATATTCTAGGCCTTGTCAATCCATCATGGCTTTGTTGTTCTCCCAGAATACACTTAGTCAGAATAAGCATCAGAAGTTTATACTTACGCCTCAACATCGGCCTTTTCAAATTCGTTGTTGTTTCCTGGTGTGAATTCCTTGCCATTAACTTGAAACTTTCCAACTACTCATCACTTTTATAGTGGAACGGATCTACATCCTTAGTACTCAAACCAAAAATCTCCCTCATTTCCTCCACAGAAACCACTACATTTTCCCACTTTCCATCAGTTCGTACCTTTAATTCGATTGAATTCTTTTTTAATGTTGCTCTGGTCAAGAATTCTAATGCAAGATCATCAAGCATCTTATTCTTTTCTGATTTCATCGTGCAATATTGCTTTAAACCTCTGGAATCAAGGAAGTGAAGAATCGCCAGTAACTCTGGATCACTGGTAGTTTTCCAATCAACATACATTTCAGACTTCGTCTACTTATGGAGAATTTGTAAATCATATACAAACTTGACCTTAGGTTTTGATTGATCCGCCATTGTAGAGGGTTTTAAGTTTTAGGAGGGAAAGGAAGTTTTGAGAGAGAGAGAGAGAGAGAGAGAGAGAGAGAGAGAGTGAATATAAGTTGTATGCGTAAATGGTGATACAAAACATAAATTTCTATTTATATGGAGAGATATAGAATAAAATATTATAAAAAATAATTATTGACTGGAAATGTGTTTAAATGGGTTTACGTGCCTATTAAAAAGTAATCATGACTATATTTTCTGAAAAGTGTGTCAATTAATTATAGCCAAGTATTAATGTGTGATATAAGACATCATTTCATACGTGATCATGTTGAAAAAGGTGATATCAAACTAGAAAAGATATTAACTGATTTTCAAAGAGCTGATATTTTAACAAAACCATTAGCAGAGACTAGGTTTAAGGAATTGTCTATAAAGGTAGGATTACTTTATGCATTCTTAGTTAATCTGTGATTTACTATTCATGAACTTCAAGATTCTCTCTCTCTCACTTTCTTTATCCCATTTCTGGTTTGTTTAACTTATAAGCCAAGTAAGTAGGACATCTCTCCCATCATGGACATTTCGAATCTACTCTTCATAAGATGACTAAACTCTTCACACAAAGATTGATTAGTATATCCAAAAGTAATATCATCTACATATATTTGAACTAATAAAAGATCATCTTCATATTCTTTTCTAAAGAGAGTTCTATCAATTTTACCCTTAACAAAACCATTTTGAATAAGATAATCAGACAAGGTGTCTTACCAAGGTCTTGGAGCTTGTTTGAGACCATATAAAGTCTTTTTCAACCTGTAGACCTTATCTCCATTGACAAAGCCTGGAGGTTGCTCTATATAGACCTCTTTAACTAAGATTCCATTCAGAAATACTGATTTTACATCCATCTGAAAAACTGTGAATCTTTTAAAAGCAGCATAGGCTAAGAACAATCTAATGGCTTCCAGACGAGCAACAGGTGCTAAGGTTTCATCATAATCAATTCCTTCTGATTGCGAGTAACCTTGGGGCAATTAGTCTGGCTTTATTTCGAACCACTATATTGTTCTCATCCATTTTATTTTTAAAGACCTACTTTGTTCCAATGACTTTTTAATGATGAGGCCTTTCAACAAGCGTCCATACATCTTGTCTTTGAAACTGATTTAGTTCTCCTTGCATAGTATTGATCCAATTGAAATCAGTAAGAGATTTAGTAACTAACTTAGGTTCAAATAATGATACATAACAACTGAACGTACAATCTAGATTTAGTTGTGTCCTAGTCTGGACTCCAGAGTCTAAATCTCCTATTATTTCTTCAGGTGGATGATAGTTCATTATCGTTTTACCCTTGTCTTTTACCAAAGGTGAGGTCTTGTCTGAAGTATCCTTTTCAATTGGTTCAATGTTACCTTCAGAGTATATTTCTTCCTGATCGTCTGGAAAGGTAGTTGTCTGATCAGCTGATTTGGAAAGACTTTCAGGATCTATATCTTTGCTTAAGACAGGTTCTTCTTCATCATCTGATTCAGACTCTGGTACATAGAACTTCACATTTGATCTTTTAAAAGTCATTTTTTGTAGATCACCTGTAATCTTTGTGATGTCAACTGTTTCCAAAGACTCAAAAGTAGACTCATCAAATACAACGTGAGGTGTTTCTTTCACACACAAAGTTCTCTTGTTAAAAACTCTATAAGCTTTAGATATAGTGGAATATCCTAAGAATATCCCATCTACTATCTTAGCATCAAAGGTTTTCAGCTAAGACTTTCCATTATTGTGAATAAAACACTTGCAACAAAAAATATGAAAATATGAGATTTTAGGAGATCTTCCTTTCCATATTTCATAGGAAGTTTTACACTTATCTTTAACAATTAAACATCTATTCTGAATAAAGCAGGCTATATTTATGGCTTCTGCCCAAAACCTGTGTGGAGTGTTGAATTCAGATAACATTGTCCTTGCAGCTTCTTTCAGAGTTCTGTTTCTTCTTTCAACAACTTCATTCTGCTGAGGTGTCCTTGCTACTGAAGTCTCATGAGCTATACCATTCTCAGTACAATAATTAGCAACAAGAGAATTAAGGAACTCAGTACCTTTGTCACTTCTTATTTTGACAATACTTAATCCTTTTTCATTATGAATTCTTTTAAGGAACTCTGATATTTTGGTTATCGTCTCATTTTTCTTGTATAAGAAAATAACCCAGGTAAATCTAGAATAATCATCTACGATTACCAAAGTTTATTTTCTCCCACTAAAACGGAGAGGAGTAACTGGATCAAATAAATCCATATGAAGAAGTTCTAGAATTCATTCTGAAGAAGGACTATCTACTGCCTTATAAGAAGCTTTGGTCTGTTTTCCTTTTTGACATGCATTACAAACGTGACTTTTTTAAAATACTTTATCTGGGAGTCCTTTTACTAGAGATTTTCCTGTCAATTTGTTAAGAGTTTTGAAGTTTAAGTGACCAAGACGTTTATGCCATAGCCAACTTAAATCATCTGAACTCTTAACAATTAGACAAGTGTCTCTAGGACAACTTTTGAAATTTGCAATGTAGATATTGCCTTGTCTGACTCCTGGTAATAAAATATTTTTTCATTAAGACCACTTAAAACATAACAAGCATTACAAGTAAATTTTACACAATAACCCTTATCACAAAATTGAGAAACAGATAAGAGATTATGTTTTACTCCTTCAACATAATAAACCTCATGAACATGAATATCTCCAATCATCAAGGTTCCAACTTCTTTGGTTTGACCAAAATTGCTGTCTCCAAACATGACTCGTGGTCCATCAATCGTCTGATAGTTTGAGAGCAAACATTTCTCATAAGTTGTTGGTCTCAGTCGATCAATTGTTATCTAGACAGAAAATTTAGAAAGGGGGGGGGGGATTGAATAGATTTTCAACCTATCAAATTTTTCCTTTCAAGAAAAGCTAAGATTATCCAATGAACCTTGGATTATCTAAGTATTCGTTTAACAGCGGAAATATTTTATTTATACTTGATTCGATTGATAATTCCTTGAATAGATGTTTCAACAAATGAAATTGAATGTAAACTGAAAGATGAATTAAGGAAATACAGAAAAGTAAAGAACACACGGTGTATAGTGGTTCGGATTTATAAAAATCCTACATCCACTCTCCTTCCACAATCCTGTGAAAGGGCCTTCACTAATTACTTTCTTCCTTACTTGCCTACTTACAGTTTACAACGAAGATCTTCAGCCTTACAAGTTATCCTTCTCGTTTTCTGGAATTTTTGGCTTGAAGATATGAGTGATGGTGTTCTATAAACACTATGAGAACTATGAACGTGTAGAACGTTCTTGTGTGTAAGTACGAACTTAATGAGTGTTGATTATGTTACAAGTTGCAAATTAATCTACCCTAAACGAAGGATCTATTTATAGAGGACTAATATTGGTGGTTGTAACTTCCTTGTTGACTCTTTACTTGTTTGTTGTAATTAACTAACTGAATCTTGTAACCGTTCCGTGATTAGTTATAACTGTTCTTGAAGTTGGTTATAACTGCTTGATTTTCTAACACTTAAGTTGTCTTCTTTTCTCATCTTCAGACGTGGTCCACCTCATCTGATTTTCTTCATGTCTTCATATTCTACCAATCTTGAAGTGTCCAATCGTCTGCTATCTTGTCTTCAGTCTTGACTTGTCTTCATCTGTCTTAAGTACTTAGTCTATTACAAGTTTTCATTACATCAGCTGTCTATACAATGATTCAGCTGGTCATCTTATTTTACATTCATCTTAACTTCATCAAAACTAATACATTTTTCTCCTAACAATTTCCCCCTTTTTGATGATGTTAAAACTCAACTCAAGAAAAGAAATGAGTTAGTAAAATATAATAAAAGAAAACTTCACAAAGAATAGACAATTAAGTCACTTAGTCAGACAATTAGACATTCTCAATTTATCAGATAGTCAAGTCATTCCAATTTTACAGATGAATTAGTGTTATAAGATTTAATCAAGTCATTCTTAGGTTAATCAGTTTTATTGTTAAGACTTAGTTAATTATAAGATTAAGTCAGACAAGTTAGTTTAAAAACGGTTGTAACATAGGCATGAAGGCAAGCAAACTAGACTACTCTCCACGCCTAACTAGTTCTCCAAGCTCGGCAGCCAGGCAGCTCAGCAGCTCGACAAGCTCGGTAGCTCGACAGCCAAGCAACTCGATAGCTCGGCAAGACCATTAACGTAAAGTAGATCTCGTCAGGATTTTATATCAACAGTTGTAAATAAATCCTAATATAAAGAATTTATAATTATTATTAACTTTTTAGCTTTTATTCTCGAGAGCTCTATAAATAGAGCCCCACCCATTGTAAACCACACAACTCATTCTTGCCATCAAGATTATACACTCAAGGCTAGGGGTCCCCATGGGACTCCCAAAGCCATCTTCAAGGGAAGAACCTCCAGGTTCTTCCTTCATTCTTGTGTTCTTCATTTATTATTTATTTTATCCGTTAATCTAGCCACATTCCACCACAAATCTCTCTTAGATTTAAAACGGGTGACAACAATTGGCGCTAGAAGGAGGGTATAGTCCCTAAAATCATTCGAGAAACCTCAAGAACACTCACTATTCTTCAAAGAAATTTTTCTTATTCAATCTTTTCTAAAAAATATTGAACCCATTCTATACGTTGTTACTACAAGAAATCCAGTTTTCTGCAAAAAAATCGTCCAGAATAAACCTACTGCAAATCCACTTTTCTCAAGCATCCAACAACCAACAATGGCAAAATCCATACAAAAATCTCAGAAAAATCCCACGAAAAGCCATACACAAAAATATTCAGAGCCTACTCAAAGGGAAATTTTCGTACAAAAATCATCTAAAAAACCACCACTATTGCTCAGCAAATCTCACCATTATTGCTCTCTCAAGCTCTTTTACAGTGCAAAAGTTCGTTAAGAGTACACGAGTTTCGCAAGCACTTTTTCTGTCCAAGTGCAAACGCTGTAGGAGGGAGGAGATGACCACAAAGGGCCGCCGCTACTGGTCCTTCTCTGTCACGTGCCTCAGTTGTCCGCTACTGGTCCTTCTCTGCCATGCGCCTCAGTTGTGATCCGGCGGGCCACCGCCGCCGTCTCCCAAGCGCCCGCTGCCCTTGCTTCCTCTCTCCGCGAAGCTGCTGCCCCCGCCGCTCACTCTCTTTGATGCGCGAGCCCCCGGGCTCAGCTCCATCTCCGCTGCTACTGCACTTCCATCGTGCCGTCGCCGCCATCGTAGGAGTTCCGGCGAGCTGTGCCCCTTGGCCTTGGAATGCGGCGCATAAATTCTTGGAGAAGCAAAATGCTGCCCTAATCTTCAAAAGGAGGTTTTTAGGCTTTTTTTACTTTTCTGTTATCGGGCTCTCCTTTATTTTAAGTCTTTGGTCCCTTTTTTATTTAAAAATAATTGGGCCAATTTGATTAAGGCCTCCGAAATTAACAAAAAAATAAAGGATTAATTACATGCTAGTACAAGATCCAAGTGTTTATTACCAAAAACTACAAAACACTTTTTGCATTACCACTAGGTACAAAATAAAAATGTGATTTCCCCCTTATACCCTTATTCTTATCCCTCAGCTATTTTTCACATTTTCTCTCTCTCTCTCAGCTTCTTTCTCTCTCCTTGCTCAGACACGGCACATCACATTTTCTTTATCTCCTTTTCAAAAATCCACATCCTCTCTCAGATCTCCCCTCCCTCTTATTTTCCGGCAATGGGATAAACCTTTCTCCAGAGCCGCCACCTAGGGTTTCGGCAAATAGATCGACACCTCCACCGACAAAGTCATTTCGCGGAAGACGAAAACGGTGGAGAGATGCACCGCGACGGTCGCTACTTCCAGCGTCTTCTCTGTTTACATCATAATTGCAATAAATCATTCAACTTGAAGAAGAGAGCGTGAATTCATTGAAGAACTGAAAATATAGTGAGCGTAATTTTCTGCTCTAGGGATGGTTATTTCTCTCTCATTGATCCATTGTTTCTTCTTTTCTTTGTTGTATTAAGCCTGATTGTGATATTTTTTTATATCCAGTGTATTACGAAAATTGGAGTTTCTTGTGTCTTTTGCTAGTTAATTCAGTATAATTCTTGTTAGTTTTTTTAATGGGGTCTAGTTAATTGTCTTTTGCTGAACCCGACTGGGAAAAAATCCCCCCACAAAATACTACGTAAGAAACTCATTGGTGACAACAAATAAACAATAGATCCTGCTGGTGAAGTTACTTAAAAATGTTTGCTTTGTTGACGAATGATCTTCAAACATGAGTACGACTGGGTAGATCTTCAAGAATGGTCATACTTAATGCATTTAAGTTTAGTAGCCAATTATTTTCTTCTTCAGTTATAATGTGAGATAACTTTTACACCCTTATCTTATTACTTGTGAAGTCTCTTTTCTGATTGGCATGGCTTTGGTTGAACATTAGTCAGAAGAACTACAATCCTATTTTTTTTTCTTTTATGAGTTCACCTTTCTGGGCAACAGTTATTTGGTTGATATTGTCAAATTCAATATCTATCCCTTGAAATCTTGTATTGATATTACAATAATGAGTTCTAATCCTGATTCTTCTGTATTTTAGCAAAGAGAGTTAATTGATTGATCAACTTTATTATCTCTCTCAATATTTTACTGATGGAATGACATAGTTTATTTTATATTCAATTGAACGACTGCTCGGTGGTCAGCAATTATGTACTGAATCTTCACTTTTCATGATATGTGGTCCTTCTCTTTTTATGAAATGTTTTCGCTGTTTCCTGTTTGTTATGAAGATCTCACCTTTCCTAAGCTGTGAGACATTTGATTATACATGTATTTCTAAAGAATTCTTCATAATCAGGACTATATCTATCAAATTTGTCCCTTCGTAGTTTTTGAACCGTGATGCTCTGAGTCTTCATTTCTGAAGAGGTACTCTTTTTTGGATAAAACATGGGTGTGGGGAAAAAATAAACTCAGTTGTCTCCTGAGTGGTGTGAGGAAAAAATAAACTCATATTTATATTTGATGAAATATTTTC
Organism: Paraleonurus japonicus; assembly: GCA_030762865.1. Lineage (NCBI taxonomy): Eukaryota > Viridiplantae > Streptophyta > Magnoliopsida > Lamiales > Lamiaceae > Paraleonurus > Paraleonurus japonicus. The sequence goes on along the minus strand of CM061055.1, from coordinate 17,223,908 downwards.
TATTGCATTTATTTCACATGTGTGTGTACTTTATTTGTGGACGAAAATCAAGAAGCTGCTCAGTTCTCAAAAGCGAAAGCTATGGATGCAGTTGCTGATGGTAACTAATTTGTGGAACTTTATTGCATCTATTTCACATGTGTGTGTACTTTATTTCTGATCAATATGCTTTGGAAGATAATCTGAGTTCAATCTCAATTTGCATGTATAACTTTTACACCCAATCATGTGATAAATATTAGTGCTAACTGATTTTGGCAATACAATAATGTTATGCTTCTATATTCATGGTCTTGCCTTCTATAATCACACTTGTGTTTCTGTTTGTGCTTTGGAATATCATGCTGGCAACTTCATCTTTACTCCTTTATTGCAACTCTTTGAGAATCCATCGCTTTTGTGTTCGTTTTGACATATAATTTTTCAGACTTCAAATTTCCACCGTGTTTGCATATTAGGTTCTTGACATGTAATCTATTTGTTATCTAATGCCCGTCTGCTGATGTGTTCTGTTGTTTTTTGCATCCATTGTGTGTTTGTTGATGCTTTTCCCCTGTGTTTGTACATTTTTATAGATATAAGAACTAAAGATATTGTGAAGAAAATGACTGGATATTTTGAGGATGATGTCTTGACCTATAAAAGTCCTCGAGAGAGCAGGCTTCAGCTCTTGAGGAAGATTTTCAAGTGCGAGCATTGGCTAATTCAACAATTTGTTGTATGATTTTCAGGGAAGTTTAATGAAGCCATATATTACAAAATGAAATACAAGATAGTTTACTATTTTTGAGCAATGGAGGTGATGGGATAGTTGATTATGAGGAAAAGGAACAAGGTCGCAATTCAAAGCACAAAAGTGATGATCCACTTTTTGATCCACTATTTTTAGCTTATTTTGTACCAATTCTTGGATTTAGTTATTTACCTCGAGCCGGTTGTGGGGCCCCTTGAAACAAAAATTGGGTATAGAAGTAATTGAGCGCTTTTTTGTTGTTTTATTCGTCATTGTATATTATAATACTCTGTTGTAAATAATCTTAGGTAGCTTGCAAATACTTTCATACGATTGTAATTTTTTGTTTCATACTGCATTACTTATCAAACTATTGAAATTTGATTTTCCAGATTGCAATTCGATTGTTCAGATTGCAACATTTATCAAAAGAATTACATTTTTTTTTTCAAATTGCAATTAGTTATCAACTTACGATTATAATTGTTGGATAAATAATGCATTAATGAATATAAATTTGAAATATATTGATATTTTACATTCAACTAAGATTGCAAATTATTAAAAAAAAAATTGCAAATTATTCAACATAATTGTAAAATACAAAATTGTAAAATTTCCCTTTTAATTGCAAAATGTTCAACTAAATTGCAAATACACAATTGTAAAATATCCAACTCAAATGAAAAATTTACAACTAAATTGCAAAATATCCAACTTAATTGAAAAAAAATATATATATTGCATCCCTGAGAAACGTCAAATTATCCACACAAACTATCAAGAATCTAACACTTCACGCTTCAGCTTTCAATGATTAGAGAATTATTACAGAGGCAAACATCAGAGAATTAGCGATGGAGATATCAAGTTCAAGCCATCCAGCCTTTTCTAAAAATGCATGGAAGGTTTTAGTAAGGTCCATGGATCCTAGACCACCACAAGCGGACATTGTAGAGATGATTGTAACAGCATTAGGATGTGGTTGAGAATAATCACCTACTAATTCTTTGAAAACTTGAAGTGCTTCTCTGTAATTAGATTGTGAGATGAGCCCTGAAATCAAGCTTGCCCAGGTGACAACATCTTTCTCAGACATTTCATCGAACACCAAGCATGCATCCATGGAAGAACCACGGATTAAATAGGCACTGAGGAGGGCGTTTTCCACAAACAAATTATGATCATAGCCTAGTTTGATTACGTGACAGTGAATCTGTTTCACAAAATCCAGATCAAAATTAACTCCAGATGCCTGGAGCAAGAATGGGAATGTATATTTGTCAGGTAATTATCTCGGATTCAATTTTCACAAAAACAAACAGGTCATTAATTATAAAATTTCGGCTAACCTCATCTTCAGCAACAGAGTGATAGTTAGATACAAGCTTCAAGAACTCCAACCTCCGAGCAAGGTCAACTAAAAGCTCACGGCGGACGTCCCCACTCTCGGCGGCCTCCGCCGCCCCATGGTGAATCAAAGCGAGCTCCGCACGGAAAGCCTTATGAGTAACGACAAAGAAGAGAATGGGGGCATCGATGAGTTTGGCACCTGCAATCGACGGCTCCGACCAATCCTCCTCCTTCTCAGATTCTCCGCCGCCCATTTAGTAACGCTCCACCACCACTACCTCCACCTTTCATCAATGGCGAAACAAAATCTTACCTAGACACGTTGCAATTTACCGTGAAACAAAAATCTTACCTAGACGGCATCGTCTAGAGATGTGTAGATGGAACAATAACTTAAACGCCGGAGATGCTCATCGGAATGGCGTTGAAAAATTTCCAGCTACAAGCCTGCAAATTAGTCGAGGAGGAAGAAGAGGGTTTTTGAAAAAATCTAAGCACAAAACGTGAATAATTAATTAGCAGTATTTCTTTGTACTATAAAAGTGTATTGGGAAAGACCATGAATATTAAATGTGGAAAAGTTAATGTCTGACTTGGCTTTTGCTACAAAGAGGGGTATTGCACCCCCTTGTAATCCTCCAAAAATAAATGAAAGTTTAATAGGCCTTTTAATTTAAAAGCTATTGGGCCTCTTCTATTTAATATTGTTGGACCCTTATTATTTAAAATGTTGGGCCGTGACTTGGAAAGCTGATGGGCCAAATTTATTTGGACTACTGGGGCATGAATATTATTTCATTGCCGGACGAAATTCAATTCCAGAAATCTATCTGTCCAGCTGTATCAAGTATTCTTGAAAACTACGTTGTTACTTGTATTTTTCTCTACTTTTTATAAAAATGGAGACAAAGACACATATATTTTGAGACTTCAAAATTTGTAAAATTGTTGAAAAATTATTTAGAGACCTTCAACGGTTAAAAATTCCCTTTCGAAAATTTTTCATATTTTAAAGGGAAAGAAAAATTAGACTCCAAACTTTTTAAAGAAAAATTTGGGGCATGTACACACAATTTTTTGATTTAAAAAATCTTTAAAGTGTAGAATTTCTGAAAAATCCCCCGGTAAAATTTTTTATATTTGAAGGGGAGAAAAATAAGACTCTAAACTTTTTAAAGAAATTTGGGGCATGCACGTACATTTTTTGATTTAAAAAATCTTTTAAATGTCGAAATTTCTTAAAAAATCTCTATTGGTCTCGAAAACACCCCGAAAAAATATTTATACTTCAGGGGGAAGGAAAGTAGAACTCCAAAGTTCAAACTCCAAATATTCGGAAAAATAAAGTACAAATTTTTTTCAAAAATAAGACTCGTGATGAAAGAAGTAAAATTCCCGAATCACTGAGCAAGCGGCCTAAGTGCCCTCGCCTTTTGGGCGTCGGCTATTGCCTTATCGGCATTTGACTTATCCACCTTCGCGGTGTTGACAGTTGCCTTTTCGGCATCGATTGTTCGCCTTCTGGGCATTGACTATCTGCCTTATCGGCACTTGACTTTACCACCATCGCGGTGTTGACAATCGCCTTTTCGGCATCAATTGTCCGTCTTCTAGGCGTTGACTATCTGTCTTATCAGCATTTGACTTATCCACCTTCACGGTGTTGACAGTCGCCTTTTCGGCATCGATTATCTGCCTGCGTGGCGTCGACTATCTGTCTATTTGGCATTGATTTATTTTGCCTCTGTGGCATAGATCACCCGCCTCTGTGGCATTGTCTTGTCCACCTTCGTGGTGTTGACAGTGGCCTTTTCGGCATCGATTGTCCGCCTGCGTGGCGTCGACTATCTGTCTATTCGACATTGATCTATTTCACCTCTGTGGCATAGATCACCTACCTCCGTGGCGTTGTCTTATCTGCCTTCGTGCTGTTGATCATCCGCCTTTTCGGCGTTGACTGTATGCCTCCTAGGCTTGGATCTATTTCGCCTCTGTGGCATAGATCACCCGCTTTCGTGGCTTTCATAGTCCGCCTCTTTGGCGTTGACATTCCGCTTTTTAGCGAGATTTACCCTGTAGGACTCGCGAGGAGCTCAGTCTCTCATCGAGCACGGATGGATGCATCCTAAAAAAGACTCACAATGAGTTCGCACTCTCGCCGAGCATGGGTTACTTTTCCTACAAAAATCCTCGCGACGAGCTCGGTGCCTTCCGAGGTCTCCTAGCTTCTAACCTAGTGAGCTCCTTGTGGGCCCACTCGATTTCAAAAGCCGAGGGCTGGCCCCTCTAAAACTCGCGCGGATCACGGCGTCCACTGAGGAAGTGTTTCACCCCTGCCAAATTCCTCGCAGTGAGCTCAGCCTCCAGGCGGGGTCCGCCTAGTCTTTGCACTGGGAGGCTCCTTCTAAACTCCTGGTGACGTGTCCTGTTAGCGTCCGAGGTCACCTGACTTTTCTGGTCAGTGTGCCCCTCAAATTCCTCGCGACGAGCTCAGTCTCCGGCGAGGTCTCCTAGCTTTCCTGGCTAGTGAGGTCCGCCAGCTCTTCGGAGTTAGGATAAAGTCGTGAGTTGTATGATCTCTCATTGATCAGCCCAGAGCGCAGAGCACGTAACTGGATGCATCTTAATAAGTCGTCTGAAGTGCACCGAGTCTCCCGGTGACCAAGTCTCCCAGCGAGCTAAGATCACAGGGAGCACCCACTTTGAGCCATTCAAACGGATGGGGCAGTGGACTAGACTCCATTTGGCGAGCACCTTCATCAGCTCACCCCGACCGAAGTCGCAATGCGAGGACTGATTTGGGCGACGAAGGGACTGGCGGGCTGTTAACCCACCGAAATACACTTGGACGAGCCGAGCTCCCTGAGTAGATCCTTACTAGGCCAAAGGCCGAGCTAGTCTGTGCCGAAACTAAATCAGAAAGGCATAGACCGAGGTCAACCTCTTGGCCAGATAAGGCCGAGGCCTGACAAGCCAAACACCTACAATTTGAAATACTTGACAAAATTTTTAAAAAAATAAGTATGGAAAAATGAGATTTAAAATAAAGACAAATATTACGAGAACATGAAAACCCCAAGGTTGACAGGAAGGGGCACTATCTTCGTTCTCCTCTTCAGACATGTTCACCTCTCTAGACGAGTCCGCCTCTCCGGATGAGCTCACTCCATCAGACGAGCTCACCTTCAAACGAGCTCTTCTCTTCAGACATGTTCACCTCTCCGGACGGGTCCACTTCTCCGGACGAGCTCACTCCATCAGACGAGCTCACCTTCAGATAAGCTCTTCTCTTCAGACATGTTACCTCTCCGGACAAGTCTACCTCTCCGGACGAGCTCACTCCATCAGACGAGCTCTCCTCTTCAGACATGTTCACCTCTCCGGACGAACTCACTCCATCAGGCGAGCTCTCATCAAACTTGTTCACCTCTCCGGACGAGTCCACCTCTCTGGACGAGCTCACTCCAACAGACGAGATCACCTTCAGACTAGCTCTCGTCTTCAGACATGTTCACCTCTCCGGATGAGTCTGCCTCTCCGGACGAGCTCACTCCATCAGACGAGCTCACATTCAGACGAGCTCTCCTCTTTAGACATGTTCACCTCTCCGGACGAATCCATCTCTCCAGACGAGCTCACTCTTTCCGACGTGTTCACCTCTCCGGCAAGTTCACCTCTCCGGACGAGCTCATCTCTCCCGACAGTTAGGCAGCTCGATAGCTAGGTTGCCAGGCAGCTCAGCAGCTAGGCAGCCAGGCAGCTCGGCAAGCTCGACTGCTAGGCAGCTCGGCAAGGTCTCTCGACAAGAAACCCTAAAAGTATAAATCTTATACTTCAACCTCAATGCAAGGCTATACATTCTTGATGCTTTCAAAAACTGCTCTCCACACTACCAGCTCGACTCTCAAAGACACTTGACAGTCGAACTAGGGGATAATTGTTGTAACACGAATATTTCATAAAATACTCCACCTCGGTAGGCAAGCCAAGGTCTCATAGGGGTATCCTGACCTAGGCATGAAGGCAAGCAAACTAGACTACTCTCCATGCCTAACTAGTTCTCTAAGCTTGGTAGCCAGGCAGCTCGACAAGCCCGGTAGCTCGGCAGCCAAGTAGCTCGGTAGCTTGGCAAGCCCGGCAGCTCGGCGGCCAGATAGCTCATCAAGTGACAAAGTACTGATACCTTTACGAGATAAGACAAGACCATTTAATGTAAAGTAGATCTCGTTAGGATTTTATATCAACAGTTGTAAATAAATTCTAAAATAAAGGATTTATAATTATTATTAGCTTTTTAGCTTTTATACTCGGGTGCTCCATAAATAGATCGCCCACCCATTGTAAACCACACAACTCATTCTTGCCATCAAGATTATACACTCAAGGTTAGGGGTCCCCATGGGACTCCCAAAGCCATCTTCAAGGGAAGGACCTCTGGGTTCTTCCCCCATTTTTGTGTTCCTCATTTACTATTTGTTTTATCCGTTAATCTAGCTACATTCCACTACAAATCTCTCTTTAGATATAAAACGGGTAACAACAAAAATAACAGTCTCATATGAATAGATCAGAATATATTCACAAGTCATCTTTCAGATTTTCACAGATCAGCACATAGACAAATAAAATGGACAAGGATCACATTTGATAGATTGAGATCTAGTCATACCATCTATCTTCTTCTGGAATGCTCAACCAGTCGAAGACATGCTTCTTTAGGCTCGTTGTCTCCCCTCCCTCAGCCAGATCAGCAGCAGTCTCTGCTTGGATCAACATCTGCTTTACCTTTTCTCGTTCCAGACGACCGTCTTGTGTAAGAGAAGGAGACATTATTGAATAAGATGGTGCGACTATATCCACATTAAACTCAATGTCAGCAAAGTCTATCAGATATTAGTAGAAGTCTGGGTCCTTTGCCTCCAACCATTCATGAAATGCAATATTTTCGTCTGTTCCCTAAGTGATCTTCTTGCAGGCATGGAAGAGAAATATCCATTCTGCTTCATAAGCTTTCCACTTCTCATGTTGATCCATTAGAAGAATCTCCTTGGGTACAGCTTCGGTTCGGTGGAAGGGGCGAAAGAACTCGACTCCTTGATCATTTTTAGACCTCTGAACCCACTTTCTCGTTTTTTTATCATATGACTTCCCAACTGCCTTTTCCCGCTCTCTCCTCCTCCTAGCATCTCTTCATTTATATCCTGCCACCTCCTCCCTCATCCTTTTCTTGATCTTTTCTTCCTCCTCAATCTCAGCTGGGGTTTTCTGAGATTGGCTTGAAGCTTTTGCCTTCCCATCTGATTTGGTTGAGGATGAGGGAGGTTGAACGGTCTAGATAGGAGCAGGATCTTGCACTGGTAGCTCTATAGCTTCAGATTCTGTGGGTTCAGCTGCTTCAACTTCTACCGCTTCTGATTCTCATTTCAGCCTTCTAAAGAAACGCTGGGACTTATCCTCAGTTGCCTTCTTCCTCGATTCCTCTGCCTTTAACAGCTCCTCAGCTAGCTCATCAATCTTAAGATTCAGAGCTAGAATCTTGTCATCTTGGGTGTCTAGTCTTTTCTTGAGCTCACCACCTTCCCCCTTTTTAGCATCAGCAAACCTTGTATTGCAGATGGTGGCTACTTGCTCAATTTGACCTATTAGCTCGTGTCCGACAAAACCTGTCTTCTGATCTAGCTTATCAAAAATTTTCTACTGAGCTGCTTCGATTCCCCTCAGTTCATTCTTCAGCTTAGCAGAGAGAGATGCTTTCTCCATAGTACGAGACATGTTCAGGATTTTTTGGAAAGATGTTTCTTTTGCTGCCCATGCCTCCTTAGCTTGATCATTTACCATGTCCTTAATCTCCAGGTAGGCATCCTGAACATATTTCTTTATCCAAACTTCTTGCTTGTTCTCTTCTTCAATAATTTTCGTCCTGACCTCTACCATCTGCTCTTCGTGTCTGATTCAAGAGAAGTAGAGGTCAATGTTTATTGTCTGTTGGACTGCAGCCTCTACATTCTCCTTAACTGATGAGGTGACAGAACCTGGTATCATTTGAAAAGCATTGAAACAAGCTGTCTTAGATTTGTCACCTGGGCCTTCAGAGCATCAACTTCGGATGCGGACGCAGATGAGGAAGGTTGAGCAATATCTACTTCAGATGGAGAAGATTGGGTTAGGTCAATCTCCTCGATTTTTTGCTGCTTTCTCACCTCAGCTGGTGGAGTATCTGCCTAATGTAGCTGTTGCGTTGGCACTTGTGATTCTCCCTCAGCTGGTTTCTGTCCTTCCATCTGCTCTGCTTGTGCCTCCCCTGCTGTATCCATCTCAGCAGGCTCATCGGCAGCTCCACCTTTTCCTTTCGCAATCTCTTCCTCCTTCTCAGCCTCCACCTCAACTTCCTTTACCGCCTCTAACTCCATCTCCTTCTTTCCTTCAATATCTCCAGACAGCTCTGTTAGATTCTTGACAGGGGAACCCAGGTAGACTCTCCTCAAGATGTAGTCTATGAAGAGATTTTCGAAAAATATCTCCTCAATCGACTTAAGACCAGCCTTTTTCAAGATCGTCTTCTCCCAACTGGCTAGGTTATTTCCCCCTGCCTCTCCAATCAGAATAGTTGTTTCTTCAAAATACCCCGTCCTTAGCCTCCTGAGCAACCAAACATCTACAAGTTCTTTTAATAGCTCCGGCTCCTCGGCTAAGGCAGACTCTTTCTTGAGCATAAACCTCTTCCCGAGTACCCTTGAAGAGTGTTCTGTGGGGCCTATATTGCTGGATGGGTTTTGTAGGTTTAGAAATAGGGTGGGTTCAGATGTGGATGGGGTGGATAGAAATGAGAATGGGTCAGCTTGTATTTGAGATGGTGGGGGTGTTGGACTATCAAGGGTGGGTCATTTTAGAGGCTCAGAGGCAGCGACCACGTCTGCCTCTTCATTGCCAGGTTGGGTTGAGGATGGCTCTTTGTATGATTCATCCTTAGATGGGGATGATGATGATGATGATGAAGTTTTAGCCTTCTCTGACTCTTCCCTTGAGAATATCTTTATCCTCTCCTCCTGTCCTGAGGTTCCCGCAACCTCGCCTGAGACACTTCCCCCTTGGGAAGCTGTTCTTTCCACCCGTTCTTCTTCCTCATCTGTCTCTTCCTCAGATGAGGATTCATCCTGCAGCTCCGTTTCCACATTTTTACACTTTATCCACAGTGACTACAACCTTCTCCTTCTTTCCATTAGTACGAACCCTAGACTCGAAGGAGTTTGTTTTCAATGTAGCTCTGGTTAAAACTTCAACGGTTAAGTCATCCAGAGTCTTATTCTTCGATGACTTCATCGTACAGTATTGTTTCAGCCCTCTGGATTCTTGAAGTCGAAGAATCTCAACTGATTCTGGATCTGTAGTAGTATTCCAGTCTACATACATCTCGAATTTGGTTTTGTCTCTGATTTTTGCAAGATCATACTCGAACTTTACTTTTGGTTTCTTCTTATCCGCCATTGATGAAGGTTTTAAATCTTTGATAGGGTAATGAGAATTTGTGAGAGAGAGAGAGAGAGAGAGAGAGAGAGAGAGAGTTATGTAAATAGGTTTTATGTGTGTAAATGAAAGTATGCACACGAACTCCTATTTATATGGAAAGAGAATGAATAGAATAATATTAATTCTAATAATTGACTGATAAAGTGTAAAAATGGGTTTATGCGCTTATGTTAATGCAAACATGGCTATTTTTTTTTTTGAAAAGTGTGATGAATATAATATTAGCCATGTTTAATATGTCGCGCGTGGGACTGTTGACGATTCAAATTACTAAACTGCCTCTAATATATGCGCGTGAATGTCACTCAGCGTTTTCAAAAATGAATTTGATAAAATTTCGGGTCCGTAGTAACTTATCTGAAAAGAAGTAACTTATTACTTTTTACTTTTCAGTTAATTGGAGACATAAGAACCCCTTTTTATTATAAAAAAACCTATAAGAAATTTTATCTTTTAGAAAACAATTTTAAAAGAACAACTGAGTGAATTCATTGTTGAATAATTAAAACAATTATGATATTATATCCACATATTAATTATGTGAACTAATATTCATAATTTTAACAAATAATTAAACGAATGCAAGGGTCGAAAGTACTTCCTGTTACATTTCACCTAATCTGGATAGGTTTGTGTAGTTGTCAGATTTGCAAACATCAGATATGCAGTACTCGTCCTGTTATGAAAGTAATATCAGCTAGATTAGAAATTTCATGAAACAAAAACACTTTGATAAACCATTAGTAATATCTTTGAGTAAAATAGACAAGGTACACATACTCATCTGTTTTAGACAAACATATGACTATTATGTATTTGTCTGAATTACTTAATGTCAGAAAAGAAAATATCAAGTTAGTTAAGATCAATAGACTAATCCATGATTCTTGATTCTTTAAAGGAAATCAATGATATCAGCTCTGTGATTATCCATATGACCTTTTACAAGTCTGATATTTCTTTCTATACATAGTAAAGAAAGCGAGAGAGACAAGAATTGAAATGCATAAGAAGCAGATTAAAGATTAACTAAAGATGCATCTAACAATCCTAATTCCACAGACAATTCTTTGAACCTTTTCTCTGCTAAGGGTTTTATCAAAATGTCAACTCTTTGAAAATTAGTCAATATATTTTCTAGTCTTATGTCACCTTTCTCAACATGATCACGAACAAAATGATAGCATATGTCCACATGTTTGCATCTAGTATGTAAGACTGAGTTCTGGGTAATAGCTATGGCACTATTACTATCACAAAAGATTGGTACATCTCTAGTGATAATATTATAATCCCTTGGCTGTTGACCGATCCAGATTAGCTGGGAACAACAACTTCCAACTGCCATATACTCAACTTCAGTAGTGGAAGTAGCTATAGAGGTTTGCTTTTTAGACAACCATGAAATCAGCTTACTTCCCAGAAATTGACAAGTTCCAGAAGTAGATTTCCTATCTATCTTATGTAATAACCTGAAACCAAAACCTAGAGTTTTATATTTGATTTTCTAAGTTTGATTTATTTTATTGTTTGATTTAAAATTTTATGTGTATTTTTCTCCAATTGACGAACGATTCTTCGAACCGAAAATCTACTAATACTTCTACAACCCATATCCATAATCCAGTTTTAATTAATAATAATTAATTACCAATAGTCCTTTAAAGGTGGGAAACACTCAAGAAAACCCTAAGAAAAAAGTTTTTTCTCCCATCGCGCGTTTTAATAATTTTCAGAACCGAAACTCAAACCGAAAAATACCGAAAATTCAACAACAAAGTCACACCACTGTATTATAAATTAGACTACCAAATGGCAGCCAAATTCCTCAAAGATTTCGTGCACTTGGGGTCCTTAATGAGGAAGATATTTCTAGTACTCAAGATATAGCCAAAATCTTAGGATTTACTCCTAAAGCTAGGCAAAATAGCCTCAAGCCTATTTCTTCCCCCTTTTCCTCTCCACCATCCATTTGGCCACCCCTTCTCTCATTTTCCTTCTATAAATAGCCCCCTCCCCTTCTCATTCTTGGACACACAAATCACAAAGAAGCTCTCAAGGCAAGAAGTCTTCTCTTCCTAAGAAGTAAGCCTCCTAACCCTTTCTTTTAGTCTTATGCTTTCTTAGCTTAGAAGACTTAGGAAGAATAGTTTTGGGAAGTACTAAGAGCTTATTTTAATATGCTTTAATCATATATGGAGTGCTTGAGTTGGAATTTTAGTGTTTGGAGTCAAAATGGTGAAGTTATGCTTAAAACATGAAGTTGCCGAAATCATGCCATGATCACTGACCTGCTTTTGTAAAATTTATTCGTACCCTTTCCACCCGTTTAAAAACCATGGAAAAAATTCCTAGATGAAGTATTTGAAGAGTAGAAAACCATACTAAAATTTGGTGGTCATTGGATTTTTTTAGACTGAGAATAAAATCGTGAAAGATTATGTGTCGGAAGTAGTCTGAAAATGGGAGCAGTTACTCATTTCATTTATTTCTCCCTTTTCTAAAGGTTATAAAATTCTGGAAAAGATTGGAGACGTTCCCCTTGATGTTGTTTAAATCATAGTAAAAAATTATAATATTTTGTTTAGTACTTTATGAGATATAATTTGTTTTCTGAGTACCTGGTCGATGCTCGACGCATAGGGTTATTCTGTGTTGCACGTGTCCAGTGACCAAGCCAAACGATAGATTAAATGTTCACGATTTTTCTGGGAAAAATCCGTAAGTCAAATGGCTTGGGTTCCTGAATGAAAGTAGTTCATACTTGAGTAATGCATCACATGTTTTAATTTCGTAATTTTTGGATATTTCTACAAAGAGTTATGGACTTTAAAAGTTTAAGGTCACTGTTTTGCCGAAACAGAAATTTAGAGTCCTTATTTCAAAATCTGCTATAGTTTCGTAACTCAAATGAACTCGGACTCTTAATAAACTTTGTTCTACACTGAAATATGTACAACATACTAAAATTTCATAATTTTCCAACGAGTCTAAGTATTTTATTTCGTTTATGTGTGTATAGGTATTGTTTCTTCGATTGTTAGTACTTGATAAACTAAATGGCGAAACTTTTAATGACGAGCATGTTTTAAATATCGAAGGTTATACATGATACTTTGTGAATATATATACTTGAGTGTCTTACATGTTTATTCTTGAAAATGAACGGAACTGAATGTCCCAAATTCGGGACCCACAAACTGTAGTACACTAACAAAGCCGTTGGACATAGGATTAAACTCATAGAAGCTTTTGATAAAATAAAGTACCCCTTATTCATTCAAAGCCTAGTTTTGGAAGGCACAATAAGATCAAGAACCTAAGTTTCTAATGGACAAAAGGGTTGTCGAACTAAACATGCGGATTGTGCTAGGTAGAGTACGGTCGGAACTAGAGACTGAGATTTTTGTACGAGAGGCCTAAGCAATCAAGAAGTTAAACTTTCTCTTAAAAGTTCTCCAGGTGGGTGACAGTATCTGTATAGCTAGTTAATGTTATATGGACTATTGTCAGTTTTCCTGAATCAATGTTAGATTAAGAAAAGTTTTGATGAGTTAAAAGAAGCCGCAGCTCAGATGATCAGACAACCCTAAAGAACAGTTGAGATCAAGTCCTTATACTAAGCTGATCAGATTAGGTCAAGGACTGATTAAGTCAGCTGGAGATTAAAGGTTGCAAGTCATCTGGAGACAAGCTCAAGTCTAGTCGTCTGTAGGAGACAATAATGAAGAGCTTTGACGAGGTCAAGACAAACTGAGTAGAATAAGAAAGGCGAGTCTTCACCAAGTCAGCTGCAGATGAGTAGGTTAAAATCAGCTGAGGAACAAGCAGTTTTCAAGAATAAGTTTGTTGAGCAGTTTCTAGTTTGTTAAAACTAATTAACAAACTAACTGTCTTTTCAGACTTATAAATAGGTCTAGGTACTTCATTAAAAAAAATCAATCACACGAGTTATCAATTCAGCAATATATTCTCTCAAATCACAAGTTTTCAAAAAGCACTAAATAATTTTCAAGGATTTCTTCATAGATTTTTCTAAGTGTTTATAGAACACTTCCTTACACATCTTCAAATACACTTCTATTATTTTAGAGTTAGGTTTCTCAGAATTGTTTAGGAGTTTGAAGATTTGAAGATCTTTGTAAGTTGTAAGCTGTACGATTGAAAGTGAGTAAGTAAGTTGGTAGAAGAGACCCTTCTTCAAAGTTTGAAGAAGGAGAGTGGATGTAGGATTGTTATAATCCGAACCACTATAAATCTGTTGTTCTTTATTGCTTTCATTTACTTACTTGTTTATTTCAATTTCCAGTTTATCAATTGAAGATTAATTTTAGAATCAAAGTTAAAATCAAAATATCAGTTTGCTTTTGATCTTAATAAAGTTGAGATTAAATTGAATTTCCGTTGTGTAACTTTGGCTCTTTGAATAAGTTTTGAAAGATTTGTAAAAATCTGAAAAATTTATTCAACCCCCCCCCCCTTCTAGATTTTTCCTAGAAGGCTGGTACAAGTTTTGCCTAATCTGCTCAACTAATCGGGATCAACAAGTGGTATCAGAGCAGTGTTAAGCTGTTCTGATATTGATTTTAGGTCTTAACCAAGATTCTGAAATTTGTTCTTGATTTTCTTCATCTTCTATATTTTCACTAACTGTGCTACTAACAAGATTGTGGAGTATTGTGTTTTTCTATCTCATCATGTCTTCAGGCAAGAACAAGAAATCCAGGAGTCTACCTGAATTTTCAATTGAGGAGTATGACTATTGGAAATTCAGGATGGAAAATCATCTCAAGGCTATCCATGATAGGATGAAGGAGGTTCTTGAAAAAGGACCTATTAAATTCTATCATGGAGGCACCAGTAATGGTACTGAATCAGCTGAAACCAGAGTCAGATAGGAGAAAAAAAGCTCAGAACTGACAAGTGATGAGAGGAAAATCCACAACCTAGATCAGGTAGCTAGGACTGAAATCATTGAAACTCTGAGTAAAGACTGGATTGAAAAAGTCAAAAGATGCAAATCAGCTAAGGAGATGTGGCAGACACTTGCAAATGTTTGTGAAGGATCTGACCAAGTAAAAGAGAATAAGCTGCAGTCTATATTACATGCCTTTGATACCTTCAAGATGAAGGAGAATGAAATAGTGGATCAGCTAGATGTGAGATTAAAAAATCTTCTCAACAAAGCAGCTGATCTTGGAAAGAGTTATACTGAAAAGGAGATCAATAACAAGATACTGAGATCTTTGACCAAGAGATGGAGAGAAAAGTCCAATATCCTTAAAGCAACCCAAAATTTATCCTCTATTACTCATCATACCTTATTTTCTCATCTTAAAGCTTTAGAATATGACGTTCAGATAGAAGATGAGGAAGATGAGATGGAGTCAAGCACCTCATCCAAGTCTGTTGCTTTTGTCAGCAAAGAAGACAAGATGATAACTGAATCTGTAGGAGCTGACTTATCTCTGAAGGAGCAGATGGCTCTGCTCACCAAAAGGTATGACAGATTAAGAATGAAATATAAGCGTAACAAATTGAGGTTTGCAGGAAAGGATAGATCCAGATCCAAATCAAGAAGAAAGGAAGATGATTCTACAAATGATGACAAGAGTAGGAGCCAGACAAGAAGGTTCAGATCTCCTGTAAAAAAAATCCTACTAGCCCTAAATCAGATAGGAGTGACACTTGTTACACCTGTAACAAGCCAGGACATTTCAGCTATGATTGTCCTCAGCTAACTCCTAAAGAAAGGGAAGAGAAAAGGAAAAAGAGAGACAGGAGATTTGCAGACCAAAGGGCTTTACTGGCTGAAGAAAAGGAATCAATAAAATCATCGTCATCATCATCATCATCCTCATCTGATTTCGGATCAGGCGATGAAGTCTGTCTCATGGCTAAAGAGGTAGTCTATTATTCTTCTTCTGATAATGATTCCTGTAAATATGTTTCTGATAATGATCAAACTATTATTCATGAGTTATTGAGAGACTTAAAGACATCTTTGGCTGCTTATAAACAGCTAGAGACAGAGAATTTGACTTTAAAGAATCAAATTCAGATTCTAATTAAAGGAAAGCAGGTGATGAACTACCCAGAAACTGAGGAAACATTCAAGGGGGAATGTTTTCCCCAGGCTGAGGCTAGTACATCAGCCAGCTTGTCTGAAAGATTAGAAAGTGAATTGAAATCTTTAAAAGACAAATTCGAAACAATCTGTGCTGAAAATGAATTAATTAAGAAAAACAATGAAAAGCTAGTCTTCAAAATTAGTCAACTTAATAATTCACAATCAGCAATAGATCACATCTTTAATACATCTCAAAAATCCCATGACAAAACAGGTCTTGGTAATGACAAACATAGTAAATCAGATGTTCAGAAACCTAGGAAATTTGTAAAAGCATCTGATAACCCAAAAGAGATTAGAATTGGTCCTTGGAAACCAATTAGTCAAATAAGGATTGCATCTCCCAGCTTGAAAACAAAAATTCAGCTGAGGACTCCTTATCAGACTAAGAGAACTCCAAGAACCAAAATAAGAAGAAATTCTTATTACATTCCTTTTGATGGGAGAAGCAAATGTTATCCCACTTTTCCTAAGTCCAGGAAAATTACTAAATCTGAATACAACAAGTTATCTTTTAAAAGTGATACAATTGTAGACAGATTTGGTAGAGAGACCAAGTCTGATTTATTATTTGGAAATGAAATTTTTGTCTGGTTACCTAAAGTGATGTTTGACCTTCAAGGACCCAAGATCACTAGGGTACCTTATAACTAATCTGTCTTTCAGGATTCACAGGGATCATCACTCAAGGAAGAGATCTTAGCTTCTATATGGTACATTGACAGTGGGTATTCACAACACATGACTTATAACAAGAGGCTACTATCAAACTTCCAGAACATTGATGGTCCAAGAGTATTATTTGGAGACAATAATTGTGGACAGACTAAAGGAGTAGGTACTCTGATTATCAAGGATATTCAGGTATCTGAGGTATATTTTGTTGAAGGTTTGAAACATAATCTGCTATCTGTTTCCCAGCTTTGTGATAAGGGTTTTCTTATCAAATTTTCTAAGGATAAATGTGATATCTTAGATAGTTCCTCAGATAAGGTACTTTTAACTGGCTTCAGACACGGTAATGTCTATGTGGCCAACTTTAATAGTTGCCCTAAACATACTTGTCTGATAGTTAAGGGTGGAGATGACCTCAGCTGGCTATGACACAAAAGGCTTAGCCATCTGAACTTCAAGACCCTTAGTAAGCTGGCTAAGAAGAACCTTGTTAAGGGATTACCTGAGAAACTTTATTCTACTGATCTTAAATGTGATGCTTGTCAAAAAGGTAAACAGCCTAGACACTCATTTAAGAATATTAACACCTCATCATCTGAAAAAGTGTTACAACTACTTCATCTTGATCTGTTTGGACCTGTTTCTCCTCTCAGTTTCAGTGGAAGGAAATATACTATTGTTGTAGTAGATGATTTTTCTAGATACAATTGGGTTATATTTATTTTCAAGAAAAATGAGACTATAAACAAGATCCCTGATCTGTTCAGACAGATTCAAAATGAAAAGGGTGTTAATATTATTAAAATAAGAAGTGATAAGGGCACATAATTTTTGAATTCTTGTTTATCTAACTTTTTCAATGAGTGTGGAATTATTCATGAGACATCATCAGCAAGGACTCCACAACAAAATGGAGTGGTTGAAAGAAGGAATAGAACCTTGAAGGAAGCAGCCAGGAGCATGTTAGCTGAGTATGAAACCCCTCACAGGTTCTGGGTTGAAGCCATCAACACAGCTTATTATACCCAGAACAGGTGCTTGGTTGTTAAAGACAAGGGTAAGACTCCATATGAGATTTGGAAGGGTAAGATTCCAAGAATCTCATATTTTAGAGCTTTTGGTTGTAAGTGTTTCATTCATAACAATGGGAAATCTAAGTTGAGAACTTTTGATGCTAAGGCAGCTGATGGAATATTCTTGGGATATTCCAACACTTCCAAGGCATTTAGAGTTTTCAACAAGACAACCCTTTGTGTGGAGGAAACCCCTCATGTAGTCTTTGATGAGTTGTATTCTTTCTCAGATAAAGTGAATCAAATTTCTAAATGTCTAGATAAGATTGAACTAACCAAGACTAAACATAAAATTGTCTATCTACCTAGTCTTGATTCAGACTCAGATGAAGAAGAATCCCCATCTGATAATCAGAAGACAACTTCTGACCAGACTCCATCTGAGGAGACACCCTTGACATCAGCTGATCAGCAGGGGTCAGCTAATGAAGGGGGAAAGTCAGTTCAGGTAGAGTCAGAGGAGTTGCCTACTGAATCTCAAGATGAGGATCCTTCTACTCATATAGGCAAAAGGATGAGAAGTTATCATCCATCTGACCAAATTATCGGAGACCCATCAAGTAGTGTGCAGACACGAATGATGCTGGACTCTGAAAGTCTGTTCAACTGTTATGTGTCACTTCTTGAACCCAAGTCTATTGAGGAAGCTCTATCTGATCCAAACTGGATAGCTGCCATGCAGGAAGAACTGCATCAGTTTGACAGGCAAAATGTTTGGGAATTAGTGGAAAGACCCTTACATAGAAAGATTATAGGTACCAAATGGGTGTTCAAAAACAAAACAGATGAGAACAATATTATTGTTCGTAATAAGGCAAGATTGGTAGCTCAAGGTTACTCACAGTCTGAGGGGATAGACTATGATGAAACCTATGCTCCAGTTGCCAGATTAGAAGCAATAAGGCTGTTCTTGGCATTTGCTGCATTTAAATCTTTCAAAGTCTTTCAAATGGATGTTAAGTCTGCTTTCCTTAATGATGTGTTACTTGAGGAAGTCTATGTGGAGCAGCCTCCTGGGTTTAAGATCAATAACAAGGTCTATAAACTCAACAAAGCTCTATATGGACTGAAACAAGCTCCCAGAGCTTGGTATGATACTTTATCTGATTTCTTGATATCAAATAGATTTTCAAAAGGTAAGATAGATAGGACCTTGTTTAGAAAGGAAATAGATGGAAACATCTTGTTAGTTCAAATCTATGTAGATGACATAATTTTTGGTTCACCTAATCTGAAATTATGTGAAGATTTTAGTATTCTCATGAAAAATAGTTTTGAAATGTCAATGATGGACGAATTAACATATTTTCTAGGCTTAGAGATTAAACAGACGAGTAAGGGTATTTTTATACATCAGTCTAAATATGCTAAGGATCTAATTGAGAAATTTTAGATGACTACTAGTAGAGAAGTTAAAATACCTATGGCAACTAACTTCTCTATGGATTCAGATGAGCAAGGGATAGCCACGGATGCAACGGAGTATCGTGGACTGATTGGATCCCTTCTCTATCTCACTGCAAGTAGGCCAGACATAGCCTTTGCAGTTGGGGTATGTGTAAGATTCCAATCTAATCCCAAGAAAACTCATCTGGAGTCTACTAAGAAAATCCTTAAATATCTCAAAGGAACTTTGCAAGTAGAGTTATGGTACCCAACTGATGACGACTTTGAGCTGGCAGGTTATTCAGACATAGACTTTGGAGGATGTAAGATTGATAGGAAATCCACTTCAGGAACTTGTCAATTCTTAGGCAACAAATTAATTTCTTGGTTATCTAAGAAACAAACATCTGTTGCCACCTCCACAACTGAGGCTGAATACATGACAGCTGGAAGTTGTTGCTCTCAACTCCTCTGGATTAGTCAACAGCTTAGAGATTATAACATTCAAACATCATCTGTTCCTATTTACTGTGATAGTAATAGTGCAATAGCCATGACTTACAATCTTATTCTGCATTCTAAATGTAAGCATATAGATATTAGACATCATTTCATTAGAGATCATGTAGAGAAAAATGACATTAGGATTGAAAAGATAGCCACTGAATCACAAAGAGCAGACATTCTTACAAAACCATTAGCTGAGTCTAGATTTAAAGAATTGTGCTTAGAATTAGGATTACTTGATGCATCATTGGCTGATTTTTAATTCAAATTGCTTGCATCTGATTAATGTATTCCTTATTTCTGTTTCTTTCTTTTCTTTAAATCAATGTCTAGAAAGAATTGTCAGACTAGATATGAGTCAAAGGAAAATCAGGTAGCTGATATCATTGATTTCCTTCTTAGGAACCAAGAATCAAGGATTAGTCATATTGACCTTATCTTACATTCGGTAAATTAGACTAGGGCACAATAGTCACCTGATTTCTAGAAAACAGATGACTATCTACACCTTATCTGATCTACCTCAGTACTAACAGTTTTGATGAGTTTATTTGCAGGAACAGGTGTACCAGTTTTAAGTCTAGAATTCCTCAATCAGAAAAATACCTCAATCTCTTTTTATTGCACCTTCTTCAAAAACTGTTGTTCCCAAATAATTTTCTTAAGTCTGCTTATTTCCAAATAATCTGTACAATTGACTAAATTGAAAATATTGTGTTAAGCCTTGCATTAAAAATTTTATGTTTTTCATAATCAGACTCGAAGGAATTTTTCAAAATATAAGACAAGGTCACTTTTGACCAAGTCTGATATAGACTCAGTCTGAAATAGGAAACCTATTTGCAAAGAATGACATCTTTTAGCTTACGTCAGGTATACTAATTAGCTCTGTATAAAGCAAACCTATTAGCCGTCTAATCCATAGGATAAACGGTTACTTTTAAACAAATCAAGACGCGTAAAAGCCACGCGCCTGAAGTTGAAGCGGTTTTCTCGCTAAACCGTTGATGTTTAACACACGCTTTCATTAATCAACGGTTAAAATTCAATTTCTGAGAACGTGCCACGTATCATCTTCCCAACTTTCCCTCTCTCTCCCCTTCGTTTAAAATCTTACCTTCAAAAATTTCAAAGTTTCACTTTCATATTTCCTTATTCAAAAATTTACTGCAAAATTTTCATTCTCTCAAAAATTACTCAAATGGCTTCCTCTTCTTCCCAAACACCAAAACCCCCAACTTTTATAACCTCTGCAAAATCTGATTTCAAGATGAACTCAGAAACTGTGAAGAACAAACTTAAAGCCGAAATGTATGTGGATTTTGATACAACCAGTGACAGAGAATCCAGAGAGATCTTAAGGTTGTTGGAAGCTTCGAGATTAAGAGGATTTTGTTCATTAAAGTCTCCAGAAAACAAAACGGTGGATTTCATTGGAGCTGAGTTCCTGGTCAACAGTGTATTTTCAGAGAATGGTTTCCAAACCACTGTAGAAGGTACTTTGTTAGAATTTACAAAGGAAAATGTGGCTAGAATCCTTGATACCTCGATGGAAGGGGTGAATCCACTTATATACAAGGAAGACGAATGGGAGGAATCATTCGATATTTTTGCGAGGGTTACTTACAGAGGGACGAGGAGAGATCTAAAGAAACATCTTCTGAGGAGAAAGTACAGGTTGCTTATGACAATCGTGACAAAATCAATCCTAGGAGATCAAAGCTCTCATGATGGAGTGACTAAGTCTCGATTGTGTTGTATCAGGGCGATATTCGATGGAATTAGAGTAGATTGGGTTGATTTACTATTTCAAAGGCTGAAAGAGGAGAAGCTGAGGTTACTGTACAATCCTGATGGAGGAGACTGGAATGCCCAGTCAACTGTGAGTCTATTTAATAAGATCACAGTACTGATGGAGGGACTGAATAAGAGATTTGAGACTAGAGAAGGTCTGAAAAAATATTCTAAGCAGAAAGGGTTGCTGACCAAAAATGAAAGGATAAGTGGATTGCCAGACTCCGATGATGAGTCAGACGAGGCTAGGAATCAGAGGGAATAGGCAGCAGCTGTGGTAGCTCGGAGACAAGCAGCTGATGTTCAAAGAGGAGAAATACCAGCAGCTGAGGCTGCAGATCCAGTGAGTGAAACCGGAGTTGAAGCTATACCAGCCGAGAATCCAGCTGTGGTTGAAGTGACAGCTGAAGAGGCAGCAGCTGTAGTAAGGTCTCCTGGGAGAAGGTCAAGGAGAAGGCTTGTCAAAGCCTCTGAGAAGAAGACCTCAGCAGAGTCATCTGAAGCTGTTACCAGCCAACCATCAGATGAGGATTCAGATGAGGATAACCAGTTTATCCTTCAGAAGAGGCCCCGAAAGACATCACAATCATCTGAATCCTCAGGAAGCTCAGGCCGACAGACGGAAGCTTCAACACTACTCCTAGAGGAAGTACCAGTCCTGAATATTGCAGCTGAGGTTGCTCAAATGGAGGTTCCTTCTTCACCAGCCAAGGAAGCTGCTCTCTCTCCTATTCAGGAGGAAGGTACCAACTCTTCTCTCTCTTTATCTCAATCCTTACCTGGCAATGAAGAGGTGTGCCCGGCTGGCACCTCAGAGCCTCTACAACAGCCACAGTTGTCCCAAATTTCCAGTCCAACTCCCACAGTCCAAATACAAACTCCAACTGAATCCATCACAATCCCATCTGAAACCATCCCTACTCCCACCCAACCTGAATCCATTCCCACTCCATCCACCATCCCACAAACCGAACAACCAACCTTATCTACCATACCCATACCTGAAACTCAACCTTCCACCTCTCCACAAACACAAACCTCACCTCCTCTGGAAATTGAGATCCCTTCTTACTCATTTTTGGAGGACATCCAGATGAGCTCACCAGTCCCTCTTCCTCAAATATCTGAACCCCATACTCCCACTTCCTCCTCATCTGAATCCTCTTCTGAGGATGAGGACAGTGACCTTAGCCCAACTTCAGTCATCTCTTCCATTGTTGCTCAAATGGTGAAGAAGATTAAAAATGCTTTTACCAAAAAGATGAAGAAGAAGACAAGGAAGATAGAGACGGCAGTCACTGAGACGATGATTTCCAACATGAGGGAAGTAGAGGTAAATCTAATACAAAAGATTACTTCTATTACTAACTCTGTTCTTGCTGAGAAGGTGAAAGCCTTGGAGGAGGAGGTGCAAGGGTTGAAGAACCAAGTCACAGACTACAATGCGATTGTAGTAGACTCATTAGCTATGGATAAATCAGACTTCAGAGTCAAATGCAAAGATCTCGAGACGAAGCTGACTGTCCTAGCTGATGAAGTCAAAAAGGGGGAACAGGAGGTGCAAGAAAGAGAGCGGACCCTCACAGCTGCGTTGAGCGAAACCAGAAAAGAGGTTGGCACCAAGGCCAGTTCAGCTGAGCTGGAGGCAGCCAGGGAAGAAGCTCGAATTAAATCTGATGAGCTGGCTGCACTACAGCTGAGGGTCAGCCAGTTGGAAGAAGCTCTGAGGGAGGATGAGGCTAGAAGGAAGAAGGAAGAGGCGGATAAATCTGCCCAGCTGTTAGCAAAAATGAAAGAATCAGAGAAAACAGCTGAGGTAAAAGGGAAAGGCAAAGGGAAGCTAATTGAGGAGACAACTCCAGTCAAAGCACTAAGTCTCAAGCCCACCTTGTCTGAGAAAAGAAAAAGAGAGCCTGACTACTCTAATCTCTCTGAAGAGCAGATTAGCAGGATAAGGAAAGAGTAGGCTTGGTATGGAGAAAAGGAAAGAAAGCGTCTGAAGAAAAAGAACAAGGGGCTGGAGATGAGGTGGAGCAAGGAAGTGAGAAAATGGGAGATGAAGGGGGCAAAAGAAGCTGATTTCAGACCGTATCATCGGACACTTAATCCTTCGAAGGTCGTCGCTGGAAAATGGTTTAAGGAGTACAAAGAAAAGAATTTAGATGCCAGATGGATGTATCATTGGTACATCTTGAAGGGATATGATTCTACAGCTCAGGACGAGGACCTTAGGTGGCATGAGTGGATCGAGAAGGAAGATGCAGATCTATATCATCGGCTGATCGACGAAGCAGACAAAATCTTCAATTCTGATCTGTGTGCCCCAGCTTATGAAAAAGGCAGACCCAAAACTAACCCTGATGGCTCTGTAGACATAAACTGGATCAAAGGCATCGTTGCCAAGGCTGAGGTAGAGTCAGGACTGAAGGGTGAAGAAGAATTGAAGGAGCTAAGGAGAAGAGTCTTCACCTGGTTGGCCATTCCAGAAGCTTATCACTGGGAAGTCTGATCAAAGGACTATTTTCTTCCCTTATCTTCTTAATTTGTAATATGTAAATTTGATGTGAATAAACATATGTTTAACTTATATGATTTGCTTGTTTTATTTTTTATTTTTATTTTTATTTTTTTTAAGTATTAATCGTCTGAGAAAATTATCATCTCAGACTTAAAATTTTCTAAAATTTTTTCTAAATTTTCTAAGTCCTAAGACTTAAATTTTTTATAAAGTCTAAATATTTTGAAAGAGTCTAAAAGATTTAAAGTTTTTTTTCCTTTGTGAATTAAGTGCTTGAATTTGAGTGAATCTGTTTTAATGAGAAAATGTACTCTGATATACCTATCTAATTATCTTGATTAACTCTAAACTAACTTCAGCTGTGAGTGTGTCTCTTCCTTGTAGGTTTTAACTTCATCAAAAAGGGGGAAATTGTTAGATCAAGAAAAGTTTTGATGAGTTAAAAGAAGCCGCAGCTCAGATGATCAGACAACCCTGAAGAACAACTGAGATCAAGTCCTTATACTAAGCTGATCAGACTAGGTCAAGGACTGATTAAGTCAGCTGGAGATTAAAGGTTGCAAGTCATCTGGAGACAAGCTCAAGTCTAGTCGTCTGCAGGAGACAATAATGAAGAGCTCAGACGAGGTCAAGACAAACTGAGTAGAATAAGAAAGATGAGTCTTCACCAAGTCAGCTGCAGATGAGTATGTTAAAATCAGCTGAGGAACAAGCAGTTTTCAAGAATAAATTTGTTGAGCAGTTTCTAGTTTGTTAAAACTAATTAACAATGTAACTGTCTTTTCAGACTTATAAATAGGTCTAGGCACTTCATTAAAAAAAAAAATCAATCACACGAGTTATCAATTCAGCAACATATTCTCTCAAATCACAAGTTTTCAAAAAGCACTAAATAGTGTTCAAGGATTTCTTCATAGATTTTTCTAAGTGTTTATAGAACACTTCCTTACACATCTTCAAATACACTTCTATTATTTTAGAGTTAGGTTTCTCAGAATTGTTTAGGAGTTTGAAGATTTGAAGATCTTTGTAAGATGTAAGTTGTACGGTTGAAAGTGAGTAAGTAAGTTGGTAGAAGAGACCCTTCTTCAAAGTTTGAAGAAGGAGAGTGGATGTAGGATTGTTATAATCCGAACCACTATAAATTTGTTGTTCTTTATTGCTTTAATTTACTTACTTGTTTATTTCAAT
Organism: Paraleonurus japonicus; assembly: GCA_030762865.1. NCBI lineage: Eukaryota > Viridiplantae > Streptophyta > Magnoliopsida > Lamiales > Lamiaceae > Paraleonurus > Paraleonurus japonicus. Next base: position 17,199,021 of record CM061055.1, on the reverse strand, counting down.
TTCCAGTTTATCAATTTAAGATTAATTTCAGAATCAAAGTTAAAATCAAAATATCAGTTTGCTTTTGATCTTAATAAAGTTGAGATTAAATTGAATTTCCGCTGTGTAACTTTGGTGCTTTGAATAAGTTTTGAAAGATTTGTAAAAATCTGAAAAATCTATTCAACCCCCCCCCCCTTCTAGATTTTTCCTAGAAGGCTGGTACAAGTTTTGCCTAATCTGCTCAACTAATCGGGACCAACAATCAAACATAAACAGATTCCTCAAAAGATGCAAATACCAAAAGCATGTGAATGCATAACTTATAAATGTGTGATCATCCAATGATGAGCTTTATTTTACTGCCCTATATGATATGATAAAAGTTTACGGGGTTCGGATGTGATAGAATAACTATCATGTGCCATCCCATATGATTACGGGTCTCAGACGTGTTAACGTGCCATTCCACAATGTGTTTACGGGGTTCGGATGTGATAGAATAACTATCATATGCCATCCCATATGATTACGGGTCTCGGACGTGTAAACGTGCCATTCCACAATATGATTACGGGTCTCGAACGTGTAAACTGATTGGAGTGTATAGGGTAAGAGTTATTAAGACCAATCAACAAAATATCGAACCCAAGGGAAAAAGTATGCACATGAGGTCCTAGAAATACAAGTTATTAGTGACTAGAGTTGCAACAATGGTTTGGTACAAAAACAACAAAAACACAAGCAAAAATACAATACAACAAGGAGCAAGCAATAGATCAAACACTTAAGATGCGATAACAAAAACAACAATAAATGGTGAGATAGGGGTGCTAGGATTAACATCCATCAATGAATCATCAATTAACAAGCTACAATTGAATCAAATTGCAAATCAACTAAGATAGAAAGCATAAACCATCATGAAATTAATCACTTCATTAAAATCACAATGCCTATTGTGAGTATCCTTAGTCTTTCTCATCTCTCAATGTAGAAATCCCCAATTCATACAATCATGCAAAATTGAAACTCGATTAACACCTAATCACGTTTGCTCAACTCTCGCCTATTGCTAGGGTGATTAACCATTAATCTAAAGAGACAATTTTACACAAAGCACAATTAAGAATCACAATTAGGAAACAAACTAATGTGAGTATCCTTAGTGCAACTAATCTCTCGATTCCGAAGCACCCAATCCACACATTCATACACAATTATCACCCGATTAATCCCGGATCACGTTAGCGCAACTCTCGTCTATAGCTAGGGTGATCGAACACTAATCTAAAGAGATAATTATGCATGAAGCACAAATGAGAATCACAATTAGTAAGCAATCTACTCAATTGATCTCCAATCATCAACAATTATAGCATCATCAATCAATTCATCATAAATTTCAATTAACCCAAGCACAAGAGAGATTTAGCCCATGGTACCACAAACAATACCAATGGGAAGAAGATAGAATTGAACAAACACAAAGCAAATCACAACACTTAAGAAATTAAAGAGACAAAAGAGGAAAAACATCACCAAATGATCTTCAATCAACAAAAATAGGAATGCTTGAGTCTTCAACACCAATCTCCAAATGAATTACAAGCTTGAATTGAAAGGATAACAATGATCAAATGCTAATCTATGACTAATCTACCAACAATCAATGGAAATCTAATCCTAAATCTAACTTCTACTCTAATCTAAGATGGAAATTGGCTTGGGGCCTGAGAAATCGCCCCAAAACCGCTACTAACTGCTACTACTATGAACTCCCCTTCTTATCTCTGAAATGCTCTGCTTTAAATACGAATTTTGGAAAAACCTTCCCCTCGAGTCGAGGGTCAGGCCTCGACTCGAGGCCCCTGCAAAAATCCTCGCCCTCGACTCGAGGGTCATGTCTCGAGTCGAGGCTCTTGCCATTTTCCAATTTTGATCCTTTTCTGCATAGCCCTCGACTCGAGGCTCTTGCTCCTCGATCAGAGCTCGAGTCCAGGGCATTTTTCTCACACGGGGCTTCGGCCCCGACCCCTGTTTTCGTCCCGGATGTCCGTCTCTTCATTCTAAGCCTAATGGTACTCTCGGTTTGGCAAAATTCCATCGAATTACCTGCAAAATGGACGGAAAACATCAAAATCTCACAAATAATACTTTTTAGGCAAAAGAGTGATACTTTTCACATTTAGGCACAAAAACTAACACTTTAGCTCACTTTTTGCACTAAAAATAACCCTAATAACATGTATCAATTCACTCCAATCATACCCCCAAACTTGAATTGTTGCTCGTCCTCGAGCAACGTAGAAACTAAGAACAAAGGAGTGAATTGATTGCAATTATGTCACATGGCATCATAGACGAAAAATAAGACAATCGAACTCATCAATGATCACTTGTATCAATGCAACTATCCACTATCAATCAAGACAAATCATGCTCAAACAAATGCTCAATCAAATACTCAACACATTGCTCCTTCCATGGAGTGTTTCACTCTTCACTCAAGTGTATCAAGGTTTAAAGCACTCAATCATCAATTCACAATTAAGTACACCATATGCTTGCCACAAGACTTAATCTCAATCAAAATCATTTGTGATCAATCAAGAATCAAAGAGGTCTTTCTTCTAGGTTGTAATGTTGGCTCTTTGGAAAGGTGGGATATTTATGGATAAGAGTGACTAATTAGTAGAGACTTGAATGAAAGCTAATCAATACAATACACATCTCTTCACTTTCATCTAGCACACTCTTACTATTGAACTTCAATAATCAATCCACCATTCACTTGAGCTTTCTCTTTTTAAGCTCACAAATTGAATCTTCTTTTCTTTTCAACTTTCTTTTTACAATTCAATTTTTCTTCACAACCTTTCTTTATTTCTTTCAACATCATTACTTTACTCATCATCTTTCCACCACACTTAGCAATCAAATCACCATCATTAGCCAACATTCAAGCTCAACTAATCATAGGACAAGAAAGGCTCATCAAAATAGGCTAAATGGTTTCAATTTCACTTGGCTTGCCAAAGAATAAAGATCATAAGGCTCAACATGGCTCACTAAGGAAATCAAATGTATTTGGTAGGAAAGTATTTGGCAAAGTAACTCATCATATCAACATGGCCTCTTATCACATTAATGAAATCACACAAAGATCAATATCCACAAGTCAAGTGGCAAGTTCTAGCATACAAATCATGAACGATGCACTCTCAAAGGATCAATCAATCGTATAAGATGTACGATTATAAGGCACAAAACTCACGGGCTTAAACTTGAGCAATGAATTAAGAATTTTCAATCACATTCATCTTCACATAATTAATCAAGCAACTAGCATCAAGCTACACATCTATTAATAATCATATCAAAATCCAATAATCTTACAACTCAAGCACAAATGCTCATGTACATAACCTCAAGCATACTCACTATATCAAGATGATACTCAAAAATATGTCAATTAATCCACTACTAAGCTCAAGATCAATAAATCTCAAAAGCCTAGAAATAAGGAATCCAAAGAAATCATCAAGGAATAATCATCAATAGACCATCAAACTCAATAAGATCAAGATAATAACCACCATCAATAAAATCATCCAAAAATCCAAAACCAATCATAACAATCATCAAGTCAAGAGTATAAGCACCATCAAAAGTACAAAGGAAAACAAGAATATCAGAATCTAAAGATCAACAAGAGGGAATAAGGAATAGGGGATAGCCCTAATAGTCGGACGGTGGCGGTGGAGGAGGGTAGTGTCCCTGCCCGAAGTTCCACGAGCTCATCTGCTGGAGGAGTGCATACATGTCATGCTGAGTCTTCAGAGACTCCTCCTGCATCCTCCGAGTCTCTTCATTAAATCTACGTGACTCCTCCATCATCCGATACATCTCATCCTGCCGGGTCAGACTCTCTATATGCATCCTCTGACTGTCTGCCCACATCTCCTCAGTCAAAACCCACGGTCTCTGAGATGAACTCCCCGCCTCGTACTCTCTACTCCTCATCTCGTCCTGCCAATACATGTTAATCTCTGGCTGGTAATCCTCGTCCATCTGTACTGGCGGCTCCTCTTGCTCCGGCTCCTCATCATCCTCATCCTCAGAATCATAATCTCCGATCTCTACCTCTGCTCCCTCTGCAGCTCCATCACCCTGATCATCATCAGAACCCGACTGCTGACCTCCATCGTCATCATCAACCTCCCTAAGCACATCCCCATGCTCTCTAGTGTAAGCGTCGATCGCCTCAGTATGACGCTGTGACCACATACGCAAGTTGATAGTCACAAGGGCCTGAGATCCGAAAACTGTCGTCAACCTCTTATTAGGAAGAGGGAATCGCCACCATGATGTTCTTTGTAGGCACCACGTCCTACCGATACGATCTAGCGTCCTCATGCGCCGCATGGTATCTAGAGTAAGGTCAGGGCCCTCCACTGCTCTGAGGTTATGCGTCGGAATCCCAAAATGCTCAGCGATCAAAGTAATCATGCCACCGAAGTTAATCTTCTTGAACTTCGTGCTAGTGGCTCTCTCAAATAAATAGCAAAGATAGGCGGCAGCATTAAATCTGACTCCATGTAAGAAGCACCAAATAACGTACAGCTCCTCGGAAACCACGGCTCCTCCCTCCGATCTCGCGAATATGGTACCCGCGAGAATCTTCTCAAGATATCGGATGACCGGGTTCCGGATATGTGTGCTCTTAGACTTCCCCGGAACAAAATCGGGCTGATTAGGAGCCCCAGAATCTGAAATCCTCCTCCAAAACTGCTTAGCATTATACTCCTTCCGGATGTTCAACAGTGATCGGTCGGGGTCTGTAGGTGCTCCAATAATCTCGTTGACCTCGTCCAGAGTCAACGAGTACTCATACCCCATGAGCTCAAATGTAATACTCCTCGGGAATTTGGCCCTCCTGGCCTTATCAACTCTCACCGTGCACAGGAACTCGAGAGTGAGTCCGATATACGTCCGAGGCCTCTTCATCAAGAAACTCCCCATCCCAACTTGCTCAAATAGGCGAGGAATATCCTCCTCGATCCCCATCGATATCATGCAATCTTGGTCCACTAATCTCGTCTTGACCACCCGGTTATAGAGCTCGAATATAACTCAATATGAGTCCTCCACCGGTGATCATCCCACTGAATTCCGAGCTCAGCGGGTGTCCTCGTGTGCACACGTCGGATAGCAGCTTTCTTTCTCACGAATCTCCGCCTCGAAAAGGTTATGTCATGCGCCCCTCTAGACATTGTTCTGCAAAACATTCCCAAAAGCAAAAATCAATACCAACAAATACAATACGAGCTCATACCATGAACGAGTCAACGATCAATAATCATCTCAAATGAACTAAATCCCTAGTAACTAGCAACAAAGCCTCAACAATGGTCAATGAGTCAACTAAACACATATATCCCATAGAAGTGCTCAAAATAATCCTAAAACATGTATACTTACTAGAATGGCCCCACAATTAATTCACAAGTAAGCTCACAAATAATCATTCAATTAAGCTCAATAAAGTCCCAAAAAAAATCATAAGCCAATTAGCAAGTAATTCAACAATTATGCATCAACAAATCATACACTTCTATCAACACCATAATTCAACTTGACCAAATGATCCCAACAATTATACTAGGAATTTCTACAAATGCCATCATTTACAATTCCAATCCCAATTCACAAATAAACGAGCACAATATTATTTTCAATCCTAAACATGCTCCTAGCCTCATCAAACAATTCAAATATACTCATACAAGGCTCCAAATCATCCAAAATAATCATGCATAGAAGGTGTTTGTCAAAATGTCCACATGAAATTCCAAATTCAAAAATTTTATCTCAAATCATAACACCCATTCAAATATTACAATATAACAATGAAATTGAAGCCAAGAAGAGTAGAAATTACGTACCTTGTTTGTGAATTTATCCCAAAAACGAACAATAGAGACACCCACTCAAATATACCCAAAAAGCCTCAAATTAACTCAATTCAAACCCTTAAAATCCTATCTTTATGCAATGTATATGATGGAATGATGGAATGATGGTTGATATATGGTGAAATTGACGCCAAATCGCCGGAAATAGGTGGGGGAACTGAGCTGGAACGGCGCTCTCAAAACCCTCGAGTCGGGGTTCTGTGTTCTGCTGCTGCATATTTAAAAATAACACGCGCCTCGAGTCGAGGGCCAGGCCTCGACTCGAGGGATCCACAAATTTCGCCTGCCTCGACTCGAGGTCTCACGCACGACTCGGGGGATATGCAAAACCAACTCCTCGACTCGAGGTGGCACCCTCGACTCGAGGGATGTGTCAAATTATGAAATTTTGCCTAAGTGTAAATCCCTCGACCCGGGGGCCATGCACTCTCGACCCTGGGTCGAGTCCAGGGAATTTTTGACGATTCCCGGGCCCGACCCTACCCCCGAAACTCCTAAAAATGACCTTTATACCCCTAACGAACCCAAATATGCAAGAAATTACCGTTTTGGTCCCTCGATTTAAGCCCGGTCGCTCATTCGATCGAGGAGACCGGGTTCTCTTCCTTTTTGCTCATTTTCACCAACTTTTAAGCTCTCCTTTCCTTCTCGATTCCTCGATTCCTTTGCGAATTCGATCCTTTCCAATCCTCATAGTGAGTATACCTACACACGGACAAAATCAAAATCATCACTAAGAGATGCATTTCTACCCTAAATGACACACACCCCCAAACTTGAATGAAGTCATGCATTAAAGTTTGGCTAAGAGTGAGAAAAATATGCAACTCCTAAATGATATCAACAATTAAGCACAACAATATATGAATCTCAAAGCATCGAGCACCATGTACCAAGAATAAGCAATTAAGTAGCAAGCCAAATCTCCTAAAAAAAACAAAAAACACTAACTACCAAAAGAACACAAGAAAAGAAAATAAAAACGATGGGTTGCCTCCCATCAAGCGCTATTTTTATTGTCCTTTGCCGGACTTATTCTTCACATCCAAAATCCTTCATCGGAATGGCCAAGGATAGCGATCCTCCTTGCCATTGTATCTCGATCTTTGTGCTTCAAGGTCTAGGAGGTTCACCGAATAGATAGGACAACCACCTATAGAAATGCAAAGTGTCCATGGTTGTCCCCCTTTTTCTCTTGCCATCCTCCTCTTCCATTCTTTCTCTTCGAGGATGCCCAAGCGTTTCTTTAATTCTTCCCTATAGTCAAAATTCACAAGAGGCAAGATTACATCATTAGAAGCATCATTTTCAATTAAATCACAAATTGAAGAGTTAGAAGGTATAGAAATGCTCATTTCAATCTTCAATTCCTTATTTGGTGCTTCTAGATTTGTTTGTTCATTATTGCTCATGTCCATCAATGGACACTCCTCTTCCTCACTTTTGACAAGAGATTTCTTCCTTTCATCCTCATTTCTTGGACCCTCTACTACATCTCTTCTTTTATTTTCTTCCTCCCCTTCTTCTTCTTGACTTTCCATGATATTCAAGTTCTTTACTTGGCGTAGGAAATCTTTGAGTTGACACTTAATAAACGTGAAGTGCACTCCGGTGATCTCCATGTTCCCCTCTATCCATGAATTTACCTTTTCTTTGGTCTCATACATTTCTTCATACAAGGGAAGCATATGATCACATCTAGCATCATCTTCCTCAAATTTTTCCAACACAAATCCAAGCATCTCTTGCAATATAGCTCTCATATCATAGAGTCCCCATTCTTCAATTTTAGGAGAAGCTTGTGGCATTGGATAGTCATTCTCATAGCTCCTCCTATCATCATAATAATCTTCCTCTTCCGATGCCCCTTGAAATTCGAATCCACAATATTGATTGCATGCTTGATCATAAGGCTCATAATATTGGAACATCTCTTGAGGTGGGGGAGAAATTTCTTCACTTATCCAATCTTCATAATTGGATGGAACTTGTTGCCATTGAGAATTATCTTCATAGTTCCTCCAATCATTGTAGCTCAATTCTTCAAAGTGTGGAGAATACACCCTACTATCTTGATAATATTCTTGATTCCAAAAGTATGAGTTGTATCCTTCCATCTAGACAAGATTTCAAAGTATCAAATTCAAACAAAAATAACAAAACAAACACAAACACAAAGGCAACAAGTAGTCACTTCAAACAATTCCAAGTCTCACTTAAGGCGCAAAAACTAATTCCCCGGCAACGGCGCCATTTGATTGGAGTGTATAGGGTAAGAGTTATTAAGACCAATCAACAAAATATCGAACCCAAGGGAAAAAGTATGCACATGAGGTCCTAGAAATACAAGTTATTAGTGACTAGAGTTGCAACAATGGTTTGGTACAAAAACAACAAAAACACAAGCAAAAATACAATACAACAAGGAGCAAGCAATAGATCAAACACTTAAGATGCGATAACAAAAACAACAATAAATGGTGAGATAGGGGTGCTAGGATTAACATCCATCAATGAATCATCAATTAACAAGCTACAATTGAATCAAATTGCAAATCAACTAAGATAGAAAGCATAAACCATCATGAAATTAATCACTTCATTAAAATCACAATGCCTATTGTGAGTATCCTTAGTCTTTCTCATCTCTCAATGTAGAAATCCCCAATTCATACAATCATGCAAAATTGAAACTCGATTAACACCTAATCACGTTTGCTCAACTCTCGCCTATTGCTAGGGTGATTAACCATTAATCTAAAGAGACAATTTTACACAAAGCACAATTAAGAATCACAATTAGGAAACAAACTAATGTGAGTATCCTTAGTGCAACTAATCTCTCGATTCCGAAGCACCCAATCCACACATTCATACACAATTATCACCCGATTAATCCCGGATCACGTTAGCGCAACTCTCGTCTATAGCTAGGGTGATCGAACACTAATCTAAAGAGATAATTATGCATGAAGCACAAATGAGAATCACAATTAGTAAGCAATCTACTCAATTGATCTCCAATCATCAACAATTATAGCATCATCAATCAATTCATCATAAATTTCAATTAACCCAAGCACAAGAGAGATTTAGCCCATGGTACCACAAACAATACCAATGGGAAGAAGATAGAATTGAACAAACACAAAGCAAATCACAACACTTAAGAAATTAAAGAGACAAAAGAGGAAAAACATCACCAAATGATCTTCAATCAACAAAAATAGGAATGCTTGAGTCTTCAACACCAATCTCCAAATGAATTACAAGCTTGAATTGAAAGGATAACAATGATCAAATGCTAATCTATGACTAATCTACCAACAATCAATGGAAATCTAATCCTAAATCTAACTTCTACTCTAATCTAAGATGGAAATTGGCTTGGGGCCTGAGAAATCGCCCCAAAACCGCTACTAACTGCTACTATGAACTCCCCCTTCTTATCTCTGAAATGCTCTGCTTTAAATACGAATTTTGGAAAAACCTTCCCCTCGAGTCGAGGGTCAGGCCTCGACTCGAGGCCCCTGCAAAAATCCTCGCCCTCGACTCGAGGGTCATGTCTCGAGTCGAGGCTCTTGCCATTTTCCAATTTTGATCCTTTTCTGCATAGCCCTCGACTCGAGGCTCTTGCTCCTCGATCAGAGCTCGAGTCCAGGGCATTTTTCTCACACGGGGCTTCGGCCCCGACCCCTGTTTTCGTCCCGGATGTCCGTCTCTTCATTCTAAGCCTAATGGTACTCTCGGTTTGGCAAAATTCCACCGAATTACCTGCAAAATGGACGGAAAACATCAAAATCTCACAAATAATACTTTTTAGGCAAAAGAGTGATACTTTTCACATTTAGGCACAAAAACTAACACTTTAGCTCACTTTTTGCACTAAAAATAACCCTAAAAACATGTATCAATTCACTCCAATCATAAACATGTCATTCTACAATATGATTACGGGTCTCGGACGTGTTAACGTGTCATTCCACAATGTGTTTACGGGGTTCGGATGTGATAGAATAACTATCATGTGTCATCCCATATGATTACGGGTTCTTTTAGTCTTATCCTTTTTTTAGCTTACAAGACTTAGGAAAAATAGTTTTGGGAAGTACTAAGAGCTTTTTTTAATATGTTTTAATCATATATGGAGTGCTTGAGTTGGAATTTTAGTGTTTGGAGTCAAAATGGTGAAGTTATGCTTAAAATATGAAGCTGCAGAAATCATGCCATGATCACTGACCTGCTTTTGTAAAATTTATTCGTACCCTTTCCACCCGTTTAAAAATCATGGAAAAAACTCCTAGATGTAGTATTTGAAGTTTAGAATAACATACTAAAATTTGGTGGTGATTGGATTTTTGTAGACTAAGAATAACATCGTGAAAGATTATGTGTCGGAAGTAGTCCGAAACTGGGAGCAGTTACTCATTTCATTTATTTCTCCCTTTTCTAAAGGTTATAAAATTCTGGTAAAAATTGGAGACGTTCCCCTTGATGTTTTTTAAATCATAGTCAAAAATTATAATATTTTGTTCAGTACTTTATGAGATATAATTTTTTTTCTGAGTACCTGGTCGATGTTCGACGCATAGGGTTATTCTGTGTTACACGAATTTATTTTTCCAGTTAGACTAACGTATAAATTATGTAAAATTTCATGGATGTCCCAAAACCTGTTTATAACAAGATTCTAAAATTTGGTGATGTTTAAACGAGTATCCAATAAGTTATGAATTTTCTCGTATGACATGTCCAGTGACCAAGCCAAACGATAGATTAAATGTTCACGATTTTTCTGGGCAGAATCCGTAAGTCAAATGGCTTGGGTTCCTGAATAAAAGTTGTTCATACCTGAGTAATGCATCACATATTTTAATTTCGTAATTTTTGGATATTTCTACAAAGGTTAATGGACTTTAAAAGTTTAAGGTCACTGGTTTGCCGAAACAGAAATTTAGAGTCCTTATTTCAAAATCTGCTATAGTTTCGTAACTCAAATGAACTCGGACTCTTAATAAACTTTGTTCTACAATGAAATATGTACAACATACTAAAATTTCATAATTTTCCAACTATTCTAAGTATTTTATTTCGTTTATGTGTGTATAGGTATTGTTTCTTCGATTGTTAGTACTTGATAAACTAAATGGCCAAACTTTTAATGACGAGCATGTTTTAAATATCGAAGGTTATACATGATACTTTGTGAATATATATACTTGAGTGTCTTACATGTTTATTCTTGAAAATGAACGGAACTGAAAGGCTCAAATTCAGGACCCACAAACTGTAGTACACTTACAAAGCCGTTGGACTTCGGATTAAACCCATAGAAGCTTTTGATAAAATAAAGTACCCCTTATTCATTCAAAGCTTAGTTTTGGAAGGCACAATAAGATCAAGAACCTAAGTTTCTAATGGACAAAAGGGTTGTCGAACTAAACATGCGGATTGTGCTAGGTAGAGTACGGTCGGAACCAATGACTGAGATTTTTGTACGAGAGGCCTAAGCAATCAAGAAGTTAAACTTTCTCTTAAAAGTTCTCTAGGTGGGTGACACTATTTGTATAGCCAGTTAATGTTATATGGACTGTTGTCAGTTTTCCTGAATCAAACATAAACAGATTCCTCAAAAGATGCAAATATCAAAAGCATGTGAATGCATAACTTATAAATGTGTGATCATCCAATGATGAGCTTTATTTTACTGCCCTATATGATATGATGAAAGTTTACGGGGTTCGGATGTGATAGAATAACTATCATATGCCATCCCATATGATTACGGGTCTCGGACGTGTTAACGTGCCATTCCACAATGTGTTTACGGGGTTCAGATGTGATAGAATAACTATCATGTGCCATCCCATATGATTACGGGTCCCAGATGTGTAAACGTGTCATTCCACAAATTGATTACGGGTCTTGGACGTGTAAACGTGCCATTCCACAATATGATTACGGGTCTCGGACGTGTTAACATGCTATTCCACAATTTGTTTATGGGGTTCGGATGTGATAGAATAACTATCATGTGCCATCCCATATGATTACGGGTCTCGGACGTATAAACGTGCCATTCGACAATATGATTACGGGTCTCGGACGTGTAAATGTGCCATTCCACAATATGATTATGGGTCTCGGACGTGTAAACGTGCCATTCCACATTGTGATTACGGAGATCGGATGTAGTAGGAAACTATCATGTGCCATCTCATATGTGCTAGTTATAAAGAGTTGTGAACTCTGAATCAAAGAAGATGATAATTAAAGGTTGAGGAACTATAAGATTATATCCGAAGCCTTACCTTATACAAATGAACACAACGCCATAACAAGGAAGTAAATAACGAAGGATGAAAATAAAGAATAAAAGACTCTACTATTTTGGGATTTTCTGTCAATCTGTATAACAGCGTACATGTCGTCCACTGAGATTTATATCTCACGCCCTATAACTAATATTTTTCAGGTCACGAGATTGAGGCCCTGGAGCTACAATAGACGGCCAGCTTCCACTCTCTTTTTATTTAAATAAGTCGCTTTATATTTTTCAGATCTTTATGAAAATTTGTATTTTGTTAAAGACTCGTCACTATGATTTTTCCGAGAGTTGAACTTTAGACTCACCGGGTGGCTTTTGTCAAACGATTAATCTCTTTGTTTAGTTATGAATATTGTTCAAACATTTTAAATAAGTGTTTGTAAAATCTTCCGCTGCAACTTAAATGAATAGCTTTGCTTTCTAAAAGAAATTTTTCGGCTCGATTTTATGGTTCACTAAGTGATGACTCGGGTTTAGGACGTCAGGACCTCAAAGGTTGACTTTCTAAATTATGGGGCATTACATCTTACACCCACCAAAGTCTGAATCTGAGTATCCTGACAACTCAAAATTATCATCAGTTAGGTACCACAATCCTACATTTATTGTACCTTTCAAGAATTTAAAAATCTTCTTGGCCGCCACAAGATGACTCTTCTTTGGCTTAGCTTGAAAATGTGTACAGACACCTATTGCAAAAGAAATATAATGTCTACTAGCAGTTAAGTATAATAAAGAACCTATTAATCCCCTGTATTTTGTCTGATCAGTGTCTTTCCCTTTATCATCTGGATCCATGGAGAAGTTTGTCATCATAGGTATCTTAGCTTCTCGGCTGGTACATATTCCAAACTTTTCAATAAGATCCTTTGCATATTTTGCTTGATTGATGAAGATCCCCTTCTTAGTCGGTCTGACTTGAAGTCCAAGAAAGTATGTCATCTCAACCATCATGGACATTTCAAATCTGCTTTTCATGAGATAACTAAATTCTTCACACAACCAACATAAATTTGTACTAATAAAAGATCATTATCAAATTCTTTTCTAAATAAAGTTCTATCTATTTTACCCTTAACAAAACCATTTTGAATTAAATAATCAGACAAGGTGTCATAACAGGCTCTTGGGGCCTGTTTAAGTCTATATAGAGCTTTCCCCAGTCTATAAACCTCTTCAGCTAAGATTCCATTTAGAAATGTTGATTTTATATCCATTTAAAAAATTGTGAATCTCTTAAAAGCAACATAGGCTAAGAACAATCTTATGGCCTCCAGACGAGCTACTGGTGCAAAGGTTTCATCGTAATCAATTCCTTCTGATTGCGAATAACCTTGAGCAAGTAGTCTGGCTTTATGTCTAATCCCAATATTGTTCTCATCCCTTCTGTTTTTAAAGACCCATTTAGTTCCAATGACTTTTTGATGATGAGGCCTTTCAACAAGCTCCCACACATCTTGTCTTTGAAATTGATTCAGTTCTTCTTGTATAACATTAATCCAATTGGAATCAGTTAGAGCTTCAGTAATTCACTTAGGTTCAAGTAATGAAACATAACAACTGAACATACAATCAAGATTTAGTTGTGTCCTAGTCTGGACTCCAGTTATTTGTTCAGCTAGATGATAAGTCATTATCTTTTTACCTTTGTCTTTATCCAAGGATGAAGACTTGTCTGAAATATCATTTTCAAATGATTATGTATTACCTTCAGAAGCTTCTTCCTAATTTTCTGGTAAGGTAGTTGTCTGATCAGCTGACTTTGAAGAACTTTCATGCTCTCTTTCTTTGTTTGAGTCTGATTCTTCTTCCTCGTCTGAGTCTGATTCTGGTCCATAGAACTTTACTGTTGATCTCTTAATAGTCATCTTATGTAGATCATCTGAAATCTTTGTGATGTCATTTGCATCTTTGGACTCAAAAGTAGATTCATCAAACACAACATGTGGTGTTTCTTCCACACACAAGGTTGTCTTATTAAAAACTCTATAAGCCTTAGACACAGTGGAATATCCTAAGAATATCCCATCTACAATCTTAGCATCAAAAGTTTTTAAATGAGATTTACCATTGTTGTGAATGAAACACTTGCATCCAAAAATATGAAAATATGAAATCTTAGGTGATCTACCCTTCCATATTTCATAAGGGGTTTTACACTTATTTTTTACAATCAGACATCAATTTTGAATAAAACAGACAGTATTAATGGCTTCTGCCTAGAACCTGTGTGGAGTGTTGTACTCAGATAGCATAGTCCTTGCAGCTTCTTTAAGAGTTCTGTTTCTCCTTTAAACAACTCCATTTTGTTGAGTGTTCTCGCAGCTGATATCTCGTGAGCTATATAATTCTCAGTACAATAGTTAGCAACAAGTGTATTAAGGAATTCAGTACCTTTATCACTTCTAATGTTAACAATACTTAGTCCTTTTTCATTTTGAATTCTTTTAAGAAATTTTGGAATCTTTGTCATAGTCTCATTCTTCTTGTACAAGAAAATAACCCAGGTAAATATTAAGAAATCATCTACAATTACCAAGGTATATTTTCTTCCACTGAAGCTAAGAGGTGTGACTGGACCAAAAAGATCCATATGAAGAAATTCCAGAATCCTATCTGAAGAAGGATTATTTATTGTTTTAAAAGAAGTTCTGGTCTGTTTTTCTTTTTGACAAGCATCACAGACATGACTCTTTGAAAATACCCTATCTGGAAGTCTTTTGACTAAAGATTTCCTTGCTATTTGGTTAAGAGTTTTGAAGTTTAAGTGACCAAGATGTTTATGCTATAGCCAACTTAAATCATTTGAACTCTTCGCAACAAGACAAGTATCTTTAGGACAACTTTTGAAGTTAGAAACATAAATGTTACCTTGTCTAACCCAGTATATTTTCATTGACACTATCGAAAACATAGCATGCATTATAGGTGAATTTTACACTAAAACCCTTATCAAAAAATTGTGAAACAGATAACAGGTTGTGTTTTAACCCTTCAACGTAGTTAACCTCATTGACTTGAATATCACCAATCATCAAGGTTCCAACTCCTTTGGTTAGTCCAAAATTATTGTCTCCAAACATGACTCATGTTCCATCTATACTCTGATAGTTCGAAAGTAGACGCTTTTCAAAGGTCATGTGTTTTGAACACCCACTGCCAATGTACCAGACGACCTCAAGCACGTCTGCCCTTTCCACTATACTTGTATCTCCCTGCAATCACAGATTAGATTTTAGGTACCCTTTGTAAGTTGGGTCCTTCTTGGTTAAGTTTACATTTAGGAATCCAGATAATGTAATAACTCTAAACCAAAACCTAGAGTTTTATATTTGATTTTCTAAGGTTGATTTTTTTTATTGTTTGATTTAAAAGTTTATGTGTATTTTTCTCCAATTGACGAACGGTTCTTCGAACCAAAAATCTACTAATACTTCTAAAACTCATATTCGTAATTCGAATTTGATTAATAATGATAAATTACCAATAGTCCTTTAAAGGAGGGAAACATTCAAGAAAAACCCTAAGAAAAATATTTATTTTCCAGCGCGCTTTGCAATAATTTTTGGAGCCGAAAACTCAACAACGAAGTCACACCATTGTATTAGAAAATGGACAGCCAAATGCCAGCCCAAATCCTTCAAAATTTCATGCACATGGGGAGCATTAAATGGGGGAATATGGTAATACAAGAGATCTTAGCCCAAATCTTAGGATTAGCTCCTAAAGCTAGGAAAAATATCCTCAAGCCTAATTAAACACCTACTTTGCTTCCTTTTCCCCACCTATTTGGCCGGTCACTCCTCCATTTCCCATCTATAAATCCCATTCCTTCCCTTCTTCATTTCCCACAACACAAAAGCTTTAGGCTCTCATGAAAGAAAAGAAGAAGTTCTTCAAGGATGTCCCTAAAACTCCCTCTTAGTCTTATGCATTGTCTTAGCTTAGAAAACTTAGGAAAAATATTGTGTGAGGCCCTAAGAACTTCTTTCATATAATACGATATTATATGGAGTGCTTGAGTTGGAATTTTAGTGTTTGGAGTCAAAATGGTGAAATTATGCTTAAAACATGAAGCTGCCGAAATCATGCCATGATCACTGACCTGTTTTTGTAAAATTTATTCGGACCCTTTCCAACCGTTTAAAAATCATGAAAATTTTCCTAAATGTATTATTTGAAGTGTAGAGTAACATAATAAAATTTCGGGGTCATTGGATCTTTGCAGAGTAAGAATAAAATCGTGAAATATTATGTGTCGGAAGTAGTCCGAAACTGGGAGTAGTGACTCATTTCATTTATTTCCCCTATCTCGGATGGTTTTAAAATTCTGGAAATATTATGGGATGTTACCATTGATGTTTCTTATAATATATTCAAAGATCATAGGTTTTTGGTTTGTATTCTAGGATATATGCCCATTTGATTCAGGTGTGGTCGATGTTCGATGAATGAGTGATCTATGTTTTCTATGAATTATTTGACCTTGTTAAGTTTGCGTAAAAATTATGGAACATTATGGGGATGTTCTAAACTGAGTCCTTAATGTTTTGTTAAAATATAGTGATTTATGGATAAGTTCCCAATAAGTTATAAATTCATTTGTAAAACGTAAACAGTAACCGAGCCTAGTGCCTTGATTGACTTTCATGGATTATCTGGGAACGATTGGTAAGTTTAATGACTTAGGGTTATAAATTAAAGTTGTTTTGCATTGATTAATGTATCACGTACTTAAAATTCATAATTTTTGGATATTTCTACAGAGAGTTGTGGATTTTATAATTTGAAGGTCACTGTTTTGCCAAACAGAAATTTAGTGTCCTTATTTCTAAATATGCCTTAATTTCGTAACCCAAATGAACTCGGACTCTTAATAAACTTTGTTCTACACTGAATGATGTAGAACATTCTAAAGTTTCATAATTTTTCAATGAGTCTAAGTATTTTATTTTGTTTATGCTTGTATAGGCATTGTTTTTTCAATTGTTAGTACTTGATAAACTAAATGGCCAAACTTTTAAAGACGAGCATGTTTCCAATATCGGAGGTTATAAATGATACATTATGAATACATATACTTGAGTGTCTTACATATTTTTTCTTGAAAATGAACGGAACTGAAAGTCCCGAATTCGGGATCCACAAACCATATGTTGGCCCCGATATTGAGTGATTAACACAAGCTTAGATCGCCCCCTAGTGATAATCTAGAGGGGGGGTTGAATAGATTACCAAATCTTTTTCAAAGATCAGATTATCTATTTAAGATATCAAAGCTAAGCAGCGGAAACAAATTTTAACTCAACCTTTTAAAGGATCAAAAAGCTATAAAGATGATTAAGAATAGATGATTAAGAACAAATAAGTAAAACAAGATATAAAGAACACCACGATTTATAGTGGTTCGGATCAAACAGATCCTACATCCACTCTCCTTCTTCAACTTGAAGAAGGGCCTCGACTGACTTACTTTCTTACTTGCTTACTGAATTACAATTACAATGTAGTGAAGATCATTCTCTTCAATTCTATCTTCAACCTATCAAGCTATCTCGAAACTTGAAAGTTATAGTGCAGAAAGTTTGAAGTTGTACAAGTGAGTGTTCTACAAACACTTAGAAACTTATGAAGATTCTTTTGAAAACTTTAGTGAGTGCTCTTCATAAATCGTGAGTATTGAATTGAGTGTTAAATTAATTTCAGAACTGTGCTCAAACTTATTTATAAGCCTGTGAAACGGTTAGTTTGTTGATACAAACTAAAAACCGTTCAACAAACTTATTCTTGAAAATTGCCTTGACTTCAGCTTATCTCAAGCTAGTCGTCTGCTGCTGACTTGGTGAAGAATCGCCTTTCTTATTCTACTCAGCTGGTCTTGACCTCGTCTTGAGCTCTTCATTATTGTCTCCAACAGATGACTTCGTAGAGATCATCTTCAGATGATCTGCTCTTTCCCGACTTCAGCTGACTATTCTAGGTCTACCTAGTCTGATCAGCCTAGCACTAGAATTCATTACATCAGCTGTTCTATACACATTCAGCTGGTCATCTTACTTACATGAGCTGACTCTAGTCTATTCTTCTTTAACTCATCAAAACTCCTTCTGATCTAACAATTCCCCCCTTTTTTGATGAAGTTAAAACTACAAGAAAGAAACAAGCTCACAACTGGTGTTAGTCAAGGTTATTCAAGATAATCAGACGTGCACATTAAAGCACATAAGCATTTAGTTCGGATGCGTTCACATAAGAGCACTTAGAAAAAAAATTCAAAGCTTTTTAGAAAAATTTAAGTCTTAAAGACTTTATCAGATTATTAGTACTTAGAAAAATTTTAAGACTTAGGACTTAAAAAATTTTTAGAAAATTTTAATCTGAGATAGAAGTTTCCTCAGATGATTAATACTTAGAAAATTTTTAAGTTTTCTTAGAAAGCAGTAAAGAAAACTTAAAGCACAAGACAAGATAATTCAGATAAGTTCAAATATATTCACAGATGATTACAAATTTACAAATTGGTGCAGATAAGGAAAAATAAGAAAAGAAAGCTCAATCTTTTCAAACACCCCACTAGTCTTTATCAGGCACCATCAGCCAATTAAATACCCTCCTCCGAAGCTGCTTGAGGTCCTCCTCCTGAGCTAATCCGGACTCAGTCTCTGCCCTTTGAACAATTCCCTTGACCCAGTCTAGGTCCAGGGATCCATCAGCTTTCTTGGCAGGGACTGCGTACTCGAAGGCTGGGGAGATCAGGTTAATGTTGAATTCGACATCAGCTTCTTCAAGTAGCCGATAATAGAGGTCCGCGTCTACCTTCTCAATCCACTCGTGCCAGGCGAGGTCCGGATCTTGCTGAGTAGTTCCTGGAGCCTTGAGAATGTACCAGAAGTACATCCACATGGTGTCCAGGTTTTTATCTCTGTACTCCTTCTTATATTTCTCGTAAGCCATCTTTGGAGGGGCAGACGTGGTGTGCAAGGGCCTGAAATTCACGTCGCCTTGGTCCTTCACTAGCCATTTACGTTCTGTACTGCTCCAAAAGACGTTGGCGCCCTTCTCCTTCTTCTGCCTTCTCTTCTCTTTCTTTCCGAAGTATTCTTTCTCTCGTCTGATCCTCTTGATCTGCTCTTCGGAAAGATTAGAGTAGTCGGCTTCACGCTTTCCTTTTCCTTTGGTAGCAACTCTGAGTGAGATGTCAGCTGATTTGGGCTCATTAGCTGCTACCTTCTTGCCTTTGCTCTTGGCCTCTGCCTGCTCAGCTTCTCTCAGCCTGGCGAAGAGTCTTTCTGACCTATCTTCCTCCTTCTTCCTCCTCTTCTCCTCGTCCTCCTTGAGGGCTTCTTCAAGTTGACTCACCCTCAGCTGGAGAGCAACCAACTCATCAGACTTCAGTCTGACGTCCTCCTTGGCTGCCTCCAGGTCAGCTGTGTTGGCCTTCATGCCCAAATCTCTCCTAGTCTCCTCAACCACAGCTGCGAGGGCTTGTCTTCTTTCTTGTTCTTCCTTTTCCCCCTTTTTAACTTCACTGGCCAGATCTGTCAGTTTAGTATTTAGATCGTTGCATTTGACGTGAAAGTTAGACCGGTCTAGTGCCATTTCATTCACCACCATCTAATTGTAGCCTTTTACTTCCTCTTTCAATCCCTTCATCTCCTCTTCCAGAGCTTTTACCTTCTCAGCCAGTATAGAGTTAGTCAGAGAAGTGATTTTATCTGAGAGTGTTACCTCAACTTCTCTCATACTGGCGATCATAGTTTCTGTGACTGCTTCCACCATCTTCTTCGTCTTCTTCTTAATTTTCTTCTTGAATGCAGATTTCATCTTCTTCTCCATCTTGCTGAAGATCGAAGAGATGGCAGTCACCGGGCTTAAGTCACTGTCCTCATCCTCAGAGAAGGATTCAGACGAAGAGGAGGAGATGTCTTCTCGAGTAGGTGGAGGGGAAGGAGAGTGAGTTTGGATGGTTAGGAGGAGAGAGTAAGATAGAGTAGGGAGGGGTGATGTTTGGACTTGAGGGAGAGGTGTTGGTTCAGTTTGTGGGAGAGGGGTAGTTTGGGTTTGTGGGATAGGAGTGGGAGATGAGGTTTGAGCAGTTGAGGTGTGGGTGTTGATGTGGGTTGATCTGTGGGTGGGGTGGTAGACGAGGGTTGGTCAGCTGTAGTTGGGGTGGTGGTTGGAATGGTTTCAGATTGGGTAGTGATTTGGACTGTTTCAGGAGAGGTTGGGGTTTGGACTGTTGGGAGCAACTGTGGCTGTTCAAGAGGCTCCGAGGTGCCAGCCTGGCACACCTCTTCATTGCCAGGGGTGGAAGATAAGGAAACAGAAATGGAAGGACTTGTACCTTTTTCAAGAATGGGTGAGAGAGCAGCTTCCTTGATTGGAGAGGGTGGCACTTCGATTTGGCCAATCTCAGCTGCTATTTGAAGAATTGGCACCTCCTCAGACAAGAGCGTTGTCGTCTTGATCTGCTGCTCTGACCCTTCATTTCTTGAAAAGCCTTCCATGGAAGTTTCAGAACCCTGAGATTTCTTCCTTGGTCTCCTTATCAGAGGAACTTCAATTTCTTCCTCATCATCTCCAGACATATCTTTGGAAGGAGCAACAGACGATCCTTCAGCAGACTTCTTTTCTGAGCCTTTAATCAGCCTTCTTCTAGTCCTCCTCTGAGGTGGTCTTTCAACCACAACAGCTTCTTCAAGACCCGTTTCCTCAGTTGAAGGAGCAGAAGCCACCACCTCCTCAGTTATAGGGACAGCGGCAACCTCCTCAACCGCTGGAGTTACAACCGCCTCCTTAGCTGCAGCAGCCGTCTGATTCCTCGCCTCATCAGAGTCATCGTCTGAATCCAGCAGCCCCCCAATCTTCTCATTCTTCGTCAAAATTCCCTTCTGCCTTGAGAATTTTTTGCTCCAACCCTCCAATCAGCCAATTTATTCAGACCTTCAATCAACACAGTTATCTTGTTAAATAGACTAACTGTGGTGGTTGAAGTCTATTCTCCAGTCACCGGATTGAAAGTTAGCCTCCCCTTTTCTTCATTCAATCTTCTAATCAGAAGATCCACCCAGTTAACCTGCACTCCATCGATGATCGCCCTCATACAGCATAGTCTGGGCTTTGACAATCCATCATGGGAGCTCTGGTCCAGCACCGATTTCGTGACAATCGTCATAAGAAGCCTGTATTTCCTCCTTAACAGGTTCTTCTTCAACTCCCTCCGAGTTCCCCTGTAAGTTACCCTCGACACCATATCAAATGATTCCTCCCACAAATCTTCCTTATATGTCGATGGATTCACTCCCTCCATCGAAGTATCAAATATGCGAGCAATTATTTCTCTGGAGTAGGATAGAATTGTCCCATCTACCTTCGTATTAAATCCATCATGGGTATCAACCATGTTCACCAAAAATTCCGCCCCCAAAAGATCCAGAGTTTTGCTTTGAGTAGACTTCATCGAACAAAAACCTCTTAGTCTTGATCTCTCTTGTAACCGGAGAATCTCAGAGGATTCTCTATCCTTTGTTGTCTCGAAATCAATATACATCTCCGCTTTCAGTTTGTTTTTGAAGATTTCATCGTTCATTTTAAACTTGGACTATGTGGTTGATATGTAAGTGGGTTTATGGATTTTTGTGGTTTTAGAAGAGGAAGCCATCTTTGAAAGTATACTGTAAAATTTAAGAGAGATTTGCAGTAAGTTGGATAAGGGAATTTGTGAAAGTGAATTTGAAAACGAAGGGGTAAGTTATTAAATCAGGAAAAGAGAGAGGGAAAATTGGAGAAGTTGATACGTGGTAAAATCAGAAACGTTTTTTACCGTAGATTGACTGTGGCGCGTGGAGTATATCAACGGCTATACGGAATAGTCACTTTACCTCCGGCGCATGGCATTAACTCGCCTTGAAATTGTAAAAAGTAACCGTCTAGCCTACGGATTAGACGGCTAATAGGGTCACTTTATGCAGAGGTAGTAAGTATATCTGACGTAAGCCGAAATATACCTTTCTTTGCATAAAGGTTATAATTTTAGACTGGATTTTATCAGACTTGGTAAAAAATGACTTTGTCTTATATTTTGAAAATTTCTCCGAGTCTGGTTATTTGAAAACAAAGAATTTTTAAGACGGAGTTAATTTTATGCCATTATTTTAAATAAAACAAGTTTTATATCCAAGTATAACTAGTATATAAGAATATTAAACTCAGCTGGGTTTTCAAAGACACAACTCATCTGAAAAGTTTTGAAATAGATGAGCTGTGAGAATAATTTTTGAAAACAAGTTTTGAAGGAAGACAAGAAAGGGTGTGAACAGATGAGGAGGTTTATCAGATTAGAAGGTTTCATGCTGATCTAACAATGTTAATTAAAAAACCTATTCCTGCAGATACAAAAACTTAAGAAACCATTAGTAGCCAAAGTAAGTTAGATAGGATGCAATTAGTCATCTGTTTTAAAAGAATCAGCTTACTATTGTGTCCTTGTCTGATTTACTTGATGTCAGATAAGAAACTGTCAAGTCAGATAAGGTCAATATGACAAATCCTTGATTCTTGATTCCTAAAAGGAGATCAATGATATCAGCTCTGTGATTGCCCTTTGACACATATCAAGTCTGACAATTCTTTCTAGATAAGATTTAAAGAAAGAAAAGAAAGAAAGGAAAAATATGATACAAATAATAGAAATTATAAACCAGCTAAGGATGCATCAAGTAATCCTAATTCTAAGCACAATTCCTTAAATCTAGATTCAGCTAAGGGTTTTGTAAGTATATCTGCTCTTTGAGACTCAGTTGCTATCTTTTCTATCCTAATGTCATTCTTCTTGTTGGTCCCGGAAAGTTGAGTTGATTAAAAACCTTGAGTTAGCTTCCTAGAACAAAATCTAGAAAGGGGGGGTTTGAATAGATTTTGTAGATTTTTCAAATCTTTCCAAAATCAATTCAAAGTATCAAATTAATCACAGCGGAATATAATTGAATTCTCAACTTTTAACAAGATCAAAAGCAAAGACTGATATATAGATTTTAGTTAAGATTCTGAACTTTAAACTTGAATTAACAATATTGTAATTTGAACAGAAATTCAAGAAAGCAAGAAATAACACCAGGATTTATAGTGGTTCGGATTTTAATAATCCTACATCCACTCTCCTTCTCCAATCTGAAGAAGGGACTCTGCTTACTACTTACTTTCTCACTTTCAACTTACAGCTTACAACTTGTAAAAATCTTCAAGTCTTCAATCTCCTAACTCCTTCTCTAAAATCTAACTTATTACAGTGAATATTGGATGTTGAAGATTACAAGAAAAGTGTTCTAAAAACACTTAGAACTTTTTGAGAACTCTCTTGAAATGCTTGTGAAAAGATTGTGATTGAAATCTGAGTAGTGAATAGTGTGAAAAATCAAATATGCATAAGTGTATTGAAGAATAAAATCTAGTCCTATTTATAAGTCTGAAAAGACAGTTAGTTTGTTAGTTAGTTCTAACAAACTTGAAACTGCTTAACAAACTTAATCTTGTAAACTGCTCTTGACCTCAGCTGATTCTTCCAACTCGTCTGCAGCTGACTTGGTGAAGACTAGCCTTTCTTATTCTACTCAGCTTGTCTTGACCTCGTCTGAGCTCTTCATGATCGTCTCCTGCAGATGACTAGAATTGAGCTTGTCTTCAGATGACTTGTGATTTCTAGTCTTCAGCTGACTTGAGCTACCCTTGACCCAGTCTGATCAGCTTAGTACTAGAACTTAGTCTTCACAGTTCTTTATCATAGTCTGCTCATCTGGAATAGTCTTTTAACTCATCAAAACAATCTTGTGCTAACAATTTCCCCCTTTTTGATGAAGTTAAAACCTACAAAAAGAAACACACTCACAGCTGAAGTTAGTTCAGAGTTTATCAAGATCAATAGATAGGTATATCAAAGCACATTCTTCACATTACAACAGATTTATTCACATTTAAAGCATATAAAAAAAACTTTAAGTCTTTTAGACTCCCTTTTAAAAAAAACTTAAAAAAATATGAGTCTCAAGACTTAGGTTAATATTTTTTAAAAAAATTCAAGTCTGAGAGATAAAATTCTCAGATGACTTATACTTAAGAAAATTTTAAATTTTTCTTAAAGGAGAAAAAAAATAACCTTAAAAAATAAGACAAGTAAAATGAATCAAACACAGTATATTCACATTGGATTTACAAAGATTACAGATGGAAACTTAATAGAAAATAGAAATAAGGAAAAGAAAAATCCTGTTTCTATTAAACTCCCCATTGCTCTTCGTCTGGGATCATCAGCCAATTGAATACACGCCTCCTAAGCTGCTTCAGATCCTCTTCTTGAGTAAGTCCAGATTCAGCCTCTACCTTCTTCAAAATACCCTTGACCCAGTCTAGGTCCAGGGATCCATCTGATTTCTTGGCAGGGATGGCATATTCAAAAGCTGGAGAGATCAGGTTGACGTTGAACTCTACATCAGCTTCTTCCAGCAGTCGATGATAGAATTCTGCATCTACCTTCTCCATCCACTCATGCCAAGCTAAATCTGGATCTTCCTGAGTTGCTCCTGGGGCTTTAAGAATGTACCAATAGTACATCCACATTCCCTCCAGATTTTTCTCTCTGTACTCAGCTGAATATTTTCCGCAAGCCAGCTTAGGAGGAGCAGACGTGTTGTGAAATGGTCTGAATTTCCCGCTGCCTTGATCCTTGATCATCCATTTTCGCTCAACAGCAATCCAAAAAACATTGGAGTCTTTCTTCTTTCTCTGCCTCTTCTTCTCTTTCTTTCCATAGAATTCCATCTCTCTTTTAATTCTCTTGATCTGCTCGTCTGAGAGATTAGAATAATCGGCTTCCCTCTTTCCTTTACCCTTAGCAGCAGCCTTGGTAACAACTTCAGCTGATCTGGGTTCAGAGACTGCTACTTCTTTTCCCTTCCCCTTGGCTCCTTCAGATTCGGATTCTTTTAACTGAGCCAAGAGCTTCTCAGTCCTTTCCTCCTCTTCTTTCCTTCTCTTCTCCTCATCCTCCTTCACAGCTTCTTCAAGTTGACTCACCCTCAGCTGGAGAGCAGCCAGCTCATCAGACTTGATTCGAGCTTCCTCCCTGGCTGCCTCCAGATCAGCTGTGTTGGCCTTCATGTCTACATCTTTTCTGGTCTCCTCGACCACAGCTCTGAGGGCTTGTCTCTTTTCAGCTTCAGCTTTTTCCCTCTTTTTAACTTCAACAGCCAAGTCTGTAAGTTTTGCATCTAAAGCGTTGCACTTGACCCTGAAGTCAGAGTGGTCTATAGCCAGCTCATTCACCACCAGCTGATTGTATCCTTTCACCTCCTCTTTTAGAGCTTTCAGCTCAGCCTCCATTGCTCGTACTTTGTCAGCCAGCACAGAGTTAGTGACACTTATAATTTTATCAGACAATGTTACCTCAACTTTCTTCATGCTGGCTAACATAGTGTCTGTAACAGCTTCAACCATTCTCCTAGTCCTTCTTTTCATCTTCCTTTTGAATGTAGAATTTATCTTTTTCTCAACCAAGGAGAGAATGGAGGAGATAGCAGTGGTAGGGCTCAGATCAGTATCATCATCCTCAGTTGAGGAATCAGATGAGGAGGGTATGAGTTCTGGTTGAGTAGGTGGGAGAGAAATAGGCTGAGTTTGTATGGTTGGGAGAGAAGAGTAGGATATTATTGGTATTGGCGAGGTTTGGACTGTAGGGAGAGGTATTTGTTCAGGTGAGGGTGGGGGAGATGGTTTTGTTGGTGTTGGTGGTGGAGGTGAGGTATGTTCAGGTTCTGTGGGTGGGATTTGGATTTGGGCTGTGGGGGAGGTAGGCTGTTGGAGAGGCTCAGAAATGCCAGCATGAGGCATTTCTTCATTGCCAGGTATAGGAGATAAGGTAGGAGATGGAGAAAGACTTGCCTCAGGAATAGGGGAGAGAGCAGCTTCCTTGGTTGGGGAGGGAGGGACCTCCAGCTGACCAACCTCGGCTGCTATCTGAAGGACTGGAACCTCCTCTGGTAGCAGGGTTGATAACTCCATCTGCTGCTCGGAGCTACCAGATTTGGTGGATCCTTCAGAGCTTTGAGCTGCTCGTCTTGGCCTCCTCACCAAAGGAATCTCAGTCTCCTCTTCTTCTTCTTCATCTGAGGCAACTTTAGCAGGAGCGACAGACGAGCTTTCCCCCTTCTTCTTATCTGCGGCTTTTACCAGCCTTCTTTTCTTCCTCCTCTGAAACGTCCTTGGGACTACAGCAGCTGTTTCAACAGATTCTTCTTGAGGTGCGACCTCAGCTGCTGTTGCCTCATGTCCTTCTATTTCGATCTCGACTGGGGCCACCTTAGCTGGTTCAGCTGCTGGTTTCTGAGCTTCTGCAGCTGCTGCCTCCAGCCTCTGAGCCCTTGCAGCATCAGACTCATCGTCTGAATCTGGATTTCCTCCAAGCCTGTCATCCTTGGTCAGGATTCCCTTCTGCTTGGAGTACTTTTTAGTGCATATTCTCCAATCAGCTTCCCTGTTAAGTCCTTCAATAAGTACAATGATTTTGTTGAACAGGCTGACTGTCGAAGTAGGAATCCAGCCCTCTGCTGACGACTTGAAAGTGAGCCGCTTCTTCTCCTCCCTCAGCTTATGAATCAGCAAGTCTACCCAATTGACTTGCACCCCATCCAAAATGGCTCGCATCACACACAATTTGGGTTTGGTTAACCCATCATGTGAGCTTTGCTCACCCAACACCGCCTTCGTCACTACCGTCATCAACAATCTGTATTTCCGCCTGAGAAGATTCTTCTTTAAATCTCTTCTTGTTCCCCTCTGCGACACCCTGGCCATCATATCAAACGATGCCTCCCATTCGTCCTCCTTATACATCAATGGATTGACTCCCTCCATTGATGTATCAAAAATTCTGGAAATATTTTTCCTTGTAAAACTCAGAGTTGTCCCATCAACAGAAGTATCAAACCCATCCTGGGTATCCTCCATTCTTGCCAGAAACTCTGCTCCTAGCAAATCTTCCGTTCTATTTTGAGGAGATTTCATTGAAAGAAAACCTCTGAGTCGCGATGCTTCAAGAAGACGAAGAATTTCTGCTGATTCTGGGTCTTGAGTTGTTTCAAAATCGACATACATTTCTGCCTTTAAACGGTTTTTGAAATATTCCTCATTCATTTTGAAATGAGAAATATTTGTGGAAATGTATTTAGGTTTGTAAGATTTGGTGGTTTTGGAAGAAGATGCCATTTGAAGGTTTTTGTGAATTTGGAAATGTATAAGGAAGATATGCGGGTTTTCTGAGAATGGAAAAATGATTAAGGAAGAAGAAGATCAATTTATAGGGGGGAAGATTGGAAAGAGAAACCGACATTTTAGAAAATTTAAATAAATCTGAGCCATTTATTCAAAAATTTTTTACAGAGTGTAAATCAACGGTTAAAAACTAAGATAAGCGATTAGGATTCAGCGCGTGGATGTTAATCGCCTTTGGAATGCGTAAATAGGTACTTTATAGACTGTTGATTTGACCGATATAGGTTACTTTATGCAGAGAAGTAAGTATACCTGACGTCAGCCAAGTGGTATCTTACTTCAACTGAAGGTTTACTAAACAGATTAGTTAAAAAAAACAGATTGGTTTGGAAAGACATCTGATAAAGTAACCTGTCTGATTCTGAAAATCAGCAGCTTAGAAGTAACTTTTTATAAAAAATTTAAACAAAACAGACTCAGACTTAATTTTCTAAAACTAGGTTGTTCATCTATTTTTAAAAAAAAATTATTTAGGAACAAAAGTAATAGAAAAAAGGAGTTTGAATAAGAAGAGATAAAACAGTATGATCTGTAACCTGTTCCTGCAAAGACATATACTCAAAAGAAACCATCAGAAGCTTAAAGTAAATCAGATAGGATGCAAATAGTTATCTGTTTTCTTCAGGAGATCAGCTGACTATTGTGTCCTTGTCTGATTTACTCAATGTCAGACAAGTAATTATCAATTCAGATAAGGTCAATATGACTAATCCTTGATTCTTGATTCCTAAAAGGAGATCAATGATATCAGCTACCTGATTGTCCTTTGACACATATCTAGTCTGATAATTCTTTCTAGACATTAATTTAAAGGAAAAAGAACAGAAATAAGAAAACAGATGCACACATATTAGAAACCAGCTAAAGATGCATCAAGTAATCCTAATTCTAAACACATTTCTTTAAACCTAGACTCAGCTAATGGTTTTGTAAGAATGTCAGCTCTTTGTGATTCAGTGGCAATTTTCTCAATCCTAATGTTATTCTTCTCAACATGATCCCTAATGAAATGCTGTCTAATATCTATATGCTTACATCTAGAATGTAGAACAGGATTGTAAGTCATTGCTATTGCACTATTACTATCACAGTAAATAGGAACAACTGATGTTTGAATATTATAATCTCTAAGCTGTTGATTAATCCAGAGGAGTTGAGAGCAACAACTTCCAGCTGCCATGTATTCAGCTTCAGTTGTAGAGGTGGCAACAGATGTCTGTTTCTTAGATAACCAAGAAATTAATTTGTTGCCTAAGAATTGACAAGTTCCAGAAGTGGATTTTCTATCAATCTTACATCCTCCAAAGTCTGAATCTGAATAACATGTCAGCTCAAAGTTGTCATCAGCTGAGTACCATAACCCAACTTGCAAGGTTCCTTTGAGATATCTAAGAATTTTCTTAGCCGTCTCCAGATGAGTTTTCTTGGGATTAGACTGGAATCTTGCACATACCCCAACTGCAAAGGCTATGTCTGGTCTACTTGCAGCGAGATAGAGAAGAGATCCAATCAGTCCACGATACTCCTTTGCATCAGTGGGTATCCCCTGCTCATCTGAATCCATTGAGAAGTTAGTTTCCATAGGTATTTTAACTTCTCTACTAGTTGTCATTCCAAATTTCTCAATCAGATCCTTAGCATACTTAGACTGATGTATAAATATACCCTTACTCATTTGTTTAATCTGTAAGCCTAGAAAGTATGTTAATTCTCCCATCATTGACATTTCAAACCTGTTTTTCATGAGAATGCTAAACTCTTCACATAATTTCAGATTAGGTGAACTAAAGATTATGTCATCTACATAAATCTGAACTAGTAAGATGTTGCCATCTACTTCCTTTCTAAACAAAGTTCTATCAATCTTGCCTTTAGAAAAACCATTTGATGTCAAGAAATCAGATAAGGTATCATACCAGGCTCTGGGAGCTTGTTTCAGTCCATATAGAGCTTTGTTGAGTTTATAGACCTTGTTATTGATCTTAAACCCAGGAGGCTGCTCTACATAGACCTCCTCAAGTAACACACCATTAAGAAAGGCAGACTTAACATCCATTTGAAAAACTTTGAAAGATTTATATGCAAAGAAATGCCAAGAACAATCTTATTGCCTCTAATCTCGCAATCGGAGCATAGGTTTCATCATAGTCTATTCCCTCGATCGTGAGTAACCCCGTGCAACTAGTCTTGCCTTATTTCGAACAATAATGTTGTTCTCATCTGTTTTATTTTTAAACACCCATTTGGTGCCTATAATCTTTCTGTGTAAGGGTCTTTCCACTAGATCCCATACATTTTGCCTTTCAAACTGATGCAGTTCTTCCTGCATGGCTGTTATCCAGTTTGGATTTGACAAAGCTTCCTCAATAGACTTGGGTTCAAGAAGCGACACATAACAACTAAAAAGACTTTCAGAGTCTAGCATCATTCGTGTCTGCACACTACTAGATGGGTCTCCTATAATCTGATCGGATGGATGATAGCTTCTCATCCTTTTGCCTATGTGAGGAGAAGGATCCTCATCTTGAGTTTCGAGGGCAACTCCTCCGACTCAACATCAGTGACATTCCCCTTCATCGCCTAACCCTTGCCGATCGGCGTATGTCAAAGGTGTCGATCTCGAAGGAGTCTCGATCGAAGTTGTCTTCGATTATCAAATGAGGATTCTTCTTCATCTGATTCTGAATCAAGACTAGGTAGATAGACAGTTCTATGTTTAGTCTTGGATAGTTCAATTTTATCTAAACTTTCAGAAATTTGATTCACTTTATCTCGAGCAGAATACAGTTCATCAAAAACAACATGAGGGTTTCCTCCACACAAAGGGTTGTCTTGTTAAAAACTCTAAATGCCTTGGAAGTATTAGAATATCCCAAGAATATTCCATCAGCTGCTTTAGCATCAAAAGTTCTTAACTTAGATTTCCCATTGTTATGGATGAAACACTTACAACCAAAAGCTTTGAAATATGAGATCCTTGGAATCTTACCCTTCCAAATCTCATATGGAGTCTTACCCTTGTCTTTGACAACTAAGCACTGTTCGGGGTATAGCAGCAGCCGTGTTGATGGCTTCACCCCGAGACCTATGTGGGGTGTCATACTCAACAACATGCTCTGGGCCGCTTCCTTCAAAGTTCTATTCCTTCTTTCAACCACTCCATTTTGTTGAGGAGTTCTTGCTGAAGATGTCTCATGAATAATTCCACACTCATTGAAAAAATTAGATAAACAAGAATTCAAAAATTATGTGCCCTTATCACTCCTTATTTTAATAATATTAACACCCTTTTCATTCTGAATCTGTCTAAACAGATCAGGAATCTTGTTCATAGTCTCATTTTTCTTGAAAAGAAATATAACCCAAGTGTATCTAGAAAAGTCATCTACTACAACAAGAGTATATTTCCTTCCACCAAACCGAGAGGTGAAACAGTCCAAACAGATCCAGATGAAGGAGTTGCAACACTCTTTCAGATGAAGAGGAGTTAATACTCTTAAATGAGTGTCTAGGCTGTTTACCTTTTTGACAAGCATCACATTTAAGATCAGTGGATAAAAGTTTTTCAGGTAATCCCTTAACAAGGTTCTTTTTAGCTAGCTTACTAAGAGTTTTGAAATTCAGATGACTAAGCCTCTTGTGCCATAGCAACCGATATCTTCTCCACCCTTAGCTATCAGACAGGTTCTTTGGGACAACTATTAAAGTTGGCCACATAGACATTACCATGTCCGAAGCCCATTAACAGTACCTTATCTTGAGGAATTATCTAAAATATCACATTTATCCTTTGAGAATTTGACAAGAAAACCTTTATCACAAAGCTGAGAAACAGATAGCAGATTATGTTTCAAACCTTCAACAAAATATACCTCAGATACCTGAATATCCTTGATAATCAGAGTACCTACACCTTTAGTCTGACCACAATTATTATCACCAAATAAAACTCTTGGACCATCAATGCTTTGAAAATTTGATAACAGCTTCTTGTTATGGGTCATATGTTGTGAACAACCACTATCAATGTACCATATTGAAGCTAAGATCTCTTCCTTAAGTGATGATCCTTGTGAATCCTGAAAAACAGATTAGTTTTGAGGTACCCTAGTGATCTTGGGTCCTTTTGGGTCAAGAATCACTTTAGATATCCAAATAAACATCTCATCTTTAGACAATAAATCAGACTCAAGTTTTCTACCAAATCTGTCTACAATTATATCATTTTTGAATGATAACTTGTTGTATTCAGATTGAGTAATTTTCCTAAACTTAGGAAATGTAGGATAACATTTGCTCCTTCCATCAAAAGAATTATAATAAGAATATCTCCTTATTTTGGTTCTTGGATTCCTTCTAGTCTGATAGGGAGTTTTCAGCTGAATTCTTGGTTTCAGACTGGTAGATGTAGTCCTTATCTGACTAGTTGGTTTCCACGGACCAATTTTAATATCCTTTGATTGAATAGATGCTTTCACAAATTTTCTAGGTTTTTGAACATCTGATTTATTGTTCCTATCATAACCAAGACCTGTCTTGTCATGAGATTTTTGAGAAGTATTAAAAATATGATCTATTACTGATTGTGAATTATTAAGCTGACTAATTTTGAAGACAAGCTTCTCATTGTCTTTCTTAATTAATTCATTTTCAGCACAGACTACTTCAAATTTGTCTTTTAAAATTTTCAATTCATTTTCTAACCTTTCAGGTAAGCTGGCTGATGTACTAGCTTCAGTCTGAAGAAAACATTCCGCCTTGAATGTTTCCTCAGTCTCTGAGCAATTCATCACCTGCTTGCCTTTAATTAGAATTTGAATTTGATCCTTTAAAATCAAATTCCCTTTCTCTAGCTGTTTATAAGTAGCCAAGGATGTCTTTAAATCTCTCAATAACTCATGGATAACAGTTTGGTCATGTTCAGATGCAGACTGACAATAATCATTATCTGACGATGAATAGTAGATTACCTCATTAGCCATGAGACAAATCTCATCATCTGATCCGAAATCAGATGTGGATGATGAGGATGATGATGATTTCTTTGGCTCTTTTTCTTCAGCCAATAAAGCTCTTTGATCTGCAAATCTCCTGTCTCTTTTCTTCCTCTTTTCTTCCCTTTCTTTAGGAGTCAGTTGAGGACAGTCATAGCTGAAATGTCCTGGCTTGTTGCATGTATAGCAAATGTCACTCCTGTCTGATCTGGGACTGGAAGGGTTTCTTCTGACAGGTGATCTGTATCTTCTTGTCTGGCTCTTGTTTTTTTCATCATCTGAAGATTTATCCACCTTCCTATCTGATCTAGATCTTTGTCTATCCTTACCTACAAATCTCAATTTATTTCTCTTATACTTCATTGACAAAGGCAACAGACTTGGATGAGGTACTTGACTCCATCTCATCTTCCTCATCTTCTATCTGGATATCGTACTCTAAAGCTTTAAGATGAGAAAATAAGGTATGGTGAGTAATAGAGGATAAATCTTGAGTTGCTTTAAGGATATTGGATTTTTCCCTCCATCTCTTGGTTAATGATCTCAGAATCTTGTTATTAATCTCTTTCTCTGAATAATTCTTTCCAAGGTCAGCTGCTTTGTTGAGAAGATTGGTCAACCTAACATCAAACTGATCCACAAACTCATTTTCTTTCATTTTGAATGTTTCAAATGTATGCAAGACTGACTGTAGCTTGTTTTCCTTGACTTGATCAGATCCTTCACAAACATTGGCTAGAGTTTGCCACATCTCTTTGGCTGTTTTGCATCTTTTAACTTTTTCTATCCAATCTTTACTTAGAGTCTCGATGATTTCAGTTCGAGCTACTTGGTCAAGATTGTGGACCTTTCTTTCATCATTTGTCAATTCAGAACTCTTCTTTTCTTGTCTGGTTCTGGATTCAGCTGACTCTGCTCCAGTGCTGGTGCCTCCATGATAAAACTTTATAGGACCTTCTTCAAGGACCTCTTCCATCCTATCATGAATAGCCTTCAGATGATTTTCCATCCTAAATTTCCAGTAATTTGAGAACTCTCTTGAAATGCTTGTGAAAAGATTGTGATTGAAATCTGAGTAGTGAATAGTGTGAAAAATCAAATATGCATAAGTGTATTGAAGAATAAAATCTAGTCCTATTTATAAGTCTGAAAAGACAGTTAGTTTGTTAGTTAGTTCTAACAAACTTGAAACTGCTTAACAAACTTAATCTTGTAAACTGCTCTTGACCTCAGCTGATTCTTCCAACTCGTCTGCAGCTGACTTGGTGAAGACTAGCCTTTCTTATTCTACTCAGCTTGTCTTGACCTCGTCTGAGCTCTTCATGATCGTCTCCTGCAGATGACTAGAATTGAGCTTGTCTTCAGATGACTTGTGATTTCTAGTCTTCAGCTGACTTGAGCTACCCTTGACCCAGTCTGATCAGCTTAGTACTAGAACTTAGTCTTCACAGTTCTTTATCATAGTCTGCTCATCTGGAATAGTCTTTTAACTCATCAAAACAATCTTGTGCTAACACTTCTCAACATGATCTCTGATGAAATGATGCCTTATATTTATATGCTTACACCTAGAATGCAAGACAGGGTTGTATGTCATGGCTATTGCAGTATTACTATCACAGTAAATAGGCACAGACGATGTGAGAATGTTATAATCCCTAAGTTGCTGACTAATCCAGAGAAGCTGAAAGCAACAACTACCAGCTGCCATGTATTCAGCTTCAGTTGTGGAGGTTGCAACAGAAGTTTATTTCTTAGATAACCAAGAAATTAACTTGTTGCCTAAATATTGACAAGTTCCAGACGTGGACTTTCTATGAATTTTACAGCCTCCAAAATCTGAGTCTGAATAACCTAAAAGCTCGAAGTTGGCATCAGACGGGTACCACAACCCAACCTGCAAAATTCCTTTAAGATATTTAAGGATTTTCTTAGCCGTCTCCAGATGAGTTTTCTTGGGATTTGATTGGAATCTTGCACATACCCCAACTGCAAAGGCTATGTCTGGCCTACTTGCAGTGAGATATAACAGGGATCCAATCAATCCACGGTACTCCGTTGTATTTGTGGGTATCCCCTTCTCATCTGAATCCATAGAGAAGTTAGTTGCCATATGTATTTTTGCTTCCCTACTAGTAGTCATCCCAAATTTATCAATAAGGTCCTTAACATACTTAGTCTGATGTATGAAAATACCTCTACTTGTCTGTTTAATTTGCAAGCCTGGAAAGTATGTTAAGTCTTCCATCATGGACATTTCAAACCTGTTTTTTATGAGAACACTGAACTCTTCACATAAAGTCAGATTAGGTGAACCAAATATGATATCATCTACATAAATTTGAACTAATAAGATGTTACCATCTACTTCTTTCCTAAACAAAGTTCTATCTATCTTACCTTTTGAGAAACCACATGATATCAAGAATTCAGACAGGGTATCATACCAAGCTCTGGGTGCTTGCTTTAGTCCATATAGTGCCTTGTGAAGTTTATAGACCTTATTACTAGTCCTAAACCTTGGAGGCTGTTCTATATAGACTTCTTCAAGTAACACACCATTTAGAAAGGCAGACTTGACATCCATCTGAAAGACTTTGAAATATTTATAGGCAGCAAATGCTAAAAACAGCCTTATTGCTTCTAATCTGGCGACTGGAGCATAGGTTTCATCATAGTCTATCCCCTCAGACTGTGAATATCCCTGTGCTACTAATCTGGCCTTATTACGAACAATAACGTTGTTTTCATCAGTTTTATTTTTAAACACCCATTTGGTGCCTATAATCTTTCTATGTAAGGGTCTGTCCACCAGTTCCCAAACATTTTATCTTTCAAATTGATGCAGTTCTTCCTGCATGGCTGTTACCCAGCTTGGGTCAGATAGAGCCTCCTCAATAGGCTTAGGCTCTAGGAGTGAAACATAGCAGCTGGACATACTTTGGGAATCTAACATCTTCGTGTTTGAACACTACTAGATGGATCCCAAATGATCTGATCAGCTGGATGATAACTCCTCATCCTTTTGCCTATTTGAGTTGAAGTACCCTCATCTGTAGACTCAATAGGTAACTCAACTGATTTGGAATATCTCAAGAATATTCCATCAGCTGCCTTAGCATCAAATGTCCTCAGTTTAGACTTCCCATTGTTATGGATGAAGCATTTACACCAAAAGCACGAAAATATGAGATTCTTGGAATCTTACCTTTCCAAAGCTCATAAGGTGTCTTACCCTTATTCTTGACTGGTAAGCATTTGTTTTGAGTGTAGCAAGCTGTGTTGATAGCCTCAGCCCAGAACCTATGAGGTGTTCCATACTCAGCTAGCATGCTTCTGGCTGCTTCTTTGAGAGTCCTATTTCTTCTCTCCACTACTCCATTCTGTTGTGGTAATCTAGCTGAAGAAGTTTCATGAAATATACCATTCTCATTCAGATAGTTAGATAAACAAGAATTCAAGAATTCGGTTCCCTTGTCACTCCTAATTTTAATAATATTAACACCCTTCTCATTTTGAATTTGTCTGAGCAGATCAGTGATCTTGTTCACTGTCTCATTCTTTTTGAAAATAAATCTTCTCAAAACTAATTTAAAGAATCGGACATCCTAAGCCCTGAAGAGTTGAGATTAAGATTAACTTCTCAAAATCTTTTTATAAGATCAAAAGCAAGGTTGAAATATTAATTTTAGTTATGATTCTCAAATTAACTCTTGATAAAACCCAATTGTAAAATAGACAAAAAATTAAAGAAAGCAAGAAATAACACTGTGATTTATAGTGGTTCGATTTTAAAATCCTACATCCACTCTCCTCCTTCAATTTGAAGAAGGGACTCTACTTATCGCTTACTTTCTCACTTTCACTTTTTACAACTTACAACTCGGTACAAATCTTCAAATCTTCAATCTCCTAGACTCTCCTTCTAGAAATCTAGCTATTACAAAGTGTATATTGATTTTGAAGATTACTCGAAAAGTGTTCTAAAACACTTAGAACTCTTTGAAACTCTCCGAAACTCTTGTGAAAAGATTGTGAAATCTCGAGTAGTGAATTGTGTAAATCTAATATGCATAAGTGATCTCTATCTCTTTAAAAATGAAAACCTAGACCTATATATAAGTCTCTGAAAGACAGCTTAGTTTGTTAGTTAGTTCTAACAAACTTGAAATCGCTTAACAAACTTAATCTTGAAAACCGCTTAACACCTCGGCCGATTCTTCTTCCTACTGTCAAGCAAATGACTTGGTGAAGATTAGCCTTTCTTATTCTACTCACCTTATCTTGACCTCGCCTCGAGCTCTACATATTTGTCTCCCCGCAGATGACTAGACTTGAGCTTGTCTCCGATGACTTGTCATTCCTCGTCTCTCGATGACTTGAACTAATCTTGACCTAGTCTCGATCATCTTCGAACTAGAACTCGCCTTCGCTTCTACATCATAGTCTCGCTTATCTCGAATGCTTTTTAACTCATCAAAACAATCTTGGTCTAACAATTTCCCTTTTGATGAAGTTAAAACCTACAAGAAAGAGACACACTCACACAAATGGGTTAGTTTAGAGTTTATCAAGATCAATAGATAGGTATCAAAACACATTTTTCACATTACAAATGTATTTGTTCACATAAAAACTTTAGATCTTTTAGACTCCCAAAAAAAAACTTAGAAAACCAAATGAGTCTTCAAGACTTAGTTAAAATTTGAAAATATTTTTAAGTCTCGAGAGATAAAATTCTCGATGACTTTATTCTTAAGAAAATTTTAAGTCTTTCTTAAAACAAAAAATAAAACTTTAAGAAATTAATACACATAAAATGAATCAAACAAGTATATTCACATTGAATTTACAAAGATTACAAATGAGAAGATAATAGAAAAGTAGAAATAGGAAAAGAAAAATCCTCGCTTCTATTAGTCTTCCCACCGATCTTCATCTCGTATCATCACCAATTGAATACCCGACTCCTAAGCCGCTTTATATCCTCCTCTTGAGTGAGTCCAGATTCAGCCTCTCGCCTTCTTCAAAATACCCTTTACCTGGGCCTAGGTCCAGTGGATCCATCTCGATTTCCCGGCAGGATGGCATACTCAAAAGCCGGAGAGATCAAAGTGACGTTGAACTCTACATCGGCTTCTTCTAGCAGACGATGATAGAACTCAAAGATCTACCTTCTCCATCCACTCATGCCAAGCTAAATCTGGATCTTGCCGAAGTTGCTCCGGGGCCCTTGAGAATATACCAAGTATATCCACATACCTCCAGATTCTTGTCTTTGTACTCACCGCATATTTCCCACAAGCCACCTTAGAGGAGCAGATGTGTTGTGGAATGGCCTGAACTTTCCACCGCCTTGATCTTTGATTAACCATTTGCGCCAAGCAGTTGCTCCAAAAGACGTTGGAGTCTTTCTTCTTCCTCTCGCTTCTTCTTTTTTTCTTTTCTTGCCAAAATATTCCATCTCTCTTTAATCCTTTTGATCTGCTTCTTCCGAGAGATTGGAATAATCAGCTTTCCTCTTTCCTTTCCTTTAGCAAAGAGCCCTGGGAATGAGTTCGGCACTGATCTCGGCTCGATCGCTACTTCTTTTTTCCTTCCCCTTGGCTCCTTCGATTCGGATCCTTTAAACTCGAGCCAAGAGCTTCTCCGACCTCTCTCCACTTCTTTCCTCCTCTTCTCCTCATCCTCTTTCAACGCTTCCTCCAGCTGACTCACCCTCACTAGAGCAACCAGCTCATCGATTTGATCCGAGCTTCCTCCCCGGCTGCCTCCGATCAGCCAGTGGGCCTTCATGCCCACTTCTTTTCTCGGTCTCCTCGACCACACCCGTGAGGGCTAGTCTCTTCTTTTCTTCACCTTTTTTCCCTTTTTAACTTCAAAGCAGCCAAGTCTCGAAAGTTTTGCATCTAGAGTGTTGCACTTGACCCTCGAAGTCTCGAGTGGTCTACAGCCAACTCATTCACCACTAGCTGATTGTATCCCATAACCTCCTCCTTCAACGCCCTCGCCTCCTCCTCCATTGATTTCACTTTACCAAACAAAGACAGAGTTAGTGACATTTATGATTTTATCGCATAATGTTACCTCAACTTCCTTCATGTCAAGCAAGATAGTGTCGCCATAGCTTTTTACCATCCTCCTTGTCTTTCTTTCCATTTTCCTTCGGAATGTAGCATTGACTTTCTTTTCGACAAGGGACAATATAGATGAGAAGGCAAAGTGGTTGGGCTTAGGTCGTTGTCTTCATCCTCGCCTGAGGAGTCGACGAGGAGATTATTTGTTCTCGTGAAGAAGATGGGAGAGGAATAGATTGTGTTTGAATAGTTGGAAGAGAGGAGTAAGATATTATCGGGATTGGAGAGGTTTGGACCGTAGGGAGAGGTACTTGTTCGATGAAGGTGGGGGTGGGATTTCAGGTGGTGATGATGGTAGAGGTGGGATATCGGTTTGGACTGTTGGGATTTGGATTGTAGGGATTTGGACTGTAGGCCGTTGGAGAGGCTCGGGATACCAGCCTGGGATACCCTTTCATCGCCTATTTGACCGGGTGGGAGATCAGCCGAGGCAAAGGCTCAAAATGCCAGCCTCGAGGCATTTCTTCATTGCCGGGAATGGAAGATAAGGAAGGAGATGTGGAAAGACTTGTACCTGCCTCGTATTGGGGAAAGAACAGCCTTCATCGGTTGGGGAGAAAGGAGCCTCCATCTCGACCAACCTCGGCCGCTATCTCAAGGACCGAACCTCCTCTCGTAGCAGGGGTAGATGGATCTATCTCGATGTTCGAGCTACCAGACTTGGTGGATCCTTCGTAGCTCGGGGCTGCCTGCCTTGGCCGCCTCACCAAGGGAATTTCTACTTCCTCTTCTTCCTCTTCATCTCGAGGCAACCTTGGCAGAGCAAAGCAGATGAGCTTTCCCTTTCTTTCTCCGAGGCTTTCACCAGCCTCCTCTTCCTCCTCTCGAAACATCCTTGGGACCACAAAGAATGCTTCAAAGGGTTGGACTTGAGGTGCGACCTCACCTGCCGCTGCCATGTCCTCTGCTTCGACCTCCACCGGGGCCACCTCAATTTGTTCACCGCTGACCCGACCCTCTCAACACTGCAGCAGCCGCCAGCCTCTCGAGCTCGGCCGCATCGACTCATCATCCGAGTCCGAACACCTCCCTACCACATCCTTTGTGAGGATGCCCTTCGCTTTGAATACTTTTTAGTGCCTATTCTCCAAATAGCCTCCCTATTCAGCCCTTCAATTAAAATAAAGATTTTATTGAAGAGACTGATCAGAGAAGTAGGAACTCCAGCCTCTCGCATTTGACTTAAAAGTCAATCCGCTTCTTCTCTCCCCCCCGAGCTTGAACAACAACAACTCCACCCAATTCACTTCCACACCATCCAAGATGGCTCGCATTACGCACAACTGGGTTTGGTTAACCCCATCATGTGAGCTCGCCACCCAAAGACCGCCTTCGAACCACACCGCTATCAACAATCGAAACCTTCTTCTCAAAGAAATTCTTCTTTAAATCCCTCGCGAGTCCCCCTCAGAATTAACCCTCGCCATCATATCGAATGATTCTTCCCAACTATCCTCCTTATA
The DNA here is from genome assembly GCA_030762865.1 of Paraleonurus japonicus. Lineage (NCBI taxonomy): Eukaryota > Viridiplantae > Streptophyta > Magnoliopsida > Lamiales > Lamiaceae > Paraleonurus > Paraleonurus japonicus. The sequence continues at coordinate 17,158,821 of CM061055.1, read as the reverse complement.
CGCCAATGGATTTACTCCTCCATTGACGTGTCGAATATCCTAGCAATGTTTTGCCTGAATAGCTCAATGTAGTCCCATCCACCGATGTATCAAACCCATCCTGGGTATCCTCCATTCTAGCCAAAAATTCTCGCTCCCTAACAAATCCGCCGCCTCGCTCTGGGAGACTTCATTGAAAGGAAACCTCTGAGTCGTGAGGCTTCAAGAAGGCGAAGAATCTCTGCAGATTCTGGATCATTGGTGGTTTCAAAATCAACATACATTTCTGCTTTTAAACGGTTTTTGAAATATTCCTCATTCATTTTGAAGTGAGAAATATTTGTGGAAATGTATGTAGGTTTATAAGTTTTGGTAGTTTTTGAAGAAGATGCCATTGGAAGATTTTTGTAAATTTGTAAAGGATTTGATAAAATATGTAGGTTTTCTGAGTAAGGAAAGAAAAAGTTTTAGGGAAGAAGAAGATGTATTTATAGGGGGGAAGATTGGAAAGAGAAACCGCCATTTTTGAAAATATGAATTAATCTCAGCCATTTATTCAAAAAGTTTTTACTGAGTATTAATCAACGGTTAAAAACAAAGATAAACGATTAGGATTCAGCGCGTGAATTGTAATCGCCTTCGAATGCGTAAATAGTTACTTTATAGATCGTTGATTTGACCGATATAGGTTACTTTATTCAGAGAAGTAAGTATATGTGACGCCACCATGTGATATCTTACTTCAACCGAAGGTTTCTAAACAGATGGGTTTGAAAAATGTATCACCTTAAAAATGTATAAGTTTTAGAAAGTCATCTCGATAGAGTAACCTCGTCTCGATTCTCAAAACCAACAATTTAAATGTAACTTTTTTAGCATTTTTCAAATCAAGTTTAAACAAAACATATTCAAAAATACTTTTCTAAAACATATTTTTGAGAAACAAAAATAGACTCAGTTTAAGAATGAAGAAATTTGAATAAAGGAATGAAACAAGTGTTATCTCGAGACCTGTTCCCGCAAAGACATAAACTTACAAGAAACCATCGAAGCTTAAGGTAAATCGATAGAATGTTAATAGTCATCTGCTTTTCTACAGTTTCAAATTTGACTATTATGTCCTTGTCTGATTTACTAAATGTCGACGTAATTATCAATTCGTATAAGGTCAATATGACTAATCCTTGATTCTTGATTCCTAAAAGGAGATCAATGATATCAGCTACCCGATTGCCCTTTGACACATATCTAGTCCGATAATTCTTTCTAGACATTAATATAAAGAAAAGAAGTAAGGAACCAAATGCACATAATTAGAAATCAGCTAAAGATGCATCAAGTAATCCTAATTCTAAACACATTTCTTTGAACCTAGTCTCACTAA